>JAODKL010000021.1:23271331-23289560 GCA_026780765.1 Petrocephalus schoutedeni | reverse complement strand
CCACACACATGGAACTGGGCCGGATTCGAACCCTGGTCCCAGAGGTGTGAGGCGACAGTGCTACCCACTGCGCCACCATGCCGCAAGCACTCCATACTAATGGTAATTTAATAAACATGAATCGATGACACGTCTGGTGGTTTTGCCTACTCTGGAGGCCCATCATCCAGAATAGCTCCTGTGCGCTTTCTCATGCATAGTGCTCATGCATAGTGCTAGTGCCAACACAATTTGAACAATCTAAATCTCTCTCTCAACTCTAATGTATCGGACGATGACTTGCATATATACTGTTATATACGTTATATGTCACTGAACACATGACCCAATGGAGATCAGGGAGTTTACTTAGATATTCAGTGGAACAAAAAATAAAGAAATAATAATTCTACACTATGTTTAGGGGGACAGACTTTAAGTTTCCAGCCTTAAAGTCAGCACTGAGGAATAGCACTCCGTTGTGGGTCAAGCGAAATACGGATCAATGTGTGTCAGGGATTTCTGTCACAAGCTGACATTTTGGAAAGTTCAGCACATAATACAAGACAAGTGGAGTGTGGCTCTGGTCACGCTGTGAGGATTAGGAGGAAGACACACGTAACTATAGGTGACATTAATCCGAGGGGATGGTCGATATCCAGGCATTATGGGTATTCTCAAAGAAACCTGCCTTTTTTCACCCATTAGTGTGAAGATGGTGCTGCTTTGGATGGCTGGAGATGTCTTCAAGACGACGTACTTCATAATGAATGAGAGCCCCATGCAATTCTGGGTGTGTGGGCTGGTCCAAATCCTGGTGGATGTGGCCATCCTGCTGCAGGTGCTGTACTATGACCCAGAGACAAGGGACAAGCTGGGATAAGTGTGCATGGTAGCCATGCCTTCTAGCAACAGAGACGTCATGGGGGTGTGGCCCACCTTCAAAGCTGCCCACTCAAGTGCCTGAAAGTTTGTTTCTAAAAAAGATTTTATTGTTACTGATTTTATTATCGCTGATGATGTATTGTAACTGTAACTGGTATTCCTTACTGGCCAATGAGCAAGATCCAGAATGTGTGCAGTGCCTGGTGAACAAAAGGAAATGTGCTGTATCCTCACTAAGGTCACATTAGCGCAAGCAGTCATGTGACCGTCTTGCAATAAGCCTTACAAAATAATAGTAGAAAATATTAAACAAATTGTATATACGTAATTTTTCAGAGATTCCTCATCCAGTGTAGGAACCCTTTCGGGAAAGTTTGGGGCAGTAAGTGATCCCAGGGCAGAAGTCTAGTTCATGGGGCAATAAAACCTCATAGCAGAGTCACCAGTTCAAAGACTCTCTGTCTTTCAGCTTTGGAAGAAAATTAGAGTATCTGGAGATTTTTATGTTACATTATTTATTAAATCTCTTGAATCTGTTATGAACACTGAAATGTGTCACTTATTTTATTCAAACTGTGATTTTGTAACATTTGTTTAAATGATATGTTGAACGATATACAGGGAATTAAACTTTTGTTTTATGATGTATCCATCACTTTTATGTTTTTTTGTTTGTATTTACTCTTGGCTACATCTGAAGCATTCAATATTTAATTCATAATTTTTATGTTTCGTTTAATTGCTTTTCTTCCAGCTGTAATGGCACCAGGTAAAAACTGAACACTGATGTTGTTTCTTGTTGATGCAGTTCACTTGACGCCATGTTTGCCACTGGCTTTACAGTCCTTCAGATCCATCCTCTTCATGCACGGTTTCTGTTGGTGTTGCAGCAATGTCTCCCTAACATCCAGAGTATGACGAAGGCCAGGGAGCCAAGCAGAGCCGGCGCTCTCTGTGCCTTGTTCCATTTCCCTGTGCAATTTATCACTTGCTCTGTTCTTTCTGACACCGGGGTCCACAGTATGTTTTTTTCCAGCCCCTTCCCTGTTGTCAGGCAAACCCTCTTTTCTTCCTGTTACATTGAGTCACCTGCTAGTTTATCAAAGTTCTGCCTTTCTGGAGGGATTGCAAAGGTGAAACTTGACAAAGGAACTCCAACTGGATCATGATGTATATTAGGGAACTCATTTCAGTTCTGACTAGTAATGTGTCTCTTACGTGAGTGGCGTTTTTCTTTTGTATACTTTTTTCATTTTTTTAATCTATTTAAAAGAAAAGCTTTTCATACTGTCTCTCGAGTTGATTATTTGGAAAATGTTTTTAAATGTTCTAGCAGAAGACTTTGTGGTGGTGCCACTCAAAGGATGTTTTTTTTTTTTTTTTTTAAATTTTTCAATATTAAGACCTAAAGGGCTAAATTATGAATGAGCCACAGAGACTGCGATATGTTTGGATTTCACCTTTCAATATAAAAGGTCATGTATAAATTATGACATCATATTGACTGTGCTGGGAATTCTGGGAAATAATCTGACTGAGACCACTGGGCAAATTGGGTCTTATCCAGGTAGGTGCATGATGGATGGGGTTCCCCAGTCTCAGGGCACCCAGTAGACCTGGGGCAAAGGACGGTCTCCTCACTTACTGATGCTGCACAGGATCGAATTAAGTCACAACTGCGAAAAGGGTAAGTAACAATTACGTTTATAAAGACTCAGTAAAAAGAGATTTTCTTCCTTTCTTTTTTTCTGTAAGAAAATTGGGTTTTTAATAACAATTATGTTTTAACACAAGCTGTAATTCTCCATTTTTTATAACAACTTATTAATTATATGGTTGTATAACCATGTATGCAGCACGTATGTAGCATGGAGCCTACCCTGGGAAGCACAAGGCTGGGGTAACTCCTGTAACACAGAGATAACATGCAAATACCTTACATGTAGTTCAGAGGGGGGACACTAGAAGCAGCAGTGAGCCATCAGACCCCCCCTTAAACACTATAGCTATGCTTAGTCAGAATATTTCGCTGTTTTTAACACTGTAAGGCTTACTGTTGATTTGGACCAGTTCTGCCTATTTGTAATGGCTGTATTTTAAGCTTTTAAGGTTTTTTTGTGATTCAGACTCCAGGTCTTTTTCTGTTTATATTGCTTTCATTATTTCTGGAATAATTTGTTTTTGTTTTTATTGACCACATTTTCACTTTTCACTAGGTTAGGTAACTTGTCAAGCCATTGTCTCCAGTTTTAGAGAAACCTGACACGCCGTTAAATGGAGTTCATTGGTAATTAGTTGACAGGTTACTAAGGTGATTGGCTGAACTGACCACTCTAATGATTCTTTACACAATAACATATGCATGTTTCATTTAACAGCACAACACATCAGTACTGTTCCCTGGAATGTTATTGTTACTATTAAAGCCGGAGAATCCGGCACAACTGCACTATGGACTCCTTCCCCTCCTATCAAAACCTTATTATTCTTGTTTGTTCTGCATTGATCTAGTCATCATAAAAGGATTGCTAATGCTCTCTGCTGGGTAAATGAGCATTTATTATTTTAAAAAGTATATTCCCCCCACACACATGTTGATAATGGCAGCACGAAGCAATTGTTGGATCACAACTATCATTATGGGGCTTGTGTTCCATAATGTGCTTCCGGTAAACGATCCAACATCTTGATGTCCGATGAGGGCAGAAGTGCCCAATGGATGAAATATACACTCAGCCAAATGTACCTGTTTGTCTCCATCAGGCCAGCAGTGATGCTCTACTGAGGATACAATTGTAAATAGCAGAGATTCCCTTCATTTTTTTACTGTTTGAGTATGGCATTGGAAATTGTAATTGTTAACTCTTCAAGGTTATCAGACTGATGAAACTACTTGAAAGTTACTTAGACGTGATATGATGGACTTATGAAAACTTATGAACTTATGAGGTAAATTCTGGTCTATATAGCAGCGAGGTACATAAAGTGCATTCGCACAGTGCAAAACAAAGTGCAAAGACAGTACATGCGGTGCACAAACATAGCATCATAGAATAATAATATTAAGGAAATAAAATAAAATAAGTAACAGCAGGTATATGAAGGCATACAGTGAGCTTCAAGGATGCTATCACCTCCAGCTAAACATGCAACATAGTAACTTGGCCAAATTAGAAAACATAATTTTTTATTGTTCGGATTGCTTCATAACACCCTGGATTGATAGTGTTGATAATTTGTTAATGTTTTATATCGGCTAGTATGAGACATTACAAAAATGCAAATTTATCTTCTTTAGGGACACTGAGATATTGCTTCTTTTTTAATTGAAATTGCTTGCTTTATTTTAAAAGGGTAGTTAAAGTTTATGATCCCATGTCCAGTTTAGATTTATGATGTTTAACTCATCTTAGGTTCCTCGCCTGAGCTGCATTGGGAGGAATTAGCATGTCTTTTCACCTTGTCGCGTGTCACCTTGTCACACAGCCACCCTGTTTACCTGCAGCACTTCCAGCTTGTTTTTCATTCCCCTGGGTCTTATCCTAACTGCATGCCCACTCCACCCTCTCTCGTTTTTCATTCCCACTCCATCTAATGCCATTCATCATAGCCCTTTAGGCGCACCCTCCGGTGTCCTCGCTGTATGTTCTTTGTTCTGTTGTACCTCCTGTCCTTCCCGGGGGAGGTTGTCTCTGCCGTGCGGCCTAACATCCACCAGCCATTTGAAGGGGAGCCTGGCCAGCTCGTCAGCCTCTCCCAGTGCCAGCAAGGTGGGTCAGCTTGTTCTGCCTGATGTTCCCAGCCAGTGAACTGGAAGGTCAATGATTTTGTTGCCCTATATGACCACTGGAGGGAAATAGACTACAGCTTAGGCCTCAGATGGCATCAGGCCACGTTATGGAGACACAGGAATGGAGGCAGTGGGGGAGCAGCGCTTCCTCACAGGCTCTTTTGAGCTCTTCACTGTTCGCTGCCCATAAGAGGATTGTGTGGATGTAGGTTTTATGTTCTCCTTTCTTGTAGCCATCTGTTATGCTGTTACTGTACTGGCATGTATAGAAAATTTCTTCCGACTAAAGACTTAATTTCCCGTGGTCATGGAAGAGGTACTTTAGAAACAGACAGGACAGGGCATTCTGGCGTTGTATTTTGTTTGAAGGATCTCATCCAGGTGGTTCCTCCTTTTTTGGGCCAGAAGCCTTGATGACTCAGTATTTTCAGACCACTGCTTGCCATGTGGGAAAATGAGTCACCACTTCTGGGGCCCGATAACCCAGTGGAGGCCACTTCACAGCCGCTGCTTCACGGGAGCCGCTTTCCTGTCACATGACCCTCGATTTCCCCCTCCACACAGCTGTCCCTGCTTCCTACACGCTGACCTTTGACCCAGCTCCCAGACTGACTGTTAGTCTCTTCATTACCTGCTGTTCTTTTCCAATCTCATCTGTGCAGGACTTGATCATTTCACTATCTTAGAGTTCAGACTTCTCTGTTCTGTTTTTCCACTTCTGAAACAAAAAAAAACCTTTAATGAGATTTGGGATTCTCATTTTTTAAATCATTTGCTGGATTTCAGCCTAAATTATTAAAATGCCTAACCAAACCCTTGAGCTAATGACTGCTTGTAGAGAACCCAACCAACAATTATGACTTGCATTTGAAATATGACCTTCTCATTATCGGTTGTGGCTCAGTGCTGTGTGCTGGCATGATAAGAGGCTACTATCTGTGGTACCCATCTCTTCTGCAACACAATCAGATCAGAATATATATATATATATATATATTTGTCCATTGTTATATTAGGTCAGCTTGCTTTTTTTTTCAATTTAACAGCTAAAGATTATTCATAATCTGTCATTTACGATAATCTGCGGTCAGTCTTATCATAGGAATGCTCCATAATTCCCCTAAAATGAGTGTCTTTTACAATAATTTTTTAAAGAAATTGCACTCAATGAAAATCGAAACCTCGCCTGTGCAGGCTCAGATAGCGTCTTCTCTACGCTTATTTCTCTCCTAAGTGGTGCAAATTGATTTTCCTTTCTTTGAGAACCTAGATAGTGTAATGTGGTGTAATGTCATATTCCTGGCTGGATGGTGCATTTTAGACAGTGTTGGATGCATCGGCGCCCAGTAATAGGCCAGACTGCAGCGCGGCTGCCCGAGGGCCTCGCTCTCACTGCCAGCCTCCCACCTCTCTGCTCCTTGCTCCTCCAGCTAAGTTTTATATTTAAAATGGGAAAAACCCAGCATCTCAGATGTTCCTGGTGATGCGAAGGCCGAGTCCCGTTTGATCTGCTGGAGTGTGCTCACGAGCGTTTTCAGAAACAGGAGGCTCGCGTTATCGCTTCCCTACGTCCTTACATTCGACCATTATGCTTTGTTGTTTTTTCTCGTTAAATCACCAAGTCTGTCGTCTGCATGCCCTTTGTAAATTAACAAACAACATCTGTGAGAAGATAAACAGAGGCTTCCCAGAAGTTAATCAGCCTCCAGCCTTCTTAACAGTTTCTGTAACACCAGAAACTTTAATATACATGGCAAGATCCCTATTACTCGAAAGCCCTATATCACTGTCATAGTTAATTATTTGTTTGTACTACGTAATTGCTTTCATACTAACATATTTGCAAGCCACAACTTAAAATGTGAAAATAATCAATGGTGGTTTAGCTCTAATGTGACATGGTGGTGCAGTGGTTAGCACTGCCGCTTTCTTCCTCTGGGACTGGGGTTCAAATCTCTGCCCATGTTCTATGTGTGTGAAGTTTGCATCTTCTGCCTATTTTGTTGTTGGGTCCCCCCTCCCTGCTGGGGCTGCTTTGGGGTTACCAAATTGCCCATGGGCTGTTCCTTTCTTTGTGCCTGTAGCTTCTGGGATAGGCTCTGGACCCCACCCCTCCATGATCTGGAAGGGTAAGCAGTTTCTGAAAATAGGTGGTTATAATGTGTTTAAAGAACTTAAGTTATGTGACAATTCATTAATCCATCCTTCTTCGCTAATGTTTGACGGTCACAGGATGAAGTCTGTTGCTTATTTTAAACTGCGAATATGCACAAATTCAGTAGTGTTATGAAGTACATCTTATCATATAACACCCCAATTGAGCTGTGTGCCTTAATAGGAAACCAGAATTATACATTAAGAATGCCTCTGTCCAGTTTCAACTGATACTTTGTTAAGTAAGTTTACATAAGTTCAGAATTTTTTTTTTCATTAAAATAAGCTTCTTACAACTTGATACATTTGCAAGGGGCTTTAGTGAGCACTCGGTTATCCCAAAAATGATTGCAAAAAGCTCAGGGGCTTCTTTGGCTTTGGTGTCTCATTTTAAATGACTGGATTGGGTCAAAGTGTCACTTCTGGATTCCTCTCTTCCGGATTATTCGTTACTAAGTAAATGACCCCGTGACTGGCTAGAAATTCATTACCACCTAGACTTGAGACCGTCCGCTAAGCGATTAGGACTGCTGTGCTTTTCAGCCTGTAACTTCAATGGTTCACAAGATCTATAGCTGAGTGGCATGACGGGTAAAGTACCTGTCCTTAAATGCAGAGGCTGCATCCAACGATGAATGTTCCTTATCAGACCTATTTA
Organism: Petrocephalus schoutedeni; assembly: GCA_026780765.1. Classification (NCBI taxonomy): domain Eukaryota; kingdom Metazoa; phylum Chordata; class Actinopteri; order Osteoglossiformes; family Mormyridae; genus Petrocephalus; species Petrocephalus schoutedeni. The sequence continues at coordinate 23,282,094 of JAODKL010000021.1, read as the reverse complement.
AAGGGGTCGTGTGCAGCCCAGTCAGTGATCTGTGCCTTTGTTCCGAAGGGCCTCGGTTCAAATCCCGTGCCCAGCACAGTAGTCGTATTACTGTAGGGCCCTTGAGCATGACCTTTATCCCCAATTTATCCAGGGGTGCGAGATTCTGGCTAAGCCAGTTCGATAATCCCAAGCTCTTATCAGTTGTATATCGCTTTGAACAAAAGCATCTGCTAGCTAAATAAATGTAGATGTATTGCAGCATCTGATTCATTGACAAAGGAGTATGATCTACTAATAAAATTCATAGAATTCGTGAATGAAACTATATTTTCTAGGAAAACACATAGGGAATACAAAGATGATCATTACAGAACAGTTATGTGACTTTGGGGTGAAAGTATATGCTCTGTGTCTGGCATCCATTCAGGAATACAGCCTGGATTTCTTCCAGGGAACCTCATCAGACCTGTGGAATGTTCCTGTCATGCTTTGCAAAGGCCTCTAAGGCAAGGTGCTGCAGTCAGGGTGAGATTTATACCCCTATTGTGCAAAACCCTTGACTTCCAACAGAGTAAATAATGCCAGAGTTGGCCACAGAGGTGGCTGTTATGACCCGTATTTGTGAATTAGGCAAGGATGAGCAACACTGAGCAAATGAGGGTTTTATTGAACTGAATCACACCCCCCCCCCCCCCGCCCCATGTCCTCATTTCCCTCTTGTGCCTTTTCCAATGAGTCAGTGGCATTACTCAGCAAAGGTCTGCATTCAGACGCCAGCAGGTCAGGGGGGATCCGGTCTAGCGCAAAACTGGCACTGCTTCCAATTCACAGCTACCTATCAAACTGGGCGGGGGTATCTGTAACGTGATAGGCTGACACTCGGGGGGCGAGTGCGCTTGCATTATGCATTACTTCCAGGTGAGGGGATGTCTAACTTGTTCCTGCCCTAGGCCAACAGGGGAAACAGACCTACTCAGAATCACTGATTTGCCTCAATGCCTGAACCCTACTGCTGCCCACGATTAAGGAGGAAACAGAAGGAGGAACTTCCAGCTCCATACATGCATTCTGTAATAAATTGGAAAGTGCAAGAACAAGAATAACAAACTCACAGTACAGACAGCAATGCAGGGTACCACAAATGGCAATATTGCTTTTATAGCCTGGTACCCTGACTACTGGAGATTTCGAGCCTGGGGTTCTGCATCTTGGTGGCAGCACATGTGGTCACAGCATTGCCCAGGGGCATGTTCCGAGCAGCGGGATTTCGAGCAGATGGAGAAGGGCGATTTCAGGGAGAGTTCTGGGCACCTGTTTCAGTGCAACGGAAAATTGGGATGGGCTTATGGCGGTCATTAATACAGTATATTACTCATCACTTTTCCAGTATGTTTAACAAAGCCCCTTTGTCTGATTTTACACTGTCGGACACAATCCAGGCGGGATGGCAAGCAGGACCATTCGACAGGGGGTTGGGAGTGAGGGACAGGGACTTTATTTGGATGTAGCCGTCAAGGTGGGCTTGACAAACTGGCATAGGGAAACAAAGACAGAAGATAACATCAGGACTGGGCATAGAGGGTCTTGCAGAAGGCACCACCATCGGGGCTTTGGGGGTTGGACCAAGAGGCAAAACAAAAGCCAATTTTATATGATTGGTTGGTACGGCACAATTGAAGTGAATGTCCTAGGACATCCAGTGAAGTGGATTGTTCAATTAAGTCTTTTAGGTTAAATGTCTTCCTCAGAGTTAGAAAGACATTTAAAGCTGTGTTGCTGTTTGTGGCACCACCTGCCTCCCCTTTGGTACTTCCCCACTGATGAGACAGATGAAGGGATTGAGATTCCGCACACGCCATCTCCTGATGTTTCCCGGTGTCAGCTAAAATCCAGGAGGACAAAGTTGACAGGCACACCCCGTCCCGTCCCCAGAATTAGTATTCCTCCCAGACCTCCGCTGGGCCTTTGCTGCATGTGCTGTTACCGTAACCACCTTCAGCTGATGCAGGGGCACCTAAAAATGGGGGGATAGACACGCCAAGCAGATGTGGCAAAGCACCTGTCTGTGTCTCAGGCTCCCAGGAATGGGGTAGCGCTTATATGAGAGACACGTTTGTCCTAACTCGTCTGCCTCAGCAGACTAGTCAGTCAGAAGTGACAGTCTTCCGTCTGCACTGTATGTCATGGCTTCGTACTGTAGTTGCCTGTAACAATATTCAGGTTAGTTTTTTTTCATTAGTTTATCACTGTACTTTGCATTTTGTTTGATGTTTTTGGGTGGGATGCAATATTTTCAAGGTTAGTTGATCCATTTTTACATTTTGGGCCAGTTTCCCAGACGAGGATTAAGCCTAATCCAGGACTAAACTGGAATTTTTTATGGGGATTCTCCATGTTTAGTCCAGGACTTAATCCTTGTCTGGGAAACCGGCCCTTTATGTTCTGTGAAGTCTTACAGACCAATATTGCCCTTGTATGGCTAGCACCTGTGGGGGTGTGGCTATGAATTAACCACTCGCACTGATTGGTCCTTGGCAGCCCATCAGTTATCTATCAGCTAATTATGATAATGAGATTGGTTTGTAAACAACTCCTTGAATTACTGAAAATGCGCACTGATGAGGGTCTAGTGCAGAGGTGTTTGTGTTACACCCATGCTGGTTGTATAATATAATAAAAACAATGCAAGCCATCTGAGTTCGGACCCGATCTTTATTTCGTAGCTGTCAGCACTCATATGCAGCTCTTTCAACGAACCTCAGGTGTCCCAGAATGCTCCTCTAATATAATCCCCTACTGCAGAGGATTATTCTTAATCCCTCATCTGGTTCTTTAAAAAAAAATTAAATTAAAATTAAACCGAGGATCCGTGATTCAACGGTGTGAGTATAATGAGGGATCATGGAGTCTAGGACATTTTCACATACATCAGTTGTGGTTGGCTCATGTCTGCGTGGGCGGAGGGAGTGCCGTCAGGTGGAGAGGGGTGTGATTTAAAGCTGGTCATCCGTCTGGTCTGGGCGGGAGCAAGCCAGTGGCCCGTGGTTCTGGAGGTGACAAGGGAGCACACCATGTTCCCTGCTTGACATCCATTCCCATTTTAGGAAGTAATGTTTCAGCATTTCCCTAGGCATTCACACAAGATTCCTTGGGGTTATTCTTGGTGTGTGTAGTTATTTTGGTGACAGAAAATATGTTTTGGGACACTCTTAAGATTATGGGCCAAATTTAGCAAATCTTTCCAATCAGTTTTCGAACAGGAAAAACAAAAAAAGTTGTCCTTTGCTTAATGATATTTATTGTTTGTAAATGTTCCATTTTTATTTTAGAGGGTTTATAACTCAGCAAAACAACATGCAAATTCGGTGCCTGTGCAAAGAATGCGAAAGTAAGATGAATGTTTATAGCTAGCTGGTGAAGTACACATGCGTCTGAACAGGGTATTTACACGCGATGATGGTGCGCGGATGTGAAGGTGCATCTGTGAGTATGTATGTGGTCTACGTGCATACATTCCCAAGTAAGCACTCGCCGCTTTCCGTGCGTCCCTTAATCCCAAAACAAGACGGGGTCATTATTTACTCTTGAAGTTTGTCTCCATTGATTAGGTCCACAGTGTTAAGCACGCTCGCATTTGTGCACAAGTGCACAGACAGAAATGTCCCACCTGCTTAAGTAATTTGGCGTTTAATTCTATATTTTGTGAGCTATACATAGTTTTACAAAAACCTTACGTATGTGTGTATTTATGTATGTATAACAACGTCACTGTATTATTTCTGAAAGTAGCGAAGGTAATAGTATATCTTTAAATGTGAAATACATTTTAAGTAGCGGAGTTTTATACAGTGATTTGAAATGTGAATGAGAAATGTGCCTAAACCCTGACAAATTGCTCCTGGGCACAAAACAATATTGCGATTATTACGTTAAATCGCGATTGCATCAGTGTGCAAAATGATGAAAGATCGAATGATTTGTGACTTTTCTTCACCCTATTTCCATCCTCCGCGTATTTTACCATCAAAGTCAAATCAAAGTCCTCTCTGCAATTCGCATCGCGGCTGCAGTCCTGCAGTCTACGCGCGGATCGTGATTCTGGGGAGGCAAAGATTGCAGTGTAATCGCTTTTACTTAGAACACTGAGAAATAACAGTCTTGCGCCTTATTGACGTGATTCGAACGGCACTGGATTCGTATGAATACGAAGGGTCGCTGGGGGTGGTAAAAGGTGCTGCACTCGGAGGCGCTGCACTCAAACTAAAGCCATAGACAGAAGGTCCCGCGTCGATCGGAAGGAGTGTGCAGAGACTGGACATATAAGCACCTTGACGGTGCAAACTTGGTGCGCTGCGCTCGTGCGGAGCGGCGAGGGGCGCTCGCGCTCACACGCGTGACACACCAGCTGGCGCGCGCCCGCGGGTACGGACCCTCTGTCCTGCTGGGACACTTTTCCGGATATTTATCAGTTCTCTACCCCTCGTCCCCGTATCTGCTTCAAATTGTGTTTTCGCCGGCTGCATAACTGCATTTCATATTTATCTATTGCTGTTGCGACGGCACGATTAGATTTATCGGCATGAACGTATTCGCACCGGACTGGAAATAACTCGTAACAAGGAACTTAGGTATTTGGATATTCTGAAAATATGAAAGCTGTTTTTTATAACCGAAGTCGAGTACTTTAAGTACAAATGGTAAGTAGCAACTTTATTTCGTTTCTCTTTCTGTGCGTTTCCACATATATGGGTAGGTTTCTCATTGGTATTCATACGCACAGTCCCTTCGTACTTCATCAGTTTGATGGATGTATTCTACTGACAGGCATCGCTTGCCTGCTAGTATGAAATACCAGTAAATTAAAAATAAATATCCAACCGCACTCGGGATCTGGGGATTTAAACAGCGCCATTTGATTAAAATACTTCTGCGGGCTAGCTGGATTGATAGAGGTTTGATTTACTGACCTGAGTGTGGGCTATTTGCAGAATGCAACTGATGAAATGCATATTCATGTATGTACAGTATATACGTGGTACAGGGTATCGGGGAAAAAGGGGGGCAGAATATCCCGTGATGGATATCCCGTTAATGTAATAAGAAGGAACGCCCTTTCTTCTTCTTTCTTAACGTAATAAACAGAGAGAAATCTTCAATAGAGTATTAAATGTTATGTGTTTACTGTCGGAATAAACGCTGCATAAATGCTCCTATAAGAAGAATGCCCAAAACAGACATATACCGGGATTACGTTTTCCTCTCTCTCCATCCATAAAGCCTGCCTTCTTATTGCTCGGTAATAACGTCGCTTAGAACTGGAAAATAAAACGTAGCGTTTTGTTTTATGACAAACGTGAAATGAGTCCAGTTTTTCAGCGCCCTGTGTGGTCTTAAAATGACCCAGCTGCTTTAGTTCAAGCACCCATTCGGATCTCGCACTTGACAGTAACTCTTTTCACCAATCTCCGGGGTCTCTGAGACAAGTTTTAGGTGGTCTGTTCTCTCTGAAGAGAAACGCGGTTCGATAGCCCTCAGTGTTCCTCTACAAAAGCTCCTGGCGGCAGTATCTTTCCCTATGATTGTATTAAAGTAGCCTATTAACAAATGGTTTGTCATACACAGCATATTGGTATAGCCAGTTGATTTAATAATTCAGTGGGATTAAGAAATGAAGAAATAAATATATATGTTTATACATGCACAATTACAGGGCATGTTGTTTGGCAGTAAATCTAAAAGTAAGTCTTCATATGATGATGTTCATATGTATGTTTGCTAAGGACTGTGTCCATGACTTTTAAATTTGTCACTTGTGATGCTACATGTCTTAGATCCTCATGGGGTCTCTAGAAATTTAATTCCCTTAAAGCTGTCATAATTAAATAGGCATGGATTTTGCAGGGCTCGAAAAGTTTCCCTTTCATTTTGATGAATGGCATTGCTCTCATCTCTCACAGTGCGTCCCTGCACCTGCTTGCCCCCCAGCCCCCGCCAGGCTCCTTGCTCGAGGCACTGAGCTCATCCTTGCCCCATTCGTGTAACCAATTGTCCCCTGGGTCCGTGTCCCATTTGAGTCATCCGCCGCCGTCCAGATGTCATCATGCCTCTCATCAGCAACGCCAACCACGATTTCAGCAACCTCTCGGTCAGCGATGAGAGCAGCCTGGATCACATCTTTACCGAGATCCCAGAGACTGAGACGGTCAAGGGTGTCTACTACAAGCGTGCCCAGCTGATCCGTCGACCGGAGGACCTGAGCGGAGTGGACCATGGACTGCTGGCCATCATCAATGTTGGGGGCAACCGCTACACCTTCCCCTGGAGCACGCTGGAGGAGTTCCCTCTGACGCGCTTGGGCCGGCTGCGCCTCTGCAGCAGCTTGGAGGAGATCGCGCAGGTGTGCGACGACTACGACGAGGTGGCCCGTGAGTACTTCTTTGACCGGAGCCCTTCTGCGTTCCGCGTGATCCTCAACTTCCTCGCTGCCGGGAAGCTACGCATGCTGCGCGAGATGTGTGCGCTGTCACTGCATGACGAGTTCGACTACTGGGGTGTGGAGATGGCCTACATGGAGCACTGCTGCAAGCGCAAGATGTACACGCGCATCGAGGAACTGGCGGAGCACGAGCGGCGCGAGGAGGAGCGCCGGCAGCGGGGTGCGCAGGTGCGCCCCCCAGTGGATGACACGCGGTACCGCAGGTTCATGAACGGACTGAGGGACATGGTGGAGAATCCGCAATCAGGGTTGCCGGGGAAAATATTCGCCTGCCTATCAGTCATCATGGTTGCCGTGACGGTTGTGAGCCTCTGCATCAGCACCATGCCTGACCTCAGGGAGGAAGAAGGCAGGGTGAGTTTCATGGGGAAAATCAAGTGCATTTTTAGAACACATGACCACAATGCCGGGAGATACGTCTGGGAGATATGTTCTGTTATCGTTTTTAAAGCAATATGGATTTAGAAAATATCTATTAGAAGCTGAGATTAGTAGCAATTTCGACAAACCCTATACAGTAGATTATTTGCATGGTACTCCTACACAGGGTTGACTGTTGTAGGTCACGGTGCTCTCTCATAGGTCCGTTTTAAAAGACCAAAGCTGTCTTTATCTGGATTTTAACACTCTTGAAGGGGCACATGTAAAGGCCACTCGGGTAAATTGCAGTCTTAACAACTAGGCCAGCTCAGTATTGAAATACAGCCTGAAAATGATCTGGCTGGGGTGGGATGATAAGACTTGTTTGGAGTCAGTAAAGTCGGATCAGCACATTTTATGAACATCATGTATGTGAGTCTCCTGTCAAATCACAAACTAACTGACACCTTCATATTCTTTCATGTGGATCCACAAATTGTAGCACAAGTGCGGATCTTTGTCCTCTGTGTCCTTCTTGTGAGGGCTGTATTTGCGTCCGCATATCTTACAAAGCAGAAGTCCACATTTCTTACTGGGACAAAAAAGATTCTCAGTGTCAGCAGTCTCTGGAAGATTAGACCCCATTTTCACTCTAGAATGGACAGTTAATCCCATCACAGGTCCTTTCCTCAGCAAACAAGACCGGCGACGACCCCAGACAGTGAAAGCCAACTGCTCACAGCCTGCGCTGTGTGTACGTGCCGTTAGCTGCTCTCATCGTTTTAGCTGATTGGCCCACAGGCTCCAGTGAGTGTCATTCGCTCAGTTCCACCCACAACCTACACTAGAAGTCGCCTTTTAGTAATGAACGTGACAGGAGCAAAGCCATCAAACCCACCCAACGTGCAGCGAGCCGAGCAGTTTGCTCTACTGGGGTCGAACCCCGCTGTGGTGCCAGTTTCCATTTAGAATCCCCCTTCTTCCCAATCTGAATTCCGCTCCAACTCCAAATAGGATGCCCAGCTGGCTACAGAGAAGCAGACAAAAACTAATAGGGGCATCTTAACCTATGCTTTGGGGGTTAGACCCCCACTGCTACTAGCTGGCCAGCAGGTCATTACTGTCCATTACACTCCATTTACAGTCTGATTAATGTCGGGTCCAGCTGGCCACATCCTGGAGAATCGGGCTGGTTGTCGCTTTTGGTTGGTGGAGGTGAGCCGGGTCTTCTCTCAGGTCACCAGTCTCCGGCCATGTGAGTGCGTGCCCCCATCTGACCAGCAGCATAGCTCCCATGGAAAGCTACAGCTCAGCTTCCCCGTGGGCATATGAATAAGTTATGGAATCCGCGGACAGCGAGGCCTGGCATGCTTAAGATAATGACTGCGGCGGTCAAATTCATATAGGCTTACCGGCCACCACTGCTAACATCAGCCGGGCTGACAGGCTGCTAAAGGTATGTTTAAGGTAAACGGAGGTAATTGCATTTAGTGTGCCTACTCAAATATCCATTAAAGAAAACCTCCAACATAAGGTTGGGGGGGGGTGAAGCACATTAGTTGGGTACTGCCTGCAGTACAGTTTTCCCTGTAAACAATCAAACAGAGACTGTATTAGCGCAGGATACATAACGCTCCGTGCTGTTCCCCGGCCCATCACCCAACGTGTAGGAAAAGCGAGGCTCTTTGTGCATGCGGGACCACGGCCCTATGGTGCAGCATTATTAGGCTGCTGCTCTGGGGTTTGTGATGCTATGCAGAAATGGAGCACATTTAAAACAAAAAAAAATGTTTTCTGCACCTATATTGAGGGTCAGTCTGGCCCGCTCAGCACCTCCCATGTAAACGAACAGCTGCCGACCTTGGGGAAGAGCGCCAGGGATCCGTCAGCATATCACGGCGCCTCCACCCCTCCCACCCTCCGGCCAATGTTCCCCCGGCCCTTGTTTGCAAATTTACGCGGCAAACGACGTCACTCGGCCCTGCTAAGTGCAAAATGTCACCGCCATTCCTGCGTCCGTAGAGTATACACTATGGAACATTAATCAGTAATTGTCGCCGAACAGTGGAACGGTGTAGTAAAACATTAATGCTGTATTGTGTTTTTTATGGCGTGTGTATATAGATGGGCCCTGATTTGTTTTTAAACACTGCGCGAGGCTGGAACATTTCAGGATATGAGGAGGATGCAAACGTTGAACACGAAAAAGTATGGGAGAAAGAACAGGGGGCTCGGGGTGAGCTCAGACGTGCCGCACGCAGTCGGGAGGAGCCAACACGACGCTCCACCAAACAGACACAGAAATACACGCTTGTATTCCTATTTTAGGTCCTGTGGTCCTCACAAGCACAGCATAACCTATACACACACACAGACTCGTACACTGAAACGAACAGACACCATCACATGCATAAATACAGAAAGCCTGTGGCTGAGAAGTTATTTATTTACCACATTTTCCCAGTGGTTCCCCTCCTTTGACCCTGAAACTGTGTTTGTGTGCTTTTCTGTTGAAAAGTGTGTTAATGTGCAGAAATAGCATTCCTCTGTGTGTTCGTGTGTCTGTTCAGAGAGAGCGGGGAGAGACGGCTGCAGTAACTTTGATGGATATGGGGAGTTACGGGGACCATTTGTATTCATTCACTTTCAGCCACAGTCTGTGTGTACGTGTCCATGTGTGACAGAATGTTTTCATCACTTCCTGTCCTTCAGCCATGCGTCTTCCATGTGCTCACCTGGGCAGGGTCGGGAGGGTGGGGGGCTGAAAAGACAGTCCCAGGCAGTACAGGGCACACGGCTGGGCACACTCCCCCTGGGCAGTTCAGAAATGCCAATTAGCCTAACACAGGGGTGGGCAATCTTATCCGCAAAGGGCCACTGTGTATGCAGGTTTTTGGGATAACCTTTTGGTCAGCTGTTTAAACCCAGGTGTGAGGACTCTTCAGCCAATCAGTCATCTAATTAGTAACCTAATTAGGGAGTTGCAACGAAAACCTGCACACACAGCGGCCCTTTCTGGATAAGATTGCCCACCCCTGGCCTAACGTGTCTTTGGACTACGGGAGGAAACCGGAGTACCCGGCAGAAGCCCACGCGGCAGTGAGAACATGCCGACTCCACTGGCACTGAGCAGAGGCGAGATTCCACCCACCAGCCCTGAAGGTGTGAGCAAACAGATCTACCCACTGAGGCACCGTGCCGCCCCATTTCCTGTCCTTGTGAGGTACTATTCTTACACAGGCAGCAAAGCCAGAAAAAAATGACTTCACTGGGCCTGATCCTTTTCAGAAATATAACGGGGAGTAGACTGCAGGTTTTTAGGGGAGACGTAACACAGCAATCAGGGAGCAGGGAGCCTGGAACCACAAGAGATGAGCAATAAAGAAAGGAAAAGTTAACACGGGTTTGGAGAATATGCAAAGACAGAACATACCAGACAGCGCACGTTTCCAGAAAGCTGCTGTTGCTAAGCTGTAATAATTAATAGTCTTAGTTATAAAAGATAAAAATAATGGCACGGGTTGGGAAAGGAACGCATTCTTATCGTAAAATTGCAGATGTTTATAACCAGGTCTCAGTAAGACATATTCCCGTGCTCTGCTCAGTGTCTCTGTGCTGGCCTGACTGCAGGTGGCTGCTCTTTGAAAGTCAGCGCGCACACCGCGCACACACACACACACACACGCACACACACATACAAATCAGTGCCGTCTTCCTCGGAAAGTGTGAGACCGGGCCGCCGCCCCCCCCCCCCCAGCCAGGCATGCTGGGTAAAGGGTACACTGCGCAAAACATTTGCTATTATTTTAGGAATGAGAATGTGGAGTAAAAGTATTTAGGTGCAAAACAAAAAAATTATGATACAGCAGCACTTGTCAGCTGAGATGGTGGGGGTGGGGGGGGGGGGGGGGGGGGGGGAGGTATT
>JAODKL010000021.1:23255754-23268358 GCA_026780765.1 Petrocephalus schoutedeni | reverse complement strand
TGATGCAAACTTTCCATTTATAAAGAACCCTGAACAAAACCTGGTGGATTTCACCTTTCTGAGCATTCCTCGGGTTTAAGGTTAATTTTAGCTGTTTTGCATTTGTATTTTAGCTTAAAATCCCAGAAAGACGGTGGGTAATCCTTTCATCCTGAATCCAGCTATTCAACAGCATTTCTAAAGATGGACTGAAACGCCACAGTAAACATAAATAAATATACGCCCCCCCAAACGACCTGTGCAGTAGTTTTCTTTTCAAAGAAGCATAGCAGCTTTGAAATGTGCTTTCAGATGCCATTTCTCCTAGTCTAAACACAGGGAATGCAAGAAAGGTAAATAGCTGCTCACCACCAGGTTGTTAGGCAAGACGAGGGTGTGCAAAAAAAAACCACAACCATAGGAAGGAGTACACTTCTGCGTCAGCCTGCAAGTTAGCTGTCTGCACTCATAATTTATCAGCGGGAAAGAAATATGCCAGGAACACTACCTGTCACTGGTTCTGAAAAACTGTCTATGTAGGCTGGTGATCAGTCATGGTCAGTTTTAGGCTCATAATGTCCCCATTTTTTTTTCCAGACATCCCAGTCACAAGCATGGTCTCAGTGTGACGTCCATTATATGGGACCCAGTGTACAGAGGACGGTTTTCATGTTATGTACTGAATGCTACAATGTTGCTGGTGAAATTGCTTTGATAAGCCATGATCATTGACCTTTGGAATAAAGTGTTAATTTAGCACACTTTTAGCACACAGATGATTAAAGCAGAGCCAGTGTGGACCACAAAGGGATTTATGTACGGTGAGGTGACTGGATTCGGGTATGAAAAACTGGTCAGACTGTTCAAAATGGCTCTTATTTACCTAAGATGAATTGGGTTTACAGTAGTCACAAATGGCAGTATATTATAATATTTTACGGTAATTTGAATGCACTGATGATTTAAAAATGAATAAAACAAGAAACAAGCATTTTCCATCCATCCATTCTCCATACCCACTTGTCATATGCAGGCTTGTGGGGGTCTGGAGCCTGTCCCGGAAGCCACGGGCGAAAGCCAAGGAACCACCCAGGATGAGGGACTGACCAAAGGCATTTTCACTGTGAAATAAACATGCATAATTAACAGTGTAAATATGCAGTACATTTAAGCAAAGTGAGAGTTATGGAGAGTAAAACAGGCTGCGTGAGTGAGATGGAGAGGTAGGCTGAGATTTATTGCAAGCACATATTTTATCCATGCTAGCAAAGGACCTGAATGTAGTGACAGGAGAATTAAAGCTTTGCCAGCCCCTGGTAGGTACAATTGCTGAACCCTGCCCATTACTGCCCAGGTACATCTCATTGGTACTAATAATCTGTGGCAAGTGGACAAAGCCAGGCAGTGGCTGAAGGCTCAGGCTAATGTGACCCTGAAGCCATATTATACTCAAAAGTAGCTGAAGAGAGCCAGGATGACCAAGGACAGCGACATGGATGGCACCGAGGTATGGAGGTGGCTAATCAGGGGGGTGCCATATGTCAGGTGATGGCTCGGATGGAGGAAAGTGGCGGCATAAACCGGCGCTAATGTACGGCGGGAGTGCAGGTGCGGCGATTTTAACGTAGCGGAACTCCAGAGCCCATGATATTCAAATTCCGGAGATCACATCAGTTCTGATCCGGACTCGGCGTCCCAGTGCGGGCAGGGTCCTGTTTAAGATTCATGGATGCAGTCGGTCCTAAAAGCAAATTATGTTCCACATGAGCCGTTTTCTGTGGGTGCGTGGACCGGGCTGGACCCTTCAGAGGAATACTATGCATGTGAAAGGCTCACTACCAAATACAAGCATCATTTGAAGTTTGGCATTTTATATATATATATATATATATATCAAAGAAACTCACAGAGCCATAAGTGTGCTGCATTCCCAACAACTAGTAAATCCACCCATTCATCCATATATCCATGTTTTCACCGCTTACTCTGGTCAGGTATAAGAAATGTTTGATAAAAGATTACTTCTGAAAAGCACAGACTGGATTTCAGAATTCACTCGGTTACAGTTTCCCATTACTTATCTTCCACGGTGTTATATTTTTATGGGACTTTAGTTAATTGCCTGAAAAGTCTTTTCCAATTTCAGAAAAATTAAGGACGAAGAGCTGAAATCATGCAGGGTGGTCACGTGAATGAATGAATGTCACATTTGTATAGTGCTTTTGTACAGCACCTTTTCAAGGCACCCAAAGCACTTTACAGTGGCGTGAGTCACATGATGGTATGTTCCGATGGTACTGCCAGTCGACACGGCGCTTTTCTGTTCACGTTTCCCCTCATCAGAGAGTTTGCTCTGATTATCAGCCCTTCCTCTGGACACTGCAGTGATTCCCCTGTGGGGTTCACCATGGAGCTTATTAAACACTAGCCCAAGTCTACACCTAATAAATCACATACCTCACAGTTCCCGTATTAAATGCGTGTAGCATCCCAGCCTCCCCATCACTCCCACGCCCTGGTATACAGGCTGCACAAGCATTCACACACAGCTTAATTAAATGCAATTTAACTTGGAGGCATTCAGGCGTCGGTAACTGCACAGCTGTACATTTATCTCGTACCACGTTTCATGCAGACCATTGATTTGGGCAGAAGAATGCTGGCTGTAGCCGACTGTCCACACAAACACTAGGGTTCAGGTAAGCCAGGGGTGCCCACCTCCAATCCTGGAGGGCCTGAATCCAACACAGTTTGCAGATTTCCTTGCTCAAACATACCTATTAAACTGGTGATTAGCCGATTAAGATGTGTTTGAGCGTTGGATGTGTTGGATTTTGGCCCTGGAGCTGGGCATCCCTGTGGTATATAGATCATTTTTCCCTCAGGTATGCAAGGTAATTGGATTCAGGGCAAAAATCTGTGCGCCTATCCAGCTTGCTTCTGCTCCCCTGCTTGTCTGTCCACTGTTGCGGTCTATTCCCATCTTCTTTGACCATGCAGGTGATCCACCTGCTAGGCCCTGAGGTAAGACCCTTCAGGAGGAGTTGGGGAAGCAGGGTGGTACGGTGTTCGAGTAAGGTGAGTGGGAGACCAATCGGAGGGCGACGGCTCTGGTTTCCACGAGCAGCGATTGCGACTCCGGTTCAGACACACGCGGCGAGAGCTGGCGAGAGCCTCGGCTTTGCAGCTGTGCTTGGTTTGGTGATCTCCTGCCCTCCCGTCATGCTCCTGCCAGTGTAGGCCTTGGTTAATGAAGACCAGCTGGCCCTGATTGAACTGATGAGCTCATTCTGCATAAATAATGAGAGCCAAGCTGCCACCACACAGCAGGTACTTTCGCTTGTATAGCTGATGCTCTTGCACTATGCTGCTCGCAAGGTTCCCCCCTCCCCCGCCCTTTTTTACTGGATGTCTTAATAGTGCACTCTCATTGGTGGAGTCCCACACCACAGCCCCTCTGGGGATATGAATAACTGAATCTTCAGGTTATGTGTCATTGTCCTTAATCCTCAACAGGAGTGATTGTGCTTCACAGAAAATGCGTGGGTTTGTCCTTGAACGGGAAAGGCGAGGAGAAGTGGACAAACTAAGATAACGGCATTTTCTGCAGGCGCAGGGAGGGTCTCTGATACCGGGGCTCCTGTTTTTAGTGAAGGCTGACTCTCCACAGCAGCAGAACCCACTTTTCCCTGCGCCGTGGTTTTTGTCAGTCAGTCCCTGCACTGTAGCCAAATGTGTAGTTGCTGGTGGTGATAAATCTGTCTTCAGGGATCCCTTTGCAATGGGGAGAGGATTTACAGGACGATAATTTGTGTGCACATGTAGATGTGAAAAGTTCTCAGTAGGAAGAGGTGCGGCTTTAACAGGAAAACTACTATAACATACTAATATACTATAATACTTTGTGAAATTAAATGGCCAATCAATGCTTGAGCTTGCAGTACTCTGATTTCTATTAATATGAGTAGAATACATACTTTAGTATATAGATGTCGATTCGTTACTGTTGAAATGGAGGTACTGTACTGAGTTTCATCCTGTGACTGAGTTCTGCGGCGGTACTGCGGTCAAAATTTGCTGTCAGAAAACGAGGTTAACATGTTTGCGGCTATTTCTCCTGCAGTTTGCCATTTCCTTGGTCAAAGGTGACAGGCAGCTGTAGCTTACAGCCTGCCACGAGGAATCAAGTTGTGTAGACAGAGGAGAAAAGTCTAAATACTTTGTCTGGGGTTCTGGAAAGCACCTCCCCACCCCCCACCTGCTGAAGTGTTTAAACATTGACAAAGGATTAAAAACAAAGTGGACCACAATTTATGTTATCCCATGTCTCATGCGGACCACTGACTTGGGCAGAAGAATGCCCAGCTGCTGATATTGACTAGGTAGAGTATTAACCAGATGACTAATTGACTTACAGGAGACTCACAAGAAAACGTCTTTGTTTGCATCAGAACTGATGAAGAAAGCTAGTAGTGTGTTAGTGAATTAGCGCACGGTAACTGCGAACATTACCTGCTACAACCTTCCTTTTTAAATAAGTGCAAGTCTTGGGACTTTTGTTAAAAGTCTTTTCTTCTCTAGCAAAAAAGGTTAGCTGAGGTGTCTTGTCTAGGTATGGAGGGAAAAAAGACACTTATGGCAAAATAGTTTCTGCCTACAGCAATCAGGTTTCAAAAGTTTTTACCACTAAATCATTTTGCTTCAAGTTTCAAGTTTGTCACATATGTTGCAAGGAAGACAGTAAAACTCAGTTGTAGGAGAGGGGTAAGTGCAGAGGGGTGGGGGGGGGGGCTGGGAGAAACAGCAGTGCAGTAAAAGAAGAGAAACAATAAAGATGCAATTAAAAAAAAATCCTTTGTCCATTGATGCCAATAAAATTTACTGCTAGATAACAAATCAGTTTTATTTATGTTCACAGTAGGACTTATTTCATAGTCGTAAAGTCACACAACAAAACTGCTTATTATGAAATTTCCTAATCAATCATCGTTTTAGATCTACATCTGTAATCTGGATAATGTAACATTTATTTTGACCAAATAAATAAAGCACAGCACCCGGTAAACACAAATTAAACACCCACAAAACAGTTGATTATTGGTTTTACTATAATACTCCTCTGTGAAGTTTAATTATTCCTATTTTGCATTTAAAGAAAATTTAATACTGGCCACCATATTCAAGGTCACCTTGATACTGCAATAATTCAAAGGGGATTTTGACATTTCATTCTGGTTTCTTTCTCAGGTGACTGGGTTAAATAAAGGTAAAGAGCACT
The DNA here is from genome assembly GCA_026780765.1 of Petrocephalus schoutedeni. Classification (NCBI taxonomy): domain Eukaryota; kingdom Metazoa; phylum Chordata; class Actinopteri; order Osteoglossiformes; family Mormyridae; genus Petrocephalus; species Petrocephalus schoutedeni. Next base: position 23,263,101 of record JAODKL010000021.1, on the reverse strand, counting down.
AGAGTGATGTGTGTTCAGCGCATCCAGTTTCACTGGCTTTCTAAACAGGAACCTGTTCAGAAATACTATACCTCGATGTGGCATGTTATAGATATTAACTTGCAATTAAATATTAAAGGACATTCTATAGGCATGTCATAAAGGCCCACAGTCATCAGTGTTATCTTGGCCATTAACCACACTTGCTCCTAATTGTTTTGTATGTGGTATAACAGGGGACCATCCCTTTAGAAGGCTGACGAGGTTAACTGGGCTGTCTCCACTCTTTCAGTCATTCTGCAAGAACCATTCCATACCAATTTCTTTTTCCCCTTCCAAAAATATCAAATTAATCTAACAAAACCTTCTATTCTGTATATTGTTTCCAATGTGTATGGGATAGTGAGATTTGCCTGGAAGCTCTTTTACGAAATCACATTCAAAATTCGATAATAAACCTGCATGAAGCTTCTATCAAAGAATGAAAATGAAAAGAATGAAATGCTGCTATTTTCCCATAGTCAATGATAGCTGGAACGTAGCTCTGGGTCGAATGTAACATTATAAATTATGTAAAAAAATATTCAGATTTTGGATTTTTCTTAAAATTTTGAATTCCAAAGTTTTTAGTTCAATTCTTCATTCAGCAAAATTCGTGGGTATGTATGCATCAATGTACAAAGTATGTTGATCACAATTAACATCAAAAGTTATAATAGTACCAAACAAAATGTGCAGCTGTGCACCAGTTTTAATTGGTGAATAATTAGCACCTTTGCTTCACACTTCTGGGTCCTGAGCTTAAATCTCTGCCATGGCTCCACGTGTGTGAAGTTTGCATCTTCTTCCGGTGTCCTCATGGGGTTTTTGCCAGGTCCTCCGGTTTCCCCCTACAGTCTAAAAAACATGCTGAAGTTAATCGGAGTTACCAAATTGCCTGTAGGTGTGAGCGTGACCTATGATGGGTTGGCACCCTGTCCTAGGTTGTTCCTTGCCTTGTGTCCATTGGCTATGGACCCCTGTGACCCTGAAAATGAATGGATGTGTGTGGGATGGGCAGGTATATCAAAAAACCAAGAATTTAAAGTCTTGTATTTTGTTTGGTTACTTAGGGTTAAGGCTAGGGCTGGGTAGTGGTTAAAGTTTTGTTGTTTTTTTGTTTTGGATTTAGATGTATTGAAGTTTTACTTGATGAGCCTACTTTGGTCAGACTATGAATTTTCACTGAATTTTCCTTTGACTATGAAATGTTCCATAGACACAATGCAGAAATTTCCTAAGCTTGAGAAGTACCCTGGTGGGCAATTGGAGAAATACTGTTACAACTATCCCAGAATGTGGTAGCCATGTACAAGTTCACCTTGCAGCTACAGTAAGAGCAAAATTATTAGCTCTCACAAACCTGCATAAATAGGCATAGGCACATAATCAAAATAATCTGTTTGAATAATGCAAGTACTATCAGTACTATCATAAAGATAAATGAAGTAAAAAAATTACTTAACTCAAGTTTCTTTTTTCCTGACAAATCTCAGTGTGCTTGTTACAGGGCGCTCCTTTTTCACGTGAAATAAGGACTGAACTGAGCTTTAATTTAATCTAATTTTCTAGATTTTTTCTACAGACTTTTTAAATTGACCTCAGGCTAAATTTTATTGCATTTCTGGAGTAGAGCTGATGTGCATTATCGATTACGGGTGGATCGGGATACAGGTCATAGAGATTAAGACCTGGAGCAATGTGCCGATCAGTGCGGTGTGCAAACTGTGCATACCCGCCTTTGATCGTGTACACTGTAGTAAGCCAGCAATCATTGCAATCAGCGGTGCCTGGGATTTCAGGGAAGCTCAAAACCAATCCGGGCATTGTACAATTACGATGCGATATACTGTATCTGTGGAATTCATGGTGACGTACACGGGTGAGGTGGCAACCGTGCGTTATATTTGGTAAATGAGGAGATCCCTGTTCTGTGATCCGGCCTAGACCCAAAGTCTGGATCTTTAGTTTTGTGTACATTCGATAATAAATCAGTGATAATTTGCTTTACACATTCCATAATTATAAATTAAAACAAATAAATGACACAAGGATGAAAATGGTAATGTCGGTAAGGTAATATTGGTGTCAGGATCACCGTACTTTTGGCTCCATTGTAGAAGAGTCCGGGTGCTAGACTGGCCTACCTGCAGTCTAGGTCTGTCACCCACTGAGAACATTTGGCCCATCATGAAACCAAAAATACGACATAGGAGACCCCAAACTGTTGAGAAGATGGGACAACATTTCACTTTCAAAACTCCAGCGTCTTCTGAAATGTGTTGCTGGCATCAAATTCAAATTGAGCATATATTTGTCATAAAACAATAAAATTTCTCAGTTTCAACATTTGTTCTGTTTTCAGCTGAATACTGTATGGATTTATATAAATTGCATTTTGTTTTTATTTACATTTTATGCAGAGTCCCAATTTGTTTAGAAACAGGGTCGAACAATATGGTTGGCCTGCATAAACGACATGGACACTCTTTGTCTTGAGTTACACAACACCATAAGAAAACACTGTGTGTGTATAATGAGAAATTTAGCAGTGGCTTTTCCACTGCATATTTTTACTTAAACATTATCTTTTTGCATTTGCATAACATGTCATTTAGAGCGACCTGAAATGAAATGCCAGTGATCGAATGACTCTTTTATAATGGTGGCAGTTCTCACTTTTTATATATAGTGCAGAGGTATTCCTAGAGAACTGATTTTTTTCTGGTTTTCTGATTAACAGTGTCACTGTACATGTGTAGCCAGCATGTGTCCTAAAATATTTAATCTTATTCGAAATAATAAAGGGTTTGTAAAGAGCTAATGGGTAAAATCAACATGACTGAACCTTGAAATGAACAACTGAAAACATGCAGGGCTAATTAATCCCAGTGATAAGGCCGCCTCTAGCATTTTACCATCCCATAAGTGAGCAGTGAGATGCTGACTTCCAAAATGAGCGACATCATGAGTAACAGCAGTGCACGCTGGACCCATGGCGATTTCACTGAAACGTCGCACACATTTTATGGATTACCAATTTCAACATACAACTGCATGTGACGGCAAAAAAGCTTTTTGCTTTCGTCCCAACACAGCAATGATTGTTTTCCAATATTTTAGCAGAGTGGAGCTTGAGAGGTGTAAGAGCAGTTGATTCATTTAAGGCTCATGAAGTCGGTTTTGCTTACCTGCCTTTTTCAAAAGTCTTAGAATAATGTTTGAGGTACTGTATAGGTACGGTTGACTTTCCAGAACTGAATTGATTTAATTTTCGTCTACAGCACCACCTCCAGCTGCCGTTCTGGAAAACCATCTCATGCTTCATCTTTGTAAGTGTTTTTCACACTGTCACAATTTGGGCATATGACATAGTTACTTCACTGTATTTTCCATTGTTCCGTGTAATTCCGTAACTTACTGTGCTCTGTCAATCTAATGACTGTTGTCACGGTCTGTCCATATGTTCCTGTTGTGCCACGCCCCTTGTTCCCCACGTGAGTATGTCTTCATGGTTCCCAGCTGCCCCGCGTTTGATCCTGATGTCATCTGTATTTAGTCCGCCTGTGTTCAGTTCCCCATTGTCGATTGTTGTGTGTACCAGGGATGTATATCTCTGTACATCGTTCACGGTTTTCGTTCATTGTTCCTGTTCGAATCCTGTTTCTACGGAATAAACTTCCTTGTTTACCCTGCCGCCTGCATCATGGGTCGTCGTTCGCGCACAAACCGTGACAACTGTAATGTAGACTTAGTTTACAAGGATTTACCCCATGGGTCAAATACTGCTGGTTTTGTAAATTAAAATTCCCAGTAAATCCTCCACAGGAGATCCCCGTTTGTCCATTAAAAATGGGGGCTAAAGAATGTAAAGGCAAGACTTTTTTCATGGCCACCGTTGCCCAAACAAAGCTAAGTTTGCTCTCACTTTAAAATAGCACGTTCATTATCAATTAGCAGTGTTTTTCATGTAGTGAAAAGAACTCGCTTTACACCTGAAGGAAATAAAACCCTAACAGATCCTAGAGCTGCAAAATACAATTGGGCGACATTCGTGTTTCACACACTGGGATGTAAATGTATTGTTATATTTGCCCCGCAGATGTCAATGTCAGGCACATTTTTAGTAGACACATCTAAATAAAAAGTCACTGGACTTCTCAGGGCTAACAATGTGCAGGGGAGAAGAAGTCAATAGAGCTGGTTCTAATTAATTCTAATTAAATGACTGCCAAGTGTCAAGTGAGTAATGAGGTGGAGACTACAGGGAGCAAAGATGTGTGGTAGTTTAAAACTTTACTGTAGGAGTAATGGGTCTGGAACCAGGGTAATAAATTTGGAAGCTTCGAGTTTGAAAACAATTGATTTTTTTATTGGTAATTCCAGTGTATGATGACTATGATCGGTGAGGCTCTGTTTACACTTGGCTTTTAAATGCATCTTGGGCGATCGGATCGCAATCGGTCAGCACTAAATACAAGCAGGAACGATCACCAGGGTGCACTGTCATCCATTCACTCAAGCCACTTGCCGAGGTGGTCTGGGCCGCATCGGAAACTCTAACGCATCCTGATGAATTCCCGACAAGTACTTCTCAATAACTGTGTCGGGCAGTAATGAAATCTGAACACAAGTGGTCAGCTGGACACCTTGAAGATGCATGACAGACACAGATGTATACTGCGATATGTCTCGCCTGTCTCACCCAAGATGCATTTTGAAACCAATTGTAAACAAGGCCAGAGTCTGTTGGCAACATTGTGCATGCTTGTCTTCTCTACAACTTGATTGGTGGAGGATACAGCTTGATTGGTGGAATATTCGTCATATTCACTGATGGTTTCATGACGCAAGTCCTTTTAGAAAATAGGAACATTCTAATAAGCTGTTTTCTTTAAGCATTATAAACCAAAACTATCAACAACTAAGTAAACAAATTATTCAGCTTTGTTTTATTTTATTCAGTCCTTAGGCTATTACATTTCAGAGGTAATAATTAAACCTTAAGTACGATACAACTCACTTTTTGTTTCCTTTACGTGTCTCGTCACCATTACAGGGATTCATCAACTAATACAAAGTCTGTAAATAGTCATTTAATATGGTCCATCAACATGCAAGTTATTGACTCACATGGTCAATAAACTTAATTTAAAACCTGGATAGAATGGAAAGCAACAACCTGAATATAGAGCCAGAATCACTGTTGTCGTTTTGCAGCGGTTTGCCAGCTCATTTAAATAAAAATAGTGATTGTGCTCAGTAGTTCATGCTCAGTTCATTCATTTATTTTTGTAGGGGCAAAATAAGGGGCAAAATAATCTTTTCAGACACACATGCTGGATATGCCAAACTGAAGGTTAATAAAAGACTTTTGAAGTACTATGTCAAAGTGCTCATGAAGATGTCCTGTAGCTAGTATAATTTGTTGGATCTTGTAACACCAAATGCTGTCTAGGGTGCTGTTAAACAAGACCTAATTAGTTTTGCAGAATAGTTTTATAGTGTGGCTTTAACAAATATGGACCCAAGTAAAAATTTCAAATTAGGCTCATCACGTTGACAACAGCAAAAAAATAAATAAAATTTTTATTAATCCACCCTTGAAGACTGATCATAGGGGTTTAGATTCGCCCACACTGCAGTGTTTGTCAAGGTCCTTGGAAGCCAGTGACTCATATGTAACAGGAAAAGACAGAAGCCTTATCGTTTGTTTACTCATTTAAAAAATGATTGATTAACCCTATTAACAGCATCTAAATGAAATATGTTGGTGTATAGAATTGGTCTGTGGATATTTATAAATGGCTGTCTGGGGTCTGCTTAGTGTTTAGATGAGCTTTTGTACTAATTGCCATATTAAACATTGATGGTGCATCTGTAGGTATAGTTTTAAGTACATACATGTTTTATGGTATGTGGGTTTGCAGAATGACACATGAATGCCCTGAAATAGATATTGCCTCACAATGTATTTGGGACACAAGAAGAGTTTTCTGCTGTGAAATCATCTTCTCACATTGCAGAAATATAGATAGTTAGTCTCAAACTAACTATATATTTGTGTGTGAAAGAGGTTCAGAACAATGGAATCTAACTCAAAGATTCTTTCACAGGACTGAACTGGTAATCTCTTGATTAAAAGGGGAACATATTGATTCAGCATTTTTCAAAGTCTATATTAGTGTTTTTTACTGTTTTACTTTAAGTAAGTAGGTTTTGTGGACTGTTTACAGGTTAGATATTTGCAGATTAGATGTGTAACTGAACAGAGGCATGTATATGGCTGTGTAGTTTGATGTTCTGGCTCTGGGTTGGTTGGAAGACCTTGCAGTAGTCTTTATTTATAGGGTCCTTTTTGTCCTTTCTTGTATCTTGTGTACCTTGTATATTAATGCTGCGTTGTATGCTCTGCTTAACCGTGGTTTGATTAATTGCACTAGTGTGCAAAGGTCTTGCATGAATAAAAGTGAGGAAAAAATATGTTTAAATGATATTCATGTTGGTGTGAAACTATGATTTAATGTCTGTCAAAGTTTGGCTTAGCCATTTCAAAACCTCACTTGGTCACATCAGTATTTGTAGTATTTGAAATTTAACGAATATGTGGAATGTCTAGGGATACCCCTGAGGAGAGGTTTAGGAACTGAAGAGGTGTTGTTCTAGCCATCCAGCAAGGTTTCAGAAACAGGAAAAATTCTTGTAACTTTTCATTGTTTTACCATTAATTTCCATATGTTCGATTGTTATATTGTGTTTTTCCTTCTGAGCAAGTTAAGAGTTACTGCCCAGATAAATATGTAACTTGATGATGCTAATCTTTGGTCTCCTCTCCACTGGGGAGCCAGAAGTGTGAGAAGAATTACTTTCGATACCTCAAAAAGCCGTAGTTTGTCTAACCTTAACCCTAATCCTAACCCTAATTCGGGAACTTAAACTGACACTAGGGGCAGTTGGAAAGTATGAAATTTGCAACTTAATTGACCTAAACTGTGCTTTCCCCTCCACTGGTGGGCCAGACCTGGAAAAAAAATACTTTTGATACCTCAGAAAGCCATAGTTTTTCTAACCCTAACCCTAATTCGCAAACTTAAGCAGACACTAGGGGCAGTTGGAAAGTATGAAATTTGCAACTTAATTGACCTGAACTGTGCTTTACCCTCCACTGGCGGGCCAGAACTGTCAGAAAAAATACTTTTGATGCCTGAGAAAGTTGTTTTTTTAATAATAATAATTCAATAATAACCCTAATTGGGGCCTAGAACTGTCAGAAAAATTACATTTGGTGTCTCAGAAAGCCATAGTTTTTCTAACCCTAACCCTAATTCG
>JAODKL010000021.1:23229943-23240294 GCA_026780765.1 Petrocephalus schoutedeni | reverse complement strand
TGAGTAGTGTAGTTAATGTATTCATTTTTTGTTGACTTTAATTAAAAGAAAAAACGGAACGGACAATCTCTACCTTGTTAGGCATGATGACATTTTTCAGTTAGGGATGAACAAGAGACAATGTCATTGTAGAAATGATCCTCACAGATATTATGACAGAATATAAAGGTACCTGAGTACACTGGCATGCGCCTCTGTCCGCACTCTCCAGCACTGCTGCTTGTTTGTTGCCTCATTGTTGGTTATCCAACCAGAGAAAGATAAGCCATGGATTTGCATGAGGCCTCACCTCATTACAGCCCTGGGGTCTCCCATTACATTCAGCTGAGCTCTTCCAGGCTGCAGGCTCTGTTTCTCCAACCTGTAGGTCTCGCACAATGCCTGGAGCAAGGCCAGCTGGCACATGGAGATGTGGATCCACTCGCCTGTCATCCGGTGGAGCCACCGGAGAAGAGTGTGAAGAGGGAATGAGTAAGACAGGGACCTTAAAAGTATGCATTAACATTCACACCTCATGACTTACATATTCACGGACACTATACCCACAGCTAAGTTAAGTAAGTGTACCAATGTTTCTGTCTAGCAGGGCCAGAGTAACAGCATTCTGGCTTTGCATGGTGATTCTGATGGTGGTGATTAGCATGAATATTTCCCTTTTTCCATGATCTGCAAAGTGTCTGTGATTGTCCCTTTTTTCTGTAAACCTGACAGATCGGTTTAAAGATGTGGCTGATTTTATCAGTGAAAATGGTTTTGTGATGGATCTATACCTTATTTTTTATAATTTCACATAGTGTTTTTGAGTGGAACAATAAATAAATACGAGGCACAATTCAAACTACAGGCTATCAGTTACACGGTTGTAAATGGGAATAGAGCAGTTGCGAAAGAATTCAACATCAATGAATCTATGGTTCGAAGGTGGAGGAAGCAAGAAAATGAACTGCGCCAAGTTACGAAGACGAAACAGAGTTTCCGCGGGAACAAAGCGAGGTGGCCACAGTAAGAAGACCAACTTGAACAATAGATTATTGAACAAAGAACAGCCGGGAGAAGTGTCTCTACAGTCACCATTCGACTGAAGGCAACAACGATAGCACAAGACATGAAGATCGAACACTTTCAAGGAGGTCCGTCTTAGTGCTTTCGTTTTATGAAAAGGCGTCAACTCTCCATCCGCGCAAGGAGTACCTGGCGCAGCAACTGCCAGCAGAACTGTTGCCCGGGCTTTCGCGAAAGTCGGCATCATTGCTGAACAGCCACCTGGCAACGAGACTGACTCCGACAATGATGAGAGGGAACCCGGCATGTTTGATGCCGAAATTGCCCAGCTGTTCAATTCAGACACAGAAGATGAGGACTTTGATGGACTTGTGGGAGAAGATTGGTCAAAAAATAATGTGAGTGTATTGTTAAATAGTAGAATGAAGTTCAACTAAACTCGATGTTTTCCTTCCGTTACCTTTTTTTTGTAGACCGTATGTTTTAGCATGCGTCTTATAATACGGTGCGCCTTATGTATGGGTTAAGTACAGAAATAGACCCCGTAATTGAGACTGCGCCTTATAATCCGGTGCGCCTTATAGCGCAAAAAATACGGTAAATAGTTTGCATTTGAATTGTACAAAGTTTTAGTTATTTTCTAAATTAATGTCTACAGTCCTGATCCTGTTCCAAAGCCCCAGCTTTACCCCTGTTTAACCCTTACCCTAATACAAAGCGTAACTCTAGTCTTAACCACAACTCTAAGCCTTACAACTCTAAACCTTAACTGTGACCTAGCCTTAACCATAACCTTAATGCAAACCTAGATTTCTAGTGTTAGGGCCTTAAGAGTCAGATCTAGAAATTAGGTTGGTGATTAGGCTTTGGGCTAAGATTAGTGTTAGGGTTCCTCTTAGGGTGAGTTCTAGGGATTGTTTTATGGTTGCAATACTGGCGGGTCAGGGATTCAAATCAGCAATCTTTCAATTACACGGTTGTGTCCCTAACCATTACACAAGCTGCCTGCACCCATGCCAGTGGCTTTCATCATGCTCCTGGTGAAGTATCCTGTTATGTCTCATTCTGGAGTTTTCCCAGTCTGGCTGTGGAGAGTGATTGATTCAGTTGCAGCATGTGAGGTGGGTTCTTCCTGTGGCCATTGATTTCTTCCAGGTTCCTTCGGAGTTCTTCATCCAGACACACAGCCAGGTTAAATCCCAGAGTTGGCGGAGTGATTGTACCACTGGGCCCCTGAGCGAGGCCCTTAACCCTCAAGTGCTCCCAGGACTGCCAGACTCTGCTTACTCAGTTGTACCTCTATTTGAATAAAAGTGTCTGCTAAATAAATAAAATGTAAAATGCAGTCTATCACAGACAACACCGTGTTAAAGAGGTTAAGCAATGCTATTAGATATCTCCATGCACTTTGAATAATTTGACTAATTTCTGAAAAAGCTGGCAAAACATATGATCTAGCTATCCAGGGCAGTTGACCAGCACTATACACAGTTTGTGTTTCCAAATGGACCCACCCCTGCGGAGGACAGCCAGGCGAGGTGACGAGGGGTTCGGGTGGTTTGTTCTGGGTGGTACAGTTTTCATGTTTGGGCTGACATTTGGAAATTATCAGGGTCCTCCAAGGTTTTCTATGTGGACATCAATCTGTTCTTTGCGATCACAGATATCTTGGATTACCTCTACTGCTGTGGCAACTCTCCATATCACTGGTAATGCCTGCCTGTGTGCCTTTCACACAGAGTGGAAACTAACAGGTATATTTCTAAAGTGATTAATGAGCTGAACCAAAAGATCCACGGCTCAGGTCCGAGTTTTGGAAGCAAATATCTTATGGGTTCCAGATAAGGCATTTATCTGGCTGAGTGAATAAAGTTATACGATAAACATTGTAATTGTAGTTACATTGGCAGCAAACATCTGCTCATCAGACTGTCAATGTAAAAGAACCTTTGGATGCATCAACGGAATAATTAAATTTAGACATCAGGATTGGACTGGAGCTGCATTTATCATTTATGTTTCATTGAAAATATAGTGCTTTAAGTTACAGGACGAAGAGAATGGCAATTTATAGGGGGTTCACTGACAGTGCTGCATGAAACAACTGACAGCATGGAGTACACAGTCAACCAAGCCTCCAGAATACCTTTACAGGAACTTGCCAACAGATGGCGCCAATGGTCTCTAGTCTATCAGGGTGACTGTATTTCTATCATGAGCGCTAGTATTGGAAGGTTAGTCAAATGGCCATTAGAATGGAAATGGGTTGAATTTCTGCAACTTGGAACTAAGATGGAAGTCAGTGTCTCATGATGCTTAAAGGCAAAGGATTAAACCAATTTGAACTGAGAACAACACATCATGGTGGTGCAGTGGTTAGCTCTGTTGCATCACACCTCTGGGACCAGGGTTTGAGTCACCACTCAGGTTCCATGTGTGTGGAGTTTGCATGTTCTGGGGCTAATTGGAGTTCCCAAATTGCCCATAGGTGCGAGCGTGCCCTGTGATGGGCTGGCCGCCCATTTTGGGTTGTTCTCTGCCTCATGCCCATAGGCTCCAGAACCCTGTGACCCAGAAGGATAAGCAGTTTCAGAAAATGGGTGGATGATGTATCTATTGCAGTGATGGGCAGTATTTATGATACATGTATTTAAAATACCTAATTCAAATACAAAATAGGATTTTGTAATTTTCATCCGAAATGGTTGCTGAAAAGATCCTTCATATATGTATCAAGATACTTTACTGTCTTGAATTTTTGTAGTTTAAAAATATGGTAAAATACTGTGAGACATCTGTGATGATGCATGCATTGTTAAAAATGCAATATGCTTTAGTCTCTGAAAGGTGTCTACTCAGACAAGGTAGTTTCTTATATATAGGGAAGTCAATTCAGTTCAGTTGAAAAATCGCTTCTCTGCATAACTTAAGGCTCACGCCCAACATGTGATTTTCTTCTTAAAGGCATCAGAAGTTAAATGGGCCCTTGAAATGTAGGATACACAGCACATGCACACTCATTCAATACACTCCCTCTCTAACACACACTCACTTACCCACACTCACAGTTTGCCTGGTTTTTGGTAAAACAGGTTCAGTGGTCAGAGTTGGGTATGTACTCCTTGATAAGTTAATTTGCTGATTTCTGACTACATTTCTATATGCATTTGAAATCAAAACACATTCATCATGTAAGATTGTTGACTACTGTAAGTGCTAAAATGTCTGTTTTCAGTCTTCAAATTGGTGTCCAGTGGTCGATAACTAAGTAATTAAATACTACATACCCTAATAGCAGTGTCTGTTAAGTAGGAAGTAGGTATTGCTTAACATTGCATGAATGATTATCTGACACATAATTTATTGTAATATTTATTATTAATAATTAAATGATTAATTACTCAGAAACCTAGATGCCACGGATAAAGGTGCTATTAGGTGTCTGTTAATGAAAGACTTGTCCCTGATTACCAAACACTAAATTATTATACAATTAAAAGTCAATTGTAAGTTACTTTAAAACTAACTTTCATCTGGGTGATCACCGGGATATATAAAGATCTGGGATATAACAGGCAGGTCAGAATATTTGATCTGTCGGCTGCATACATCAGATTTACGTTGTGCCTCATTAGGCTGATATAAGCTATTGCTCTCAAACATAGTACACTTAATCAGCTGAGACAGTGCATTGGGAAAGCTCAAAGATCATATAGGCTGATAAATCAAAGGTCTGAAAAGTGATTTCATGCTCCCTGGAAAAAGTATTTTTTAAACACAAAAAAATCAGTCGTTTGTTTTGATACATGCCATGGCTGCTGTATTTCATACTTTATATTGACACACTTACAATTAGGGTATTTGGTGTCTTATTTTAAAACACATTTTGATGAGATTACGCCACATCCCTGCTTGTCAGTAACTTAACTTAAAATTAAGGTAACATATACCTGGAAGTCATTGCTATGGACGCACTGATAGGATTTACCAGCAAAAGTATTGCTAGGTTCACAACTCAAATTTGAATCTGATGTCCTGCTTTCTAGCTTTCAGTGACTGGCTGAATTACCAGTGGCGAGATTAGCACCAGGATTCAGGGATAATGTAAAAGATTACAGCATGACCACAAGTGTCCCACTAGATGGCACTCACCATGCACCATTCACATACCCAATGCACATTAACGTTAAGCTTTACATCTATAACGGCAGTGCAGTTCAGGTGTCTTGTTTCAGTGAATTGTTTATGTGACCCTGTTCTCTTTTATAGTACTGCCTGAACCCACCCATTAAGTAGTGGTTAGGGTTAAAGCACACAGAAATGTAGGATAAGTGTATTCCCATTAACCTTTACACTGATTGCAATCAGTGGGGCTCACTGGATTGAGTCTTTGCTCAGAAGGTTGAATGTGTTGAATGTAGGGTTTGAGCAAGGTGCTTAAGTCACAGCTGCTCCAGGGATGCTGCACACTGGCTGCCCCTGCACTGTGACACACCGCCATGCTCCAGCTTACTCTCGCCAGTACGGCAGAAAGGGGTATGTGAAAAGCTAACCACCCCCCTTGGCTATGAACAAAGAATCTGTGTGCTCTAATTCTTCACTCACAGAATCATTTACTTCCTCACTCCAGCTCTTCTGCTTACCTCCAGGCTCACTGGTGTGGGGATGACAGCCGGTTCTGTTTGCGGGAATTTCATAAAGCTCTACTCCTACGCTGAGTAACTTTCAGGTGAGTGGGGCGACTCAAAGCACTTCATAGTAGGTCATAGTAATGGCAAGAAACCATATTATTTGTCCTGTGCTGGAAGACTATATATAATTCAAAGTATAAATACACATATGCACACACACACACATACACATGCACATTATGACACCAAAGTGAAATGTATGTACCAATGCTTGTAAAAAGCTTCCTTCATGTAAAGCATGAAGACTGAAATGTTTGTCCCCTGGCAGGCGAAAATTCGATTTTGTTGGAGCCCCGTCACGCAGAAATGAATTTTCAGCACAGCTCAGTCCTGGTGGCACAAACATTTGAATATTCATGCCCAAGGAAATGAACTTCAACTGCATGTGTACATAAGGAGAACATCAACAGATAGATTTAATATGGAGTGCGCGTTTTCTGAATTGTTGTCTGATGTTTTTAAATGTTTGCTTATTTTTGTAATTTAAACTTTTTAATAGCTTCATAAAAAATCTCATTAAAAACTGTAACTATAGCATTAATGGTACAGTAGTAGATTTCTCACCTACCATGAGAATAAGTAAATTATTTAAAAAAATAATAATAATAATAAAGAAACACTCACACAAACAAACTAGAATGGGCTTCCTAAGAAGATTTTATAACATAGCAAAACTCAGTCCACGATGGCCCAGTGGAGGTACTGTAATGTGGTGGAGTGGCCCTACCTAAGAAGATCTATGCCGCATGCAGTCACCCAGAGTATGGTAATTCTGGGTTTACTGACATGACATACTGACATGAGACCTCATATGGAACCTGCCAAAAGTAGACCCAGCCCAGAGGACCCCAGGCCAACGACAGTTCCTCCACGACACGGCCCATTGCAGATTTGCTGAAAGGCCTCTTTGTCAAACACTGGATCTCTTCCAAAAGAAAAATGTAACTATGAAACTTCTAGCCATTGCTGCCCTGGAAAATACACAACTAGAGCTCCTAAGAGGGAGTGAAATGTACCCATCGTATGTAGACACATCAGAAACAGCACGTAAAGTGACCACATTGCCTGCACTGGACCATCGTGAACTGTGTTGCTATGCTGTTTAATTGGTTTAGTCTTTTGCCAAGTTTTTTTTCCCCCCACTGTGGTTTATTTGCAGTTCATTTGAAATCTGCTGTTTTGCTGTAATGTGAGTGCTCAGTAAAGGAATGCCACCATACCGCAAAATGTGCTGTGTATATGCATAAGATTAAAAATAAATATGTAAACCGTATGTGAATGAAATTCACTTAAAGCCCTGATCTAATGATGAAGCACAGTTATTATAGTGTTCTTATAAATGTCTTTTTCCCCCTCGTGTCAGGAGTCTTCATTCACAAAACGAGCACGCAGGGGACAGGAGTGCTTCAGGCGGCCACGTCCCTCATCATCACCACCCTCTTCCTGTTGAGCAGAAGGCCTGGGGCCACATCAAAGCCTGACAAAAAGGTCACACCTGTGGCTGATTAGCCGAGCGTTACCAGGCTGCCAATGCCGTCCTGAGCGCTGATGCACAGAGCACCGCATCAGACCCCAGGAAGACGGAGAGTCAGTGAAGATTCCCTGCTGAAAGAGCCCCAGGGAGGGTGTGGCAATCTGTCAGGATGGCCCGTACTCCTCAAAAAGACAAGGATTTGTGTTTATTCGCCGTGACTAGAAAAGGTGAGTTCAGATAGTCAATAGAAAGTAGACAATTTCCAGGAGTCAGTGAAGCCAGGAAGTGGCCAAAAGTGTTTAGAACGTGTTGATGGACGAGTAGCAAAAGTACAACCCTCATCCCAGGACAACTGGACAGCAGGATGGTTTATAACCAAGAAAATGTTTTGGCAGGTGTAGATGTGTTTGCTGGGCATTTCTCTAGTGAGATTTTTCATACCCCAAGACAGCAAAGGCTGCTCACACACATGAGCATGCAGATAAAACATGACTAGTAACCACAGCACAAAACCCACCACAGTGGAGAAATAACCCCAGGAAGGCGGCCGGTCATCGCAGTGTGTAAGAGTCCTACACTGACAGTGAAGCCTTTCTGACAGGTCTCAAAGGGACCTGGAGGAGAGGAGGAAATGAAAAAGGAAGCTGATAGCCTCATATTTCCTGTATTACATGAAAGGACAAGTGAAATAAAGCATATCAGACTTCAGGGACAGTGCCTATTTGCAGTACATTTTAAAGACAAATAAAAAAATCATTATAATTTTGACCACTTGCACAAAGCATAGAGATCAGAAGGTGTGGCTTGTTTTTGGACTTTGAAATCCCAGTTTATCCTTTGATGGTTTGTCCTCTCTGCAGTGAGTCCGCATACTTGGCATCCAGACAAATTTCAAAAGACCTACTGTGTGCTGCCAGTTTTATGCTGAAACTACAATAGTTTCGCGAAGCTCTCAAGTCAGTTAAATTCTAAAGAATGAATCCAATTTGTCCTCAAGTGCCCCTTGCAGAATTACAAAGCCATTATTCTGCTGAAGACAGAATTTTCTACCAAATAGTTCTGTTCTGAAATAGTTCTGATAATAGTTCTGTTTCTATACTTCAAATAACTATGAAATAAAAGCGTTTCTATGCATTTGATTATAGAGAATGGAAAGCAAGATCAGAATGTTCCGTAATCCAAGATTTATATTTGATACAAAAGCCCAAGATAAAGGCCTTTGTCAAAGGATAACGGAAGCCACGGCAAACATTCCAGCAGTGAAATAACACAAACGGACTTCTCCAGGCAGATCAACTTCCAAAACAATGCAACAGACCGTGAATTACAAAAGTCTCCCTGCAGTAAACTGCTAGCGTAAACTGTCATATAAACAGTGTCACACAGGGGGCTCCAATCCCAAGTACAGAGATAAATGTACCCCTGTCCTCCTGATAAAAACTTTACTGGTTTCTGCAAAGAACTATTAAGAGAGTTTTACGTGCCTTTTTAGCTCAGCTCTCTTCCTGTTAGTGATGAACATGTTGATAATACAGGATTTAGACATTTCACAGTGAATTCACTGTTAATGGACTTTCCCAACAAACTCCAGCATATAATGTATACATGTACATTGCCATGTATATATAACATAAAAACAAGCAGCAGTGCAAACCGCTCCGTTACGACACATACAGACATACCCGTCTGCCGTATGTATAAACAGTAATAGTGTCCTCACGCCTGCAGAGAGCCCTTCTACGGGACCAGAGATCATGGCTCGCCATGGGAAGAGCCCACCTACTATCTGATTAGAAGAAATTTCCAAGATGAAATGCCACTAATTGCCCCCACATTTCCGTCTCACAGAATTGGGCACCCATCCTGTTACCAAAGAGTTGTTGCCTCTTTTAAAAACACCATCTGGGCTCTTTTGACCTCTATCTGTCAAACCCAATTTCTGCTTCTTAGAAGTTGGGGTGCCTTGCTACATAATCCCCGATGTCGAGGTACTATGTTTTTTTCATAATACCACCGCTATAGCCCCTACCGTGATGTAGAATGGTCCAGACCCAGTAAGAGGGAACCCAGAAGAGTTGATTTGGAACACTTACCATATCCCTACCCTTTCCAATATGAATTATGAACAAGTTGTTTTTAGTTTTTGTGTGTGTGTGTGTGTTAGATTAATGAGATTCTCTTCCTGGACTCTTGCAATGAATTTCCTTGAATTCTCCCTGGGCATAAAAGCCTAAATCTAACAGACAGGAAATTACATGTGCTTTCATCCACAAAGACTTAAGGGAGCAAATCTCAAGTACCTAAAGTTTCCTGTGCAAAAAGATCAGATGGAGATTTCGGCCGAATGGGCGTAGAACATTAGCTAGGCATGTGAATCAGATCAGTCTGTAGAAGTTAATGAGGTTAGACAGATTCCTTTGAAGAATTTCAACTGAAACAGTCGATTGACCATAGGTCAATATCTCCACAGGGGCCCTGCTCCCAATCACATCAAGCTTTGGGGGAGGGGGGTAACTTTGACCTAACAGTTGCTGTGGTAACAGAATGTTTAAATGTTTTCTGTTTGACCTTGACTCTGGGGTCACACTGTGGAATTCAGTGCATCTACCTGAGATTAAAGTCTCCTGACTTCTGAACAGATTGAAGAGGGATTGGAGGAGGATAGATGTGGGGAGTGGGAGCGATCAGGGGAACTGGCTGAGAAACACATGGCGTAACAAGGTAAAATAGGGTAGGCAGTGTTGAAAGTCAAGGTGCGAGAACAAGGAATTCATAAATGGAAAAAAGGGGATTTACAGAGTAAAGGGAAGAAAAACAGATCAATAAATCATCTATCATTCTCTCAGACAGGTGGCGCATATCTAATTGATTAAATGTCAAGGTTCAGCAAATCAGTAAGGTGGACTGGCCAGGAATCACCTGGTCCTATTTTCAGAATGCTGGCGCAGTTGGATCATTCCACAGTGGTATCGTTACCACATCGAATTATTACACTGAACTGCTTGGCCTGAGGCTTTCTAATTTACCCCCACTATGAGATCAAAGCTGATACACCCCATACTTATGTGAGCCCTCCATTATCCCCTGATGACCAGGGTGCATCTCCCCAGGCTGCAGCTCCTTCATCTCACCATCAAAACAGCTCGCGGACAGACCTAGGGTCTCCTCCTCTAGGGAGAAATGA
>JAODKL010000021.1:23194818-23211773 GCA_026780765.1 Petrocephalus schoutedeni | reverse complement strand
GTAAAAGTAAAAAGTAAAAATCCAGACCAGGATTTTGTTTCAACCAAGTAGTTGAGTACTCTGTAACTGAGACAGTGAGCCAGAGAAGCATTGCTACAGCCCACGGAGAGAAAAGGCCATCATTTCGTACAGCGTTAAATGCGCCCCACGCAGCACATGAGGGTATAAGAGTGGCATCTATGCATGTTGGAGGAGCTGGTAAGCCATCTCCATGTGTGAGATGTGGCCTGTCATGGACGAGATGGTGGCAGCTCCCACCTTGGCGATGCTGATGTGGTCACTGTCGTACTGCAGCCGGTAGAGTCGGAGGTTGGACACAGTGGAGAAGGCGACCCAGCCCCCGCAGGGCGAGATGGCACTGCAACAGATGTGATCTTCACCCTGAAGGTAAGGGCCAACCGAGAAAAATAAATAAATAAATCAACAAGTCCACAAAAACAGGAATAGGAACATTTGTGCTGATCTTTAGATCCGTGTTTCTCAATCCGGTTGTCGGGGACTCTCAGACAGTCCACGTTTTTGCTCCTATCAGGAGCTGAGAGGGAGCAAAAATGTGAACCGTCTGTAGGTCCCCAAGGACCCAGGTTGGGAAGCACTACTTTAGATGACGAGACCACCATTCTCAGAATATACAGCCCATCCAGACCTAATTGATGCTGTCCCCCCGCAATCTCCCAACTTGTTCCATGCCACTACAGATCACTTATATATTCCGTCAAATATTATGCTTTTCACTGGAGGAATTGAGAAGGTACGTACCTTTCTCTTCAACTGCAGGAGCTTCTCTGGTTTTTTCTTAACAATTAAACTGTCCCCAGGTTTCGCTGCAGAAAGATTAAATCAATGATGTTAATTTCATTGCCCCAGGCAATTCGGGGCCTTAATGTCCAATGTTCATGTCCAATGTCAAACTACAGCCTACTCAACCTATAACATCCCCATATGTACACCCACTATGCTCTGTTCTCCTGTTGTATGTGCAGTCCAAGACAGCAGATATCAAGAGGCCCCACCCCCAGCACTAACCCTGGCCTTCACCCTCCCCTAGTCTCCACAGCTCCAGCTGGACAGGAAACTGGAAGAGCAGGAGGCCCACCTTCGGGGCACATGACACCAGGGGCCGCTGGGAAACAGAGGAATCACATGACTACACACATCCAATCAAGGTAAATGTGTTCTCTTTTACTCAGATGCATTACAAAGTACAGGAAATTCAACTCACCCTATGGACATTCTATAATGACAAAATAAATCTATTCCGTGTCTTTAAATATTGCTTGGATTACATATCAAGCCTCATGAAGTAGCTCATGAAGAAACAAAACTATATCCTCCGATTCATTCCACTGAGTCATACAAAGCCAAACATAACAGCAAGACATAACAGCCAATTACAGACTTTCCAAAGACACTTACGTGGGGAAACTGGATCTTACGCAGCACAGTGTCATAAGACTTGACTTCCACCTTGTCCAGAAGAGGGCGCACCACCAGCTGTGTGTCTACACCTGTGGGAATTGGGTTGACGTTTAATGTTTATAGTCCTACAAAAAGAAACATGGAAGGATGGATGGATACTATGCATAAGACCTGATTATGGTGTCTTGTGTAAAACTTATTCAGTGTTTTAATATTGTAGCCACACTTTGCCTGGGCTGTGCACTAAAATGATACATAACTACTTAAGTAGTGGGTCACATAACGGCGAAAGACATGCAGTGGGGAAGGCTGCTGGGTAAAGTCCAAGGAGGGCTCAGTCATAGAAAAAGCCACATAATGTGGACCAGTCCAAAAGAGCTACATGCAAACATTTTTTCCAGCTAAAATCATGACCAAATGAGCTGCAGCACACACACACACACAGGTGGGCAGGTTCATCAGAAGCACAGGACTTATTCATCTACCGAAACCTGCTGTCATACAGACGCACCTCCAGACACGATGGCGGTGCCGATCTCTGCCACCGCGCGGACATCGTGCGTGTGGTGCTTAAAGGTCCTGGTTCTGACCCATTCCTTCTCGCTGGCCCCCAGGGTGGGCGAGAGGAGCTGGAACTGTACCACAGTGCCCTCCGAGGTTCCTGCCAGCAGACTGCTCTCATCCTGACCGAAAGAGAGGCCAGAACACACAGAGGACAGTCTCACTCACACTGACGACCACACGTCACCACTCAGGGTTAGACAGCAGGTACAACGTCATAACCTAACGAGCCACACAGCCTGTCTGACTGCGAGATTTGTTAGAGCATTTCAGATCAGAGAAAGGAACCATAACTACAAAAAGCAGCCAAGCAGCGATCTATGCAGGTTATCTAAATGATACTGTGAGATAAAAATACAGCTACGCAGACACACATTATCTTGCTATAAAAGCAGCAACAGTAATATTGCACATTTCTGGACAAAAGGCAGACCTGGGAGAGGGAGAGTGCCAGAACATCCCACTTGGAGACCAGATAGGCCTTGCTGAGGGTACCCGTGCGACTGTCCCAGACCTGCACTTTTCCAGACGAGTCACCACTGATAACGGTAAAATCAGACAGGAAGACCACGCTCCAGACCACGCATTCGCGGGCTCGAGAGTTCACCGTGCCCCGGTCCACCAACATCCGCTGTGTCATGTGACCTGAAAGCACACAGCATTAATGTCACTGCTGCCACACATCAACAGCATCTTCTTTTAAGATTATACAGCCAAGGTGAGGAGGGTAAACTTTAGGTTTTTTGTATACCTATGAAAGGCTAAAAGGTTCTTAGCGTGCTACCAAACAAAAAAACCCACAATGGAAATTGCTTCCATACATGTCATAATGTTAATGACGTCTGACACGCTATTTTCATGACAATCACACCGATCAGAATCTTGCCATTAAATTCTGCACTCCCAGAACTGCCAGAATGGCTCACCTGACTGGACATCAAAAATGTTGATCACATCGAGCGATCCTGCAACGATGCATGCACCAGATGGATGCCATGACAGAGAAATGACACGGCCTGAAGAGAAACAGAGACATGTGTAACATCAGTGGGTCTGTTACTACTCAAAAGGCCACAGCATAGCTGAAGTGGTCTGATGCTGTATCACTTCCTGTCTTCTTCGCCAACTTTAATACTGACAATCTGTCTCCTCATTACCTTTCTGTCTATCCAGGTTTTTTTCAAAACGGATTTTCTCTGGAAGGATTTCAAACAATTTCACTGATCCATCTTCACATCCAACCTGGGGATGAAAACATTTAAAGCCACATTTTAGAAAAAACAGATATAAACACGATGTGTATATGAAATTAGAAAAATATACATCATCATGCGTTCAGATGTGTTACTAACCGCCAAGTGTGTTCCCAGGGTATTGCAGGCTACTGTCCAAATAGGACCCCCAAAGGCGTCTACGGAGTACTTCGGACACTGGTTCTCCAAGTCGTACTCCGTCACCTCTCCGTTCAGTCCTGCGGTGAAGAGCCGGTCAGCAGCCCAGCATATCGCTTCCACAGACCTTGTGTCGTTCCCTGGAATCACCTAAAAAACATAACAGTAACGACGATGTACGATCAGCATACAGCAATATAACCAAAAGCAAGTCCAAGAACGTAACCCCAGCAATCACACGATAAGCAACAGCAAGCAAGAAGCGCATTACCTTCTCTTGAAAGTATCTGTCGGTGAAGTTGAAGATCTCCACCGTGCCGTCAAGCCTCGCTAGAGCAAGTCTCTCCGTCCTCTGGTTAAACGCCATACATCGGATCCCCGATGGCATGTAGTCGAAGAATCTGACGCGATGTACCTTAAACTCCCCCATGCTTCAAAAAATAAAGCATCCATATTCATAAAACGTGGTAACAGACGGTTCCAGCCGCTGTTCACAAAACTAAGACGATGTTCAGAGTATAGATTTGACATCTATATTCCCAGAGCTAAGCTCTTCGATTCAGTATTTCAAAACCGTTGATAGATATATCGCATACAGTTAAACGGATAATACTCTGTAGTTGTTGGCCAGCTGCTTCGCTAACTTTATGCTAAATGAAAACAATCGTTTGACTAATCTATAAACATTTAGACATATAACAAATATCAACTGCAACATTACATAAGTATCAAATACCTTTATCTTCAACTTCTCCGGTTAATCGCCTTATTTTCTGTCACCAATTTCTGACTCCCATACTATAAACGCCCAGCACGCTAAATTGTGCAGAGCACCACGTGGATGACCTTCCACCCGGAAATGAAAGCGGCAGCTTGCTGCGTGTGGAAGACTGGGGCGTGATGGGAAATGATGTATGCTGGCCTCATGGACCGGTGTCGGGGAAACTCTTCTCACTATCTGTACGTGTGTATGGTTAACCTCGCTATTCATTAGCCAGCGGTTCAATGCAATACAGACATGTGCACATGCCCGAATGATATGTATGTACAGTGAGTGTCGCCGAAATAACGGAACGGCTGTATATCCTCTCACTCAGGCATATAAGAATTTCTTTGAACCTTGTGCTGCTTGGATGGATGGATGCAGGGGCGTATCAAGCTTTTTAAAAGTGTGTGTGTGTGTGTGTGTGTGGGGGGGGTACATCTAGGTTATGCAAATAACGTAGAGTCTCTCTTGCCCCGCCTTTTCCGCTTGTGCATCCTAATATTGCATGACAAAAAGAGAGTGATTGCTTCAAGACACAGCTCTATGACAGGAACATATGATGCTGCCATGTTGAAATTACGGATGATGAATTTACTTTTTAGCCTATATGCTCAGCAGTTTGCACATTTTGCATTTTTCTTCCATTTGCTGTTGTTCTTATATTTAACACATTTGTTAGGTTAAAAGTAATTTGCCCATTTGCTATGTTGAAAGTGATTTGCACATTTTGTATATGCATTATTTTAGAATTGTATTCTAAAATGGTGAACAGGAAGGATTCAAAGCAGTGGTTTTTTTTACCCTGCATTCCCTAACTAATTAAGTGAGCTGGTGGTGAAACTTATGACATATGTGGAACAGCTGGGGCGATCATGCAGATAGTTTTGGATGTTTTGTACATGATATAAATTGATGAATTTAGGTCTGTAATATAAAAGTGAAAGGGACAAAGTGTCGAAATGAGTGGGATTGGTTATTTAAGACAAGAATAAAGTTTATTATTGGCTCTCTCCACATACCAACAAATCTTAGGACTTCCTAGTAGTTTATTATTTACTGCATTTTATAGTACCACAGGGAAATATGAAACATGACACAATGTAAACATTGTAAAATAATGTGAGGAAATATATACTAAAACATTGCATTCAGAGAAGTTTATTCAATAAAAATATTGTATAGTCCTTATTTCATAAAGAGAATTAAAAGGTCTGCAAAAATAAAATTTCAGTTCAGATTTATTCATGTAAAAATGTTTCATATATATTTAAATATATACCCAAGAACTGTATATATATATTTAAATACATATAACTTATAATTCCCAAGCAAATAAAAAATTGCATCTTTAAGCCAAAATACATTTCATATTTCAGATCAACTACTCTGCCCCATCATCACAAATAGCATTAAATAGACAAATATCATTAAAATATTGCAATAAAAAAATATATCTATTCACATACAGTGTCAGGTTGAACTGTGTCCCTACTGTAAACCCGCATTGTGTGTCTGTGCTGAGATGGTGTAAAGTAGGATTCCTCCAGTTTATATCTGGTGGCACAAAAGTGCCACAGTGCTGTTAAAAAGGGACATTGGAGCATACAAGCGGCCTGTATCCGACACAAGAGGGCATGCAGCTCCAGGATGGAGTTACCATGGACGCAGTAAATCTCGAAATCAGAGCAATAAAAAGCGTTCCAGAATCTGTGATCATGATGTGTTGGAAATGGAGCCAGGAGTTTCAAATTTCAGCAGGAAAATTATACAAACAGACATCCATAAGAGCCATTAAAATGCACCCCAGCCTCTTTAAGAAGGCTTGCTGAGGCGGTAAGTGAAACTTCAAGAAAGGGTTCAGTAATAGCTGCTGTGTTTGACCAGTGTGCTCTCCAGTAGTATAGAAACCCGGGCCATAGTGTGTAAAAAAAAAAAAGGAGTCATTCTTGAAAAGCATGCAGTATACATCAAGTTCAGCGGGACCACCTACTGAAAGCCACAAGCATGCAGCAAACTGCTCAGTACAATACTGTACCAGTAACACTGTAACACATCTCCATGGTTCCTACTCTGATGGCTCCTGGTGTATTTGGGAAGACTCTTCCAGGATCTATTTAAAGGAGGAGACTAAAGCGAGGGCACAGCCAACCAGGGGAAGAAAAAAATGCTGAGGCTGTAAAATACACTGAATACGAGCAAATATAGTGCTTTCCCCAAGAGCAGGTGCTCACCATAATAGGACATTCATCACCAAAGTATTCCAAATTGACATACTGGGTCCAGTTCGCCACGTTCAGCTCAAATGCCCCCCATAACACTTAGTCCCTTACTTAGTCCGCCGCACAAGATAAGCAGGCCAGCAGGACGCTCATCTAGATTTCATTAAAAGCGCCCAGATTATTATAAGAGATCAGATGGTTGTCTGTTCACAGTGTTCCAGGTTTCGTCCATGACGAGGCCGAGAGCAGCTCTGAGTTCAGGCTCACTACGGGGACCCCCCCCCCAAACTCCTGGCATCCTCACAGAGGTAACTGGAGAAGTCAAATCCAGCCCGCGTGAGCAGTCGGTGCCGAGGAGAAACCGTGCACCTGAAAGAGCCGATTCATTCGCTTCAGCCACAAACTCTGGCGCCAGCTGCATCAAGCTCCTTACTGCTACCGCTGCATTTCGCTCTTTCCCCGTGAAGCCTCACTGTGGAATTACCCACCGAGGGCTTAAACGCTGACAAGAAAAAGACAGCGATTTAGTGCAACACAGTGTAACAATGCACGAAACATAACTTGTGTTTGTGTGTGTATCTGTAAACATGATGTTGGTCATGGGACAGGTTAGGATGATCTGAGTACACAGGTTTCCAGAAGGATCTTTTGAAGGATATTCACTATCAGGGCCTTTGTGTGTGTTTGCAGGAGATACAATGATAATTTACTGCCTTATTGAAATTTTTGTTCTGCAAGGAAAATATATTATAAAAGTAACTAAAACTGAACACTTTGAAACACATCATACTCTGAAATAAAGACATATTTCTTCTTTTTCTTGCTTTTCCGCAAACAAATTTTCTTTTCAAAACAAACAAAAAAAACAATCAGCATAATTTTTTTTTAGTAATTTAGTATTTCAGCTTAAATGTTAATTTAACTGCCAGGTAAACTCATGCATTCACCTTGTTAGATAATTCATAAAACTGTGTCATCGTCTATGCTGATATTTAGGGAAACTATATAACTGTGCTCCTTGTGTCATGGTAAACAAAGTTACAACTATCCTAACTAACTATTCAATACTGGTATACAAAAAATTAAGATAGCAATGCCCAACCCATTTGAACATCATCGTATCCATCTTTGGTTATCACACTGAAATAAAATGAAGAGTTACAGATCACTCTCCAGCCTCTCGTGACAAGGGCTTCCAGCACCAAAGTGTCTCCATAGATACCCAACGGTATGATGGAGGTGAGTCTCTGAGGGGAGTTGGAGAGCTACTTTGCACCGCGTGGTGCATTACTGTTGGGGGCTCAGACCCAGTGAAGCTGCCTTGGGGGGTGGGCAGTTGTTCCAGAAGAGCACCCTCTGTGACACTGCACATTGCTGATATTGCACCATCCTTTCACTGCACATCTGGCACGTCCGGGAGCTGTCTGTGGTTTGTAGGTACAGAGATTCTGAGGAATCTAAGAGATTACTTCACTTAGGAAACGCTCTAAAAATAATAATAATAATAATAATGTCCCACGTTGAATTTTGTACGTTAAAAAGTTTTAAAAGGTTCAGCGCTTTGTAAAGAGGCTAGCTGGTCTCTGCAATGAGCCCAAATGCAAAAGGCGCTCACAGTGACCTCTATTCATCTAGCCTGTGGATAAAATTCACCGTCGTGTTTCACCAGTTTTTTGGAAATTCAAAGGGAGTTAATACCCATCTCGATTGTCAGCTGGACACTGGGATTTCAAAAAGTGCACCTATAGAATAAATTATGACCTGACTGAAAGATAGAGTGAAATGAGATCTTCTGGAAACAGCTTACATCCAGGTAATGTTTGTGATGTGCACCATTTCACCTGGCCATTTTTGCCTTCACCCTTTTGAGCCTGGGCTATTTTACTCGTCGCTAAACGCTAAACCTTTCAGCAATGGCCCCTCTCACCGTCGAAGCCTATGACTTGTTACAGGGCCAGATAAAGCGGAAGACGAGGATTTAACACCATGCTCTTCCAGCTCTGAGATATGTGCCGGAGACTTTGCTTCCTGAAACACCTGTACCGGTGTAGCTGGTAAAGTCTATATAGGCAGCAGTAAAACCCCAAGGTGCACGGCATCCAGTGAATAACACCCAAAAGTAGATAGCGAAAGTAGATCCTCCAGACTGATTTTAGTTATCTCCATGAAGCCATGGCTGCCTTGTGCACCAAATGAGCCCTGATACAGCAGGTATCATAGCACCACAGGAAGGAGAGGCATTGTTCCCTGTCAGGTGACTCGGTAGCACCTGAGGGGAGGCGTGGCCATGTGCCCTCAGGCCTCTGCGTAAGGCAGGTGATACTGTTCCTCCCTCTTGTTACATCGCTTGGCCACGATGGCCAAGTAGAGCACCAGGAGGATGATCCAATAGCAGCCATATAGGATGGCTCCGGCGACGAGGAGGGCCTTCTCCGTCTCGTTCAGCGGGTCCTGTGTCTCGCAGTAGATGGTATAGGCCATGCCTCCCAGCAGCACCAGAGCCCACACTGTGACGGGCACAGCGCCGATGAAGTTCACTACGATCTTCCTGCGCCCGGAGGTGCCCCAGCCGGCCTTGTTGATCGTGAGTAGGGCAAAGATCTTAGCAGGGAGCAGGCTGGACATGTAGAGCAGGGAGTAGAGGGACATGAAGACCATGACCAGGCTCCCACGCAGGAAGCAGGCATAAGTGGCCTTTACCATACCCACCAGCTGCACCGTCAACAGGAACAAGAGGATGTTCCAGAGGCGCCCACGGTAGAACAGGTGGATCACCGTGGCAACGAGGAAGAACGGGAAGAAGCCCGTCACCACTGACTCATACGTCATCCATAGGCTGTGCTTGTGGAACCAGAGGGCGTTGTAGAGCCACTCACGGAAGTAGGACTTGCTCCAGCGAGTCTGCTGGTTGAGCCAGCGCAGGTACCGCGTGGGCGTTTCTGTCTGGCACTGGGCGCGGGCGGTGAACTTCGTCTTGTAGCCCAGGCTCAGCACGCGGTTGGTCAGGTGACGGTCGTCGCCGAAGCTGCACTTGGTGCCCAGGAAGGTCTGGTGGTACCAGGGCTCCAGGAACTGCTGGAGCAGGGAGTTACGGTACATGCCCAGCGGTCCGCTGATGCACTGGACGCAGCCGAAGTAGGACTGGCAGGCGCGCTCCACATTGAAGGCCATCCAGTACCGCACGCTGCTCAGGAAGGAGATCCACGAGTCGTATTTGTTGAGGATCTATCAGGAAAGAGAAGGACATCTCACTGGAGGGCCCCAGGCAGAAGAATGATGAATGGATTTTACTGCTTTAAAACAGAAGTCTACAATAATGTCCTTATACAAAAAAGGCATAAAAATTATGTATAGAATATAGAACACTTCAGCAATGTAGAAACCCAAATAACATGTCAATGTCAAGGACTAAAATGCTATAGAAGATAAAAAAAAATCACTAACATGGGCAGCATTATAAAGGCAGATATAACCCTACCTGAACGTCGCCCCCCACTCCCCCCACCTGGGGATCCTCCTCTAATATCTTAAGCATCTCAATGGTGCAGGCAGGATCCAGCACCGTGTCAGAGTCGCACACCTGGGAAAGGGGCCACGCGGGAGAGTGTGTCTCAAAATCTTATTACATTATTACATTCATTTTATTTAACAGGCACTTCTGTCCAAAGTCATTAATAATAACATTAACAGCGTGCAGAGAACATAGGCATCGGGCTAGCGGAGGGCCACGCATACAATAAAAATAAGAGCAAGCAGTCAGTACCTGCAATGACTGGGAGTTTGAGATCTGTGCTCATAGGTTTGACTTTACATTAGTTTGTGGTTTGTCCTAAAATAAATAAAGTCCAGATAATGAACAGCCAAATGAAGCTCTTCTGAAGCTAAAGAGCCAGCTTTCCTGTGGCAGTCAATGTGAGTTAGGAAACGAGAGGAGAGAGTCAGTGTCGGTCCCTCGGAATGTGGTTTGCAGAGCGTGTCAGTGTTCAGTGCTTGCTACAGCATCTCTGGCAGACACAGAGAGTGCCTGTCCAAAAGAGGCAAAGAGGAACGTGAGAGCCGCCAATGTCCCATCAGCCTGAGAGCATCGGAGAGAGCATGGTGACCCAGGCCGACGATCCTCTGATCACTCAATTTGGACTAACAAGCTGAGGGGCTATGAGCTGTTTGGGACTGGATACCTCCACCACAGGAACAGCTAAGGGGTGCATGTGGTACACAGTGTGTCAGGCGTGTTAGGGGCCCTTATCCCCAAGGAAAATGCTCCAGGGGTGCTGGGTGAGCGGCTGAGCATGTGCTCAGACCCCATGCTCTCATCTGCATCTGTGTCTTAAAGGAGAGCTTGAGAATTCCAATGCAGCTGTTCTCACCCTTGTGAATATGCCAATTAAAAGCACCATCATCAGATATGGACAGTGAGGACCTGCTGACAGTTAAACAGCTGCCTGTCATCTCGCCTGACTATGGCAGGCGAGGCACCGTTGACAGACGGCACCCTTTAATATCTACAGCATGCATGTCAATATGGAGTGCCATGGCTAGACCTTCAACGGCAGCCCTTAATTAACCTCACCCGCTTCCCACAGACTTCTGTCTTATCTGACATGAAAGAGACGACGTCTCCCCACCAGGTTCACTATCATCTCCGGACCTACTTTTTTTTTTGTTTGTCAAGGATTTAAGGCTTTCATCTCGCAATGAGATTCTACAACTGAATGGGCGTGCAGACATCTGAGGAAAGGGGGCTTCGTGGATCGCTGACTCATAAAGTGACCTCCCAGGCACATCTGGAGGAACGCAGAGCCGCTTTGATCTGCAGCTGGAGCTCGGAGCAGGTTTGGGGGGGGCACTCGGGTGGGACTAAAACACACACTGAGCATATCCGCAGCTGTGGACGTGTGTAAAAAAGACCCATAAACAGGTAATTCTGTGAAGGAACTCTGTACGTCTCCGCTCCAGGAGTGCAGTTGTTCCCTGACAGGCAGTATAGATCCCAGTGCCCTCGCACTGATTGGCTGCTGGTCGGAGCCCTGAGCCTCATACAGGCGATACAGGAAATCACAGTAGCATGCTTATTTACTATATTTACAAAACACTGCTGTGCCATTGGGGAAAAAGCCCCATTTATATAACAGGCTCATTGTAGATTGTTCTTTAGTAGTGCTTTACATACACACTGCACTATATATATAAACCCTTGTGCCCAGCCTCCTCTGATTCGCACTGTTCTGTTGCTGGTCTGATGGATGACAGATGGTGTATTTATTTTCTATTTGTGTTACAACCTAATTGTTAGTTGTCTGCAGGGCTGCAGTGAGACTGAGGGAGTTTTATTCTTACAAACATGACCAGAGGACAGTACAAAATATGATTGGTAAAGAGAGATAACCAATCATTTTCTGACAGAAGTCAGTCCAAGCAACTAGTTTAGGCAGGACCAAGCCATCTGATTGGTTGGTCTTACATCTGATACAAGATCTCACTGGTTATCACTCTGAACCAATCATTTTTCATTTTCAGAACGTTTGTGTAAGTAAAACCCCCATGAGCTGGGAAGCTAGTCCCAGCCTAGGAATGCGACCAAGGGGCGCAAAATCTCACGATTCTCCTGATAAGCTACAGTACCAGCTGTCTATTGTACAGGTGACAATAGCTGTGCCAATAAAAATTTCCCCCGGACTTGGTTATGTGGTAATAAAGATTCTGATTCTCAAGTCCACTTGACTTGACTGGAAGTGGCTAAATATTCACGGCAAGACAGGATACGAGCTCACAGACGTCTGGTACACTGGCCGTTGCATTTCCATTTCACTGGCTCTAGCTGGGACAGATGACAGTTGTGCAGTGTGGCACGCACCTGCATGTAGTCCACCGTGTCCCCCAGGGCTTTGAAGGCCGTGTACATCACTTCCCTCTTGCCCCCCCACTCCTGCATGATGCAGGAGTAGCGGCAGCCACAGGCCACCGCCACCACGCGGGCCACCTCCTCCGTCTGCGCTCCCCCGGCCGTGTGGTAGTTGCCCTTCCACACCACGCTGCCCGTCTCCTCCGAGCCCATCACCTCCTGGAAGATGTCCATCATGTAGGCGTCCTCGGGCCGGTTGCCGTCCACCACCAGCACCACCTTGAGGTTAGGGAAGGAAATGCGGCGCACACTGCGCAGGCACTTCCGCAGGTAGTCGGGGTCTTCCTGGTAGGCGGCGATGCAGAGCGCCACCGTGCGCCGCAGGTGCCGCGGCTGGGTCGGGCCGCGCATGCGCCGGTGCTCCAGGTAGGCGAAGAGACTCTGCAGGAAGAGGTGCAGGGCCAGGATGGCGCCATACAGCCCAAAGGACAGGTAGTGCTGCTCCGTGTGGATGAACTGGTAGCCCGTCACGTAGGCCAGCAGGATGCCCAGGAGGACCACGGCAGCGAAGAGGGTGGTGCCCACGATCCGCAAGGCCGTCCCGCAGCGAGAGGGCATCTAGCAAGGGGGTAGGAGAGAGGGACAGAGAGACAGCAGAAGGAGTGAGAGAACTGGACAGAGAATTAAGAAAAATGTCTCCTGCTCAATGGTTTGTTTCTAAAATAATCTGGCATAAGGGAACATGAAGGGCAATTTTCCAAAACTCAGTCCGTTTTTTCTTGTTGTTGTGATGAGACTGCCAGTGACCTGAAGTCAGGCTTCCTCATCACATGTTACAGTATTGGGAACCAAAACTCACTCAGTAATCATGTAAGCCAACAAAGAACTTCCATTAAATTTCCAAAACTTACCCAGAAAGTCCACAGAAAATTTCGCAAAACAGCAGAGGCATATCTGAGCTTTTCAAAAGTAGGCAGATGATTGGCCATTACTTTATGCCCCACCCCCTCCATAGTCCCCGCCCGTTCGGACGTGTTGTGCAATCCATAGCTGTGACAGATCAGTGCATCTCAGCATCTTGATGCCTGATCCATCGTCACCTCATGCATTTACAGGTATATAAATGTTAAGCTTATAAATCGGCACGAGCTGGCTAGCTGACCCCCCCAGCCTCCCTCCCTTGCCCCCAGGTAAATGGCTTTAATTTAATGCCGGGTCTGACTTGGCCGGGACTCCAGGCAGGAGCAGAGAGCAGGGGGCCCGTCTCAGGAACAATCATTGTCTTTCATTGCCGCCACGACCCGCCCACTTCTCCCGCTCCGCGCAGAAGAAAGGCCGTCTTCATTAGCGAGGCTTCATATCACAACACACCGCTTCTTGGAAAGTGACAGGGAAGGGGCGAGGTGCTGCCTAAAAGTGGGCCCGCCGCACACTGCCCCCCCACCCCTGGGGGGCGTCGGATCACACCGGGACACCATGACCCGCGGGCCGCAGACACATAGACACACACCCACACACATACGCACGTGCAGGAACACGCACACTGACACACTTGCACGCTGTGTGCACACACACACACCTGCTTAGCACATATGTCCAAGCAGAAGTTGTGTGGGAGAGAAGCAGCATCCAGCAAGGCATCGAGGAGTGAGCCATGCGGAAGCTGCCACGGGAATCCCCCCGAAATCAGCACCGTAAGAACAAAGTGACCCCGACTGCAGGCTGAAAGCGGCACTTTGCTTAATTATAGAGGGACGTGCTGCCCTTATTGGAAGCCAGGGCTGAGGCTGGGGTCAGAGGTCACTGGAGAAGTATAAGTCACCTTAAATCTAAGCACTGTATGAAAATGGCACAGAAGCTTTGGTTTTATGCTTTATGCTGGTTCTTGGATCCTTGGTGAAATAGCTAAAAGGTAACTGCAGAAGGCAGCACAAAAGAGGCAGTGAGCAAGCAGACTCTTAACAGCCTGAACTCTGATAGTCAGATAGGGAAGTGATGGTCTGACTTTTTAATTGAAATTAAAAATGACTCAACGTGAGGTTAACCTGTTCAAGAATGCATAGAAAGCAGATTTTAAAACTGAAATGACTGATGACTTTAATGCTTATATTTCAATTATAGTAAATCATCTACAGAAAATGAAAAATGTCCACAACATAAAAACTGTTTCTGTAACTCCCTGAAGAAAATTACTGAAAATGAAATGGCAACTCTAGGGTGAAATGATTCACTAAAGTAAATCACTGCCAACAGAGTCCCTTCCTCCCTCTCTGCCAGTGGCCATTCCTTTAATAAGCAGAGACAGCCCATCCAGTGTAGAAACACAGCATCGCTTCACCTGCCGAAAGCACCACGAGACACTCAGAGGTCAGGCATCAGTACTCACCGTGAACCTGGTGAGATTGTCACCTCGCACGGCCGGGGAGAGATCACCTGTGAGTCCTGCAGCCGTCCCGGGCCTTTCAGGTCTCTCCCAAGCCAGCAGGCAGCTCCCAGGCGGGTCGTAGCTCGGAGCCGAGCAGGCTGGATGGACTGCTCTCAGGTGAGATGCAGGTACGCTTCTATGCCTAGGTGTAATGCTTGCAGACGGCTAGAAGAAGCTTTCGGCTGTGGGATGGGGCGCTGCCATGGGAACGTGTGGGCGGGGCTGGGTGGCAGCCAATAATTGCCTGACTGGGGGGAGGAGCCTACGAGCGTGTGGGGCAGTTTATTCATTCTTCACTCATTTTCAGTCTGTCACACTGTTCATTCATTATTACTTCACTCATTTTTATTATTATGAGAACCCATAAAAGATAAAAAAAAAAAACCTCAGAATTCTAAATAGTGACTTTTTAACAGCAAAATAAAATAAAAATAAAAATATCTGTGGCAACCCAAGCAACCAGGACAAAGTATGGAAAGTGGTGAGAACTATATGGTAAAAATAAATTAATTCTAGAACTGTATTGTTACCTTTTGCAGTTTTGCAGACAAAAAACGTTAAGCAAATTTGCTGATAAAGGTTGCAAGAGACCACACGGAGTTTGGAAAATGTTAATTACTGCTGCTGTGTATTCCTGTTTTGGTCAGTAGGGGGGCCAGCCCCTTGCAGAAAAATCCATTCTCACTATTAAAAAAAAGCCACACTGAAAAAAGGCACAAGTACATGACATTGTTGGCCCAGGTCCACCTTAGACAAACCAGCACCTCTTAGTCACCACATGTTCACTGGGTCTATCTGGTTATTATGCTCAGGCTAATAATGGACTTTTTGTCTCTGATCGTTCAAAGATTTCTGCAAGTAAATTCTAATTAACACATTGCACCATCTGGTCCACAGTGTGAAACGTGATCGCTAAACAGTCGACTGTCTCTGCAGAAGGCTGTACGGAGACCCTCTGCTTAGGGGCTTATTTTAGCTTGGCAAAGCCACGGGGACTCTTAAAGAAGGGTGCCAAACCCAGATTAGGAGTAAACCGAGCTACGTTTTCCTAGGAAAAGTGGCACTGCACCAGGACCGAATCCTGATGAGGGTGAACGAGTAAACGGCATCGGACCACAAACGCCAGGAGCCAAGAAAGATCAACACCCCTGACTCACGGACCCTATGACACGCACATGGGTGGCCAGCATATAATCGACGGGAGCTCCAGGAGATGCTCCAGCACGCTTCAGATTCCGGCACGCAGATGCAGACACAGACACGCATGCAACACGTCTTTCCTGCTCCACACACAAGTTCCGCAGCAAGCAGGGAGAACAGCCTCACTGTCACCTCCGGCTTTCATCCGGGCTGCAGTCACAGCAAGTTTTAAAGCCTTTTTTTTCCTCTCTTTTCACCATTAATTGCTCGCGTACCTTCCTGGCTGGCTGGTCCCCGCAGACACCTGTCCTCCTGCGTCTCCTCCTGTGTCTCCTCCCGCGTCTCCGTCCGCCGGCTCCTCCGTTCTTCTCCTCTCCCCACAGCAGCACAGCAACCTCCTTGTTCGGACTCCCTACTCACACTACATCTTTATTTGAGGTCTTTTCAGAGGGTTTCTCATCCAAAAATATAGCCCCCCCCCCCCCCCCCCCCCCCCCCCCGTCCCCAGTTCCCCTCCTTCTCCTCTAGCCCCCCTAGTTGGTCAGGGTGGCCGGACCATCCCGTGGCATTGATGCTGGTCAATCCAGACCACGGTCCTTCAGAAAGAGCGCAGGTTCAGGGATGCTGGCGATGGAGGAGAGAAGAGGGGCACCGGAGATGGATGTCGGAGCGGCCGGTGGACATGGCACGGCGGGCGATCCCGGCCCCTGCTTCTACCTGAGCGCCACGTTTCGATCTGAAGCCTGTCATGCTGGCAGTGACACGGCTCCTGCCGTGGGGGCAGCCCGCCTCTCTCCCCAGCGACAACCCGGAGCCCCCTCCGCACATCCTCTGAGCAGCTGAAGCCTCATCTCCTCCAAGCCCCCCCGCCCCCCCCCCCGTCCCCGCTCTCCGCAGTGCAGCCTCTGCCTGCTCCCCCTCTCCACTACTCCTCTCCTCCTCAATGCATCCTTTATGGCCTTATTTGTTTACCCCCCCTGCACTGCGTGCCGGCAGTCTGTGGATCACGGGAGGGAGAAAGGAAGGAGAGAGAGAGAGAGAGAGGGAAGAAGAGAGATGGTGAGAGAGCAGAAAAGAGAAGCAGCAGGCTGGTGGCATGATTTACACTTCCACATCCCTCACTGAGCGGACAGAGCAGTGGTGTGGTGTTATCTGACTCTCACATGTCGTATGTCCCTCAGGAACCCCCCTC
>JAODKL010000021.1:23178894-23194718 GCA_026780765.1 Petrocephalus schoutedeni | reverse complement strand
CCTCGGACCCCCCTGCCACCCAAGGCACATGATGCGTCGGCGAGCCACAAATCACGTCTCCGGCAATGAGGACGGGGAATCAGGCCAATGCAAGGTCAAGCCAGCCGGTGCTGGGGCGGAGCCTCCTTCCCGCTGGAGAGAGATGGACATACTGTGCTCCCCACATCAGACGCCCAGCTTACAGCAACATTTGCACCAGGGCATGGCGTTTCATGTGTTGCTAACCGGCCAAGACAAGCCCGGCGCTTCAGCAGACTAAGAGTGAAGGTGCATGACTAATTAACTAGTTAGTTGTCCATTTACCGCAGCCCCTGAGGTTTTGGGTGTTTGTTATCGCTGCTGTATATTATTATTTTATTATAGACACTTTTTCACATCTCGTGACGGGAATGTGCAGTTATTCTGGAGTGTGGTGGCAGGGGATGTTCAGGGCAAAGGCCAGAGCAGTTGAGATGCACATGATGCCACAAGCGTATGGAGTGTCCAGGCTTAGCCACATGACAGAGAGAGGGCTGAGAAGGACATGGTGTGGTATCCCCAAGAGCCAGCTTTCCCAGAGCCCTGACGGAGGTCCCACAAACTGATAAAGGATCTAGGTGTGCTTTTCGATGGCGTTGTCAGAGGTGTGCATATTCTCGTGCATCGCACGAGGCTTTACAGCCATATCACAGTAAGCCTCTGAGATACACTTGGAAAATTGTACATTTTTTTCCGGAAAAAAATCCTAGCCCCTTTGGCACACTGCTATGAATTTTTATCAGCGAAAAATGTGTTGTGCCTCCCAGTAAATTAAACAGATAAAGTAAATTCAGATTATCCCATTTCACAGGGTTGTTTTACAGGTTTTCAAAGAAAATTTCAATGTACGAAAAAGTCTGAAATCATGGTTTAGGGTTGGAGTAATAAGGCAAGTTTTAG
Organism: Petrocephalus schoutedeni; assembly: GCA_026780765.1. Lineage (NCBI taxonomy): Eukaryota > Metazoa > Chordata > Actinopteri > Osteoglossiformes > Mormyridae > Petrocephalus > Petrocephalus schoutedeni. Next base: position 23,193,800 of record JAODKL010000021.1, on the reverse strand, counting down.
AGAAAGGAAACGGGAATTAATTACATAAAATTTAAAAATTTCATTCATAGAGTGAGCAAACTCCAATTCATGTGGCTGGATATTTGACTGAGGCAACTGAGGACCCCACAAGGGAAACAGAACCGGAAACCTTCAGGACAATGAACATCCATCCATCCATTCATCCCTTAACCTAGTGTTTCTGAATTCCGTCCTCAGGGATGCAACAGGGAGCTCGGAGGGAGCAAAGATATGGACCGGCTGTGGGTCCTTGAGGACTGGATTGGGAAATCCTGCCTTAACTGCTTATGCAGTACAGGTGGAAGCCTATTACAGGTAGCCAGGGGACATCCTGGACGAGACGCCAGTGTATTGCAGGGCACACATGCATATACTATGGGTGATTCAGAAACACCAGCTTCACTGCCTTTGACTGTGGGAGCAGGGAGACCATGCAACTTAACATGCTGCTTCCATTCCGCAAGAAAGACAAATATACAGAAAGCCCTGGGGGGGAAAAAAAAAACATTAAGATGTGGTGAAAGCAAGCAGCAGTGTCTTTAAACATCACCAAAACATCAACAAAGAGGCCTTAAGATGGCAAGGAGAAAAAATGTATACATCATGTTGATGCCTTTGAGCAAGCGGCTTGTGGGAATGTAGCCAAGGTCATTCTGCGGCGTTCATTTCAAGAGCAACCTGCAGAGAAGTCAACTCACAGCCATTTACTGTGTGCTTATACAGAAAAGGTCTCCCAAGTTACTAAAGAGCAAAATGAAAACGTCAACATGCCGTGCCAAAAGCTTTCTTTGTTTCTCAAAAGAATGACTGACATGAGACGGTAGTTACTGTACATTTTAATTCAGTCACAGAGCACAGATTCAACTCGTTTTTGAGCCGCGGCGGATTAACAGGCCAGGGCAGCGAGAGAAAGGGGCATTTCTGTTTAATTCTTATCACGCATTTCCTCCCTGGAGATATTTGCATCCTGGCAGCTTAGTCACGGCTCTGCAGGTGGCACGGCGAGGCCCGATTCCCCCACAATACCACGGGGCATGAACCGTCCCGTTAGTAGTGTGCGACACTCCCGCATTCTGCAGAACCTGTCAGAAACGTGTCCGTACAACGCCCCCCCCCCCTTTACCCCCCAGGCATGGTTTTGTTTCATGCCCTAATCTTACGCAGGCATGCATATGATATTTACAAACCAGGCACCCATGCCTGCGCATTTGGATAGGCCGGCGTATCGAAGGTGAGATATTCCTCGTTTTTCCCCATTGCGTGGTACGCTTAATCAAAGCAAAGGCTAATAAACAAAATGCTTTACCTGCTCATAAAATTTAGCTACTGCACTTAAAAGCTTGGGAACTTCACAGCAGCTTCACAGAGCAGACAGCCTGCTGTCCAGGATTATATTATTTTTTTTAAGGTGATTTGTTTAAAAATTAGACACTTCTCTGATTCCACTCTCAATCTCAGCTTTAAAAACAGTCCTCTCTGAAACAGGCAGGGACTGCCACGTGCGTGTGGTTGCCAAAAAGGGTTCAACAGATGCTGGTTTCTTTTGCGCTGGTTTTCACCCATGTTTTGAAGGAAGACCCACACCTCCTCCCCCTCCTCCACTGTTGTCGTCGTCGCGGCCACATCAGGGCAGCACCACGATCTTCTTCTCTAGCTTCTGCTCTGGGAAGATGAAGCGTCTCATAACGTGGTCAAGCTCCTCCAGGGCCAGCTGGGCGTGGAGCACGGCCACGTCGTCCAGATCCGCCTGCACCACCCACTTCAGGGCCCGGTACAGGTCCAGCAGAACATCTCCCAGGACCTGAGGATGAGGGCGAGACAAGAGATGTCATCAGGGAGAAGAGGCTGTTCTCAAAGCAGCCTGCTTCACAGAGCCCATTCAGTATTAGAAAATTAACCAAAACCCTTCTGACCAATCGGATATGACAACAGGTTGAGTTCCAGTGTACTGAGTGTGTTGAGTCCCCCCCCCGCCCGCCCCATTACCTGACCACAATTACTAACCCACAGCCTTCATTTGTTGTATGGTTTACGACTGTTCATTTGCATTTTAACGGAGCCTTCATGGAGAATATTTCCATCTCTTCCTTCAAAGGGGTCATCGAATAATCTTTGGCTTTTCCCCCAATATTGGAACTTTCCTTTGTATCTTTTTTTGATCACTCTGGGGGAAAAAAATACGGTAAAGCCAGGAATAATTTACTTTTGAAAATGTTGCTATACTACAAAAAAACTGCTGTGCTCAAATTAACACCCTGTACCCAGCAAGTCCTCCACATGACCTAAATAAGTCAAAATATTTGCAAATGCGGCCCAATTCCTTCATCTGACATACATTTACAGAAAAGGGACTATTAAATGCTCATGCTCAGAGAGGAAGCTTAACAGACCACGGATTCATTCCCTCAAACTGCCTCACAAAGCCACAGCGAAAGCACGTCTCAGCCCCGGATCCACAGACACCTAGAAGCAGCCATCTAATTAAAGGGAGTCTTAAACTTGCCACTTAAATACGCCATGAAGCCTCCTGTCCTGAGAAGCTGAAAGGAGAACAAAAGCATAAGACACTGATGTCCCAATCCAATCCGATCCATTGAATATTTATATCTGCCAATTCCCGAGTCCCGATCCCATCTTTTAAAACATCTTTTAATATACATACACATATAGCAGGCGTCTGTACATTCTTTGTCTGAGTAAGCCTTGTGATATCATATTATTGTTGCATATGATGTTTCTGTAAGTGCTTAAATCAGTTCCGTTGTATTAAATCACACTGTTGCTGCCTCCTCTTGAAAGGATGGCACTGCAAACACTGTAGGTAGCTGTCGGGCTGCTTTCAGTTTCCAGTTTAAAGAATTTACCCACGGCTGACATTTTGATAGTTCATAGTTTCAAGCCATGTGTATAGGGCTTACTGTGACGGGACCGTAAATATGCTCAACTCATGTAAATGAGGCAGTTGCAGGAAATGAATTGGATCAGGCTTTGGATCGGGCTACAGTAGCCAATACCGATCAATTAAGAACAGCCTGGTGGGCCCCGTTTCTGATCTTCGATATTGATAGCTGCAGCACCCTCGCAGTCAGTCACGGCCTGAGAAAGGCGCTGGGGGCTGGCTTATGGATACAACATGGGCAGGGGCTGGTCATTGGTGTGATGCCCCAGTTGATTCTGGCAAAATCACCCGGCTGCTCAAGAGTAAGCCTACACCTACACTTTAGGTGCATTTCAGCACCCAAAAGCCACCTGAGAAGAATGAATCAACACCATCCCCATAACTCAGACACCGCATCAGGCTGCCTCCTTTGCATATAAACAAGCGGTTTATTCTTTTATTACAAACAACATTAACTCAACCTTAACGCCAACACTTCACCCCGACAAGTCTATAATGGAACGTGCGAATGGGCCAGGAATTCCCCCACTGTTCCATGTCACAGGGGAGTAGGGGAGGATCGCAGAAGGTTTCTCACAGCCTCCCATCCTGTAATGCCAGTGTGCAATACTGAATTCTGTTTGGACAGAGCTCCACAAAGACTTCTGACCATGTTATGCAACTGACCAAATCGGCAACGGGACTCAATAAGGGGACAGAGCCATCTGCTAACAGCAGAGCAATACGTTGCCCAGCTACTGATAGCAAATATAGCTCCTGTTAGCTTAGAGTCATACCTGCACTACCGGCCAAAAGGCATGAAGCATCCGTTGACAGAAAATCAGTCATTCTCCTCATATTCCTTCTACCCTGCAGTAACTTGCCCATTTTCCCACGCTTAACAAGTTGACACAATTGCCAAGTTTACAAATGCACGAATCAGGCAGAGGGGAGCACCGGCAGGATGTGACAGAATACCAATGACTCGGAGAACACTCACAATCACTTGCTTCCAGGTAATGCAATAAACCCCCAAACCTGCTGAGGCAATGCTATGATCTTGCAGAGAACTCTTGTACCTCAAATCGCCACCCATAGCCTCCAGGGGTAAGTTCACATCCCAAAATGAAGGGATGCATTGTGCGGAAACAACACAGCATCCATGTGTCTACAATGATGCATAACAGTGATGCATCAGGAGCAAAGGATTATGGAATATGAAGGCTTGATGTGATCACAGCTGGTTCTAGTGAGAGGCACTGGCGAATTGGGCTGTGGGAAATGACTGTCGGATGAGGGGTTTGTGAACTGGGGAAGACTCCTTCGACTGGTGAGAGTCATTCCAGGGTGGTATAATGACAGAGCAAGACTTTTACCTTTGTGTTCCCGTTTGTAGCTTATAATTCAAATCCAGCCTCCAACCATACCATCGCCCCTAGTCTCCACTTATACCCACTCCTGATCAACCTGTGGCTTTTCCTCCAGGACGTGACCGACAAGACACAGAAGCAGGGAACAGATGTGGGCCACATTAATAGAGTTCATTCCGGTCCGGTCTCAGTGGAAAAATGGAAGAGTGCATTTAAAAGAATTCCAGGAAAAAAGAAAAATAATCTTATGAAACTACTGACTGTGACAGACTGACATCTTCTGAGAGCGGAAAATTCCCCTACATCGTGTGAACCGATGAGGGAGGTTTGTGGGCAGATTAACTTATCTGGGAGCCTGAGGCTGACATCAACACTCAGGTGCTGCTAACTTAACTACCCATTCTGTTTTTCTGGAGGCGTGTTGGGGCCTTGATGTTTGCCGGGGCCCTGGGCTCTAGCCTGGGACAGTCTATGCATTAATTAACCTCTGGGTAGGTTCAATTTCACACTGAACGCAACTGAATATGTAGCTCTGGCCAGCAGATGAACATATGCCTCAAACATTTCTCTGACAATTTTTTTTTCCACTGTGGAAAAAAAACCATAAGGCTTTGCACAGGAAAGTGAGAGGCAGGATATCACCTAGGCAACAACGAGGCATCAAGGCTAGCCAGAGACTTGAACCAGGTTTCAATCCTGGTTGCAGGAGGATAAACGGCGTCCGGATTGGTCTTCCAAGAGGAAAACACAGGAGGATAAAAGGCATCCGGATTGGTCTTCCGAGAGGAATACACAGGAGGGTAAAGGGCGTCCAGATTGGTCTTCCGAGAGGAATACACAGGAGGGTAAAGGGCATCCAGATTGGTCTTCCGAGAGGAATACACAGGAGGGTAAAGGGCATCCGGAATGGTCTTCCGAGAGGAATACACAGGAGGGTAAAGGGCGTCCGGAATGGTCTTCCGAGAGGAATACGCAGGAGGGTAAAGGGCGTCTGGATTGTCCAGATTGTCAGTGTACTACCAAAAAATCGACGTCCATCATTTGAAGCCTTTGTGATCATTGTGCATGTGACATATAACCGCAAAGTGATATTGTGCTGCCCTAATCCATAAGATACGCTTCAGAAAATGTGAGTTTTAATAATAGTGACTTTATTGATCCCAAGTGGGAAAATTCTCTTTTTGCCTACCTAATCTTGCTCTCCATGACACAAACACACATGTAGGTGAGAGCGAGCTTGGCCGTGCCGGGCAGCCACCTGCAGAGGCGCTGGGGGCTAAGGGCCTTCCTTAAGGGCCCACGGACATGTGACCATTCTGCTAACCTTTGACCTTTCGATTACAGCCACAGAGGCTTACCCCGCTGAGCCACATAGCCCTTTGGAAGTTTAACAAAATTCCCTATGGGATTACAACAGCACTGAGTGAGCTTTGGTTCCCAATACTGTAACACATGACAAGGAATCCTGACTATGTCACTAGCGGTCCCATCTCAACAACAAAAAAATGGACCGAGTGAGAATTGAAGAAATTTGCCCGTTGACCATCTTGCATGGAATGTGGCACCTCACCTGCGTGGTCTTCTCACTCAGGCCCCGCAGGAGCACAGCGATGACATGGACGGCGGCCCTGCGCACCTCCGTCTCCTTCTCGGTCTTTATCAGTGCAGTCAGACAGGAGCTGAGCTGGAGGTAGAGAGAGACAAGCAGGTCGTGGACCGAAGGGTCATTCGGCTCGGGCCACAGGGCCATCTTATCGGAGATCGACCAGAACGGATTAGAATGTTGCTGACCGCTCCGCTCGTGAATAAGCGCCGTCACTAATCAAGGGAGTGCTCGACAGAGACTTGCGGCAAACAGGAAGTCTTGACGTGGCAACTTTATTTTAAAGCAACCACCTCCACAAACTGTCCAGCATATGCAGCACGTTTATTTCTGCAGCTCCGGACTCTGCCTATTGACTCTGGAAGTTGACCTAAAGTGTATTTGTGTGTGATGGGGGGTGGGGGCACAGATGAAAAAGATGTGCCAGAAAAGCTGATCTCAGCACCGGCACTGAGAGAGGGGGGGTGCTGAAGACTGCCTAGCTGTGGGGACTGAGGTGCGGAAGAGAATCAGGCAGTCGAGGGGTTAAGCACGTCTCCCTCTCCTGCTCTCAGGGAGAACCTCAGAAGCCCTCTTCTCTCCGACCGCAGTTCGCCTTCTTTTTGTTCTCCACCTGACCGAACCCAGACCCCAGCATCCTGGCAGGTGGTGTCAGGGTGCAGGGCCGTGTGACTGTGATCAGATGGTTGCTGGTTCAAATCGCAGAGTCAGCAGAGATATTACAGCACTGGGCCCCTGAGCGAGGCCCTTAATGCCTTTGCTAATGATAAAGTTGCCCCCCTCTTGGCTTGTGGTCTACTGACTACGCTAAAGTTGGCTTGTGGTCTCCTGACTGTGCAACAGGATTATATGTTAATTACCATCAAGAGATCATGCTCTCAGTTCCTGGAGGAATTTCACGGTGAAAAGTGAAGAGGATAAAATGTGTGAAATGAATGACTTTTCATATGAAGCAATGATATTTGCATGCACAGTGGGAAAGGGCCACCGAGCAGCCAATAAACAGGCTCGATGACGATTGACAGGCTGACTCAGTGTCGGATTGGCTGACTCTCCGCGGTCCAGCCACTCACCTCCTGAGCCAATGGGCCCAGAGAGAAGTGGAGCCTCTGGCAGAGCTCCCCCAGGTTGGACAGGCTGCTGGTGCGGACCGTGCTGTCCGGGTCCCTCGTACCCTGCAAGAAGGCTCCGATCAGGGGCTGGCCGTGGTGGGGAGCCAGGTCACCTGAACACAGCAGGGAGGAGGGTGGTCAATCTCAGGTACAGAAGGCCATCATCTTCCTCTTTTCCTGAAGAACACCACTAATGCTAATGCTAATTATCAGTATCGCCCTCTCGGCTCCCAGGGACCAGCAGAACGCCAGATCTGCAGACTCAAACGAAATGGCCGTAACAGGACACGCAGCGGTGGTCTCTGCTCGGGGCAGTTCTGGGCTTAAAATCTCAGGGGGGCCACTTCAAGCTCTGGCCTTAAAATAATTCAGTGACACATCTGAGACGGTTAATGGGTTAAAGGGAAAAATAATTAGCCCGCAGAGATCCCTGCGGATACCCGCTGTGTTGCCGTGGCGACCGTTGGTCGGTTTGGGGGGGGGGGGGATGTGACAGACAGTGCAGATGGGTAGGGCAGAGCCCCATGGGGTGGCTATTAAAGGCCCCCCCCCCCCCCATGTGACAGGGACTCTGAGGGGGCACGTGTGTGCAAGTGTGAGCACTGAGGATGACGGGGGGGCAGGGTGCTTTGGGGGTACATGGCTACATGTGCGTAGCTCAAGTAGGGAATTAATATGGGGTATTAATGAGGGAGGGGGCCTCGCTCTCTCAAGGGGGGAGTGGAGCGGAGCCAAGTCCTTTGAGAGCCTCCTAGAGTGTCGCAGAGGCAAGGGCACAAGGAGGGGGGTTAGTGATGCTTTCTGCACACGCACACTACCACTTCAGCTACCTTCTTAAATTCCTCATCTTTTTATCCATTTGTCTCTGTACTTGGTATTTATCAGCTCTGCTTTTTAATCCTGCATGGTGAAGGGTATACCTTGCCGCAACAATTTCTCTCGGGACAAATAAGGCCTTACTTTAGCGTGTGAATAAACCCCTCATTTGTTTAGCAGAGAACAGGTTTAAGATGTTAGTCAGGAGGGGAGGAATCAAAACTTAGAAGAGACCCCCTCCAAAAAAACCAAATTTGTGTATGACACAGCAGACTTTCCCGCCACCCCTCCCAGCCACGCCGCAGGGGCCCATGAAGCAGTGCTATTGTTTCCCCGGTGACTCTGCAACTTTCAGACGAAGAAATTCCCCACAGCACAGACTAGCCTCGCAAAATGCCAGCCTCTAGTTCGCTGTTGCATCACCACGACGGTGCATATCTGTGTATACCCTGGAAAGGCTAAGGTCTACACCCTTTCCCAGGACGCCTCATCTGATGCGTCACCTCACCACTGCATCAACAGGAGCCCGCCCCCGTGGCACTGAAGCGGGACCAGTCTTGGGTCTTTGGGGGCTATGGACCCAGAAGCAGACACCCACCCAGAGCACGGCCAGCTCTCATCAGCACCTCGCCCACTTTCAGGCGCATCTCCAGAGACCTCGGGGGCCCAGCGGCGGGGCCCAGGTGGGGGCCGGCCTGGTATTCCTCCAGCAGCCTCTTTAGGATCTTCTCCGGAAAGGCGTCGGCGAGCTCAGCCAGACCTGAAGACAGGAAACGCAAGGGAGAGAACGTCATCCCTACAACCCTGCGGGAAGCGAACAAAACGGACGACCACATCCTCCTGGCGCGAGTACAGGGAACTCCACACCCTGGCGGTGGATCAAAGCCACCCGTCCTGTCAGGACGCCTCCCAGAAGGCCCTATCAGAAGGGTAAGTTCTCCCAAGGAACCACAGTGACTCAGGATTAAACAGAGGAGGGAGAGTGAGTCAGTTCCCAAGGAGAACTAGGTGTCACAAATTCGCTGCAGCAGACTCTTTGTGCTTCCAGGCCAGCCTATGAACCAGGGGCATGTCCATGCAGACCTAATTAATTAACGCATGTCAGGAGGCAGCGGGTGAGGAGGCCAGCGTCAACCGGCAGGGAGCACTAGTGTGTAAAGACAGCCCCCAATGACTAGGAGGGGCTTTTAGTCACCAGACAGTAAACTTGTGGGTCTGGAGACCACCCGGGGGCTGGTGGCCCCACTAAAACATGAGCCCAGAAGATGCCGTCATCGGGTCCTGTACAAGATAATTGATTCTTTTAACAAACCTTAAAATCCTTCAAAGGGACTTTACATTTCATTTATTTCGCAGACGCTTTTATCCAAAGAGAAAGCTGGGCCAGAGTCCCAGAAGCAGATAGGGGTTAAGGGTCCAAAGGTCTTTGCTGGGACCTACATATTATTTCCCTTTAACCCATTAACGATCTCTGTCACCAAATTATTATTAAGGCCAGCGCTTCAAGTGGCCCTCCTGAGATTTAAACCAGAAACCTCCCGGCCACAGACCAACCCCCGGGGTCCCGCCATGGCTGTTTGATTAGAGCCGGCAGATCTAACCAGACAGCTGTCCCTGGGATGTGGACTGGCAACCTTCCAACCTAAGGTACAGCAGCCTCACCTGCAGAGACACGCCCCCACCCCCACCCCCAAACATAGAACATGAGACGGGGAGTTTCGGATCAAATGACAGAGCAGCAGGGATTCCTTCAAGGACCTCCAGTGCTAATCCTTCATGTAAAAGCCTGCAGCGAGCCAATCACTGCAATCCCACAGGCCCACATAACCATCAGGGTACAAATACCCCCTCCTGCTCTCTATGAGAGAGACAGACCCTAAACCATAGATTATTGGGGCCATGGGACCAGAATAGACTGCCATCCATCCTTGACACTGATTTATTCCGACAAAGCAATAAGAATGACTAATTCATTCTGCATTCTCCAGCACATCTGCACTCTTTTCTCTTTTTACTTTTTTAGTAATTTGTTTAACTGACATCAACATAAACCCCAGTTATAATTAATATTCAGGAAGAGGAAAAGCAGCATGGGTAGCAAGCACTGTGCCTCCCTCTCGGAGATGTGTGCACAAACACAGAGCATACACACTGCATGCACGACTGTCACTCTGCCAACCTACACACTCAGCAGGAAGTAAACAGTCACCACACACCAACTTACAAACTATTGCACTCAGCAGAAATCTTTGTTGAGATGTATTCTATTCCTTTAATCAAGTTTAACCTTCCCTTGAATAAAACAGCGACCACTGTGAGGCTCAGTGAGCTGGGACACTATGCTTGTATAGCAGAAGGTTACCGGTTCAAATCCCACACGATTACAAAGAGCAGAGCTCTTAACTCCCGCTGCTGCAGGGACTGCCAGATCCCGCTTTTCCAATAACCGCGCATCACTTTGGAAAAAGTTCAACTGAAGTAAGTTTCGTGTTGACACATGGACTTTCTGAGATCGAGCAGCAGAGACGAGCGGCCACTTGCCTACTGTGTGTTTTGGCAGCCTTCTAGTTTTAAGTATTGCGCAGGACGCACAGCAGCGGCTCCGGCGCTAGGAAACTGCTTACATAGCACAGAAGCTAATTTTGGGGAATCAGTGTGATAAATTAGTGTCAATTCAGGGGAAATGCATTCCGTAGAAAAGAGGAATATGAAATTTTATTTTCCTTTTAAAAACATGAATGCATATAAAAACACAAATGTATATATGTGTGTGTGAAATGTGGCTAAGGGGCTGAGGGCACTGTGCATGTGATGGGGAGGTTGCCAGTTCAAAATGCAGGGCCACAGAGCCGTTTCACCATTGGGGCCCCTGAGCGAGGCCCTTAACCCCCAATTACTCCAGGGACTGTCTGACCCTACTTCCTCAGTTGTATGTTGCTTTGTATAACAGCACGTGCTGAATAAATAAAGCGAAGATATAAACCGGTCCGGACTTCAGCATGGAAACTGCAAGGACTTGCTAAGGCGGCAGCAAGCGGTCTGACCTTGCAAGTGTGACACCAGGCTTCAGTTAGGAAGAACCTAAAGACTGATAGGTAACAGGACAGCCACATATTAACATCTAATCCACCCATTTCCTCGAATTTCCTATCTATTAGTGTCTCATTGGCACCTATGGTCAAGGTAAAGAAGGCAAACTTTTATCTGAGACCACATACTCCAAAACTGCTTCTCCCTTATGGATTGCAAGACAAAAGCCAACAGGAAGTCACATGACAAATAAATACCATCCATAAAGCAGAACATCACAAAGCATTACGAAGAAACAATAGAAGAGCAAAAAAACGAGACAGACGCGACTCACCATTCCACAAATCAGATGAACACCACAACCATGACTATACTTTTAATCTGTTTCTACCATATACATTTCAAACGTAGGATGTCTACATAAGTAACAAGGCCCAGTGCGGCACAACGGTACACAACACAGCTGCTGTGCTTCAAAGGCACAGGCTCATTAGCAGACATTAATCCAGGCCTTCAGCTACACATCAGGGCTGTCATCCAGCCCGGCGCCTTTCAGATCTTACCTTGGATGGCTGAGAGATACACAAAGGAGTCCTCATGCTCTACATTCTCCAGGAACAGCTGGAAAGTAGGGCAGAAGGCAAAACACTTAAGGCTGGAGGCAAATGGACATCACACACTGGGTCCGTTATATATTTAATGCAAGAATAGGCTAAACAGCTAAATCATGTTATGACATGGGAGGGAAAATGACTCGAATTACTCTTGAATGTGGGATTGTTAGATGGCATCTCTGACTGAGAGACAAAAAGGAATATTTATGGCACAAAGAGCTCCAGGGGGTAAACCCACTGTTATGATGTGCTGATAAGACAGCATGCTTTTGTCAAGAGGACCCTATCTGTGTCCCAAGACAGCATCCCCCCCCATCCGTGTCCCAGTAGCTCCAAGATCCCAAAGGCTGTGTGCCAGGCAGGGGGGCCACCAAGGGGGTAGTAATAACAGGGAATATTAAATGAGGCACCGGGGGGGGGGGCCCTCCCACACTTGTAAAAGCCCCCTACCCCTCACAGGCTACCACACAATCTGCCACACCCCAACATCATTGTAATCCCATAAAAAAAAATCACACTCATTCATTCCCTGAAAAAACCCTACCTTTAGTCAACCACGATAAGAGTCTATTAAAACATGCACAGAGATGAGCTATACGGATGACAGGCGGCAAAGGGCACGTGGAAGACACTTCAAGGGCGGCGCGGTAGAAAAACGCGGCAATCAAGATCAAAGCACAGGCCCTGGCCTCCGCCTCGCGACCAGCCACCCATAAGAGCTGCTAGACACACATTAAAAATAACCATCAAAGCGCCCAAGTCACAAGGCAGGCAATGATCCTACATCACTTTGAGCTGCTGCGTCCTCCAAGCTGTCAGAAAGAGAACTTTCCGGAATCTCCCCACATGCACAAAGCAGACATGGATCCCCGCTAGGCCTGCACCAAGGTGCGATGTTAATATCAACACGGCATATTCTGCAACTGTCACCTCACAAGGACCGACAGTCACCATACTTATTTTCGCTAAAGCCTTTTCACTCAGTCATAGGAAACAAAACTTAACAATAATAAAAATTGTTCCTTTTCAAAATTATGTAGTATATGTTTAAAAAAAAAAAATCAGTCTTAAGTTTACTGCTGCTGTTTTTACATGAGCCCTGCATGCGCCCTCTGAGGCAATCATAATGATTTTCATCCATCAATAACAATGTTGCACATTTGTGAGAAATTTAGGAAAAATGACTAAAGAGAAGAAAAGCAAAAAAAGAGCTGGTCACCAAAAAAAATATTTTGTATTGCATATAATACTGAACAAAAGTAAGTGATTTGTCGACATTGCTTCGTGTCTGTTGGCACAACTCATGGCAACACCACTGACTTATCTGACAGACTACTAGTAGATAATTATAAACTAGCTGAACCGACTAAGTTTTGAAATCCATCTGTGTCCTATAAATTCCACGATATTCATTGGGAAAATTTAAAATGTATTTTTCCAATATCGTTCAGCCACAATCCCTACCGTCAGGACTTTTTCTTGAAAGCACAGGGCCTCTGGATCTCGCTCCCGGACCACACGGGCCAGCGTTCGCAGTGCCAAGGCCCGGGTCGGAATGTCGGGGTCACAGGCCTCCAGAAGGCACTCAGAGAAGGTCCTGCTGGTCTGGGGGATATGGGGCCCACTGGTGCCCGACTGGTCTGGGAGTGGTTCTGAATCTGGGGCAGCAGTCGTTCTGTCAGCTTGGCGGCTGGGCCTGACACAGTTATTGGGGTCAGAGGTCACGCCGGGGTCTCTCTGGGCGTGAGGACCGGTGTGGCCGGCAGACGTGGTGGCTTCACTTCGGCTATTCCGACTTGCTGGCGTGCTCGTGCCCAGGTGAGGTCCATGGCGATGGGCAGCCTGGGTCACTGTGTCAGGACAGAAGGCCCCACGTGTGGCCAACGCCGCCCGCAGGTCGGAGGCCAGCTCACGGATGCCTGGATCAGCATGCTGCTGCCAGATCTGCTCCAGAGGCTGCAGCAGGCAGGATGCGAGGGAGAGGTCGCTGGCGCTGAGCTGTGGGGGACATGCACTGGCATCATGTCATTGCATTTCTTTTCCTGAGCACTGACACTTTGCGCAATGGCAATAAAGTTGAAATCGAATCTGATGTAATCGTCATGCATCGTCATGCATCACGCAGGGCATAATAAATCAGACGCCCAGGAGATGTGACTCACAAGGGCTTCCGATGAGGCCCGGAAACGAGGCCAGTCTCCTGTCCAAAAACCCCAAGGCATGGGGGTGACCAGCAGCACCCACCCCACGTCACACCCAGCCCCACCCTCACCTGAAATCACACAGCTGCATTAAACTCTCATGCCATCTGGCCAAGATCAGTGTGATCGTTTATCCTTAACGCGGATATCATGTGGAGAAGATTAAGAGGACTAAAGAGAAGTACCATCATCCCCTCAAATGAAGCCATTTAGAGAGGGAATCAGAAGGACACTTAATATCCAAGGACAAGGTCATACCATGACATCCCTGCATTATGTTTAAGGTCCACAAGGGGGCGGTGTGTGGCTCAGTGGGTAAGGCCTCTGTGCTTGTGATCAGAAGGTTTAAATCCTGTCCTTGGCAGAATAGTTACATCTCCATTGGCTCCTTGATCAAAGCCCTCTGAAAACTTTTCAAGGGTGCCGGAAAAATGGCTAACCCTGTGCTCAGACCCCAAACTTTGCTCTCACCTGTACAAACATGACCGTATGTCTCAAAGGAGAGCAAGATGGGATATGCAAAAACGGAAAAATTCCTCTGTCCCTGTACGGTGCAAATGGCAAAATGGAGCATCATTGCATTTCATGTGATCTATCAATCACGACCTAATTGTGGTGTGACTGAAAGGACTGCGTGGGGAGTTAAACGTGAGAAAAAGCTCGCAGCCATCATGTTAGGGCAGCACAGGGCGTGGCACCGCGAGCACCTCCCTACGCACCTCCACAGCCCCAGTCAGCATGGCAGCCAGCAGCCCCATTGTCATGCTCAACGTCTGGTCCTCCACAGGCCCCACGGAACCCGGAGCCAGGCCTGAGCAGGTCCTCTGCAGCACAGCCTCCAGGAACCTCAGCACCTGGGGGAGCACGAGAGAGAGAGAGAGAGAGAGACACACACACACATACATACATACATACACACACACAATATGAAAAATAATGTTTTGAACAGAGATGCTGCACTCATATGCCGCAACACAAGATAGTAAACCCTGTCTTTGTATCCAGGTGGGTGCGTGCATGCACACACACACACACATACTGAAAAAGTGTTTTTAAACCAGATGCTGCATTTTTAAATTATTATTCTACACAAAATAGCAAATCCAGTCCTCAAATCCAGGCACGCATATACAAGGCTGCCTGCAGAGCTTACATATCTAAAAACAGCAGAAATAGGCCACAGAATCATGAGGGATGTGAGACATACCTCACTCAGAACTAAACTTACAGATAAACTTAGGAAGTGTCAAGACAAAACTAATTAAGCGAACGTCCAGACAAG
>JAODKL010000021.1:23146584-23164360 GCA_026780765.1 Petrocephalus schoutedeni | reverse complement strand
GGAACTGGGCCGGATTCGAACCCTGGTCCCAGAGGTGTGAGGCGAGAGTGCTACCCACTGCGCCACCGTGCCGCCCTAACTACTATCATATTATATCATATTAATGTATTTATAGTTTTTAATGTCACGCTGAAATACAGAGTGAAAAATTTTCAAGAGTAAAGGACTCCCCGATGCTGAACCGTTAAACGGACTAGCACAAGCACCAACCTCCAAACCCAAATAACAAGGAAACGCTGGGAGGTCTGGACAGTAAGGCACACCCACGGTGGGTAAGTTATACATTGGAAGGCTTCAGGCAAGAGACAGAAAAGGGCATACACCACAATCATGAACACAACAAGTAAGGACAATAAAAACAAAGGGCTATTTACAATTTCCCAACATGCTCCTGCGCTACACTGCCACACTCCCAGAGGCTGAGCAACCTGGCGACCACCACAGCCAGTCCTCCGGCACATCTTCTAATAAATCGTAGAAGACTGGTGGAAGCTGCTGCTATTCTTTCTCTGGTGGACCACTGGCAGGCACAGACTCCCAACAGTCTGCCACTGGGCCCTGACTATGCGGCTCCCCCCAGCCCCTCTCATCTCCAGTTTTTGGGGACCAATTGCCGACTGCCAGGCTGGTTTTCCCATTGCACCTCCTGCTTGTCAGATTCGGTGGGTCCACGCAGCCGCTGCAGCTCACAGCACCCCTTTGCTAGCTATCCTACAGAGTGCAGTAAGCCCCCTCGTGCTTGGGCAGTGCAGCCTCAGGTTCCTCGCACTCAGGCTCCCACTGGGCCAGCTGCTCACATAGCTTTTGCAGGGTGCACCACCCCTCCTCCATGTCTTGCCGCAGCATGTCATCCTCCTGTTCGTTCTGCACCTGCTGCTCGTGATAGTTCTGGACCAGCTGGGCCTCCAGCCGGTACGGCACTCCTCCTCATGAGGCCTAGGCTTGCTGCCTCTGATGGTCGCAGTAGCAGCCAGGGTCGCATCATGGTTCCACATCACTAGCGGGCTGAGAACCCTTGCTGGCTGGTAGGTGGTTGGAGTCCCTGGGAGCTCTTGACTTCCATCATCACCAAAATCTCGGACAGGGGTCCGGTGGACTGGCACAGGCGGCTAGAGGGCACGCCACATGGGTTTGGGGTGCTGCAGCAGGATCTGGTCCAGTGGGCTGGCAGGGGTGGCTTGAGGGCGCACTGCATTGGTCTGGGGTGCTGTGGCAAAATGGGGTTCCAATGAATACATTTTAGATTCAGTTAATATATTTCCATTCTTATCTTTGGATTAATGTATAGCGCAGTTCAGATTTCAATGTACGGTTGAGTTCGATTACAGTTTTTTACTCACATATAATGAATACTGAACTGGGTTAAAAAAGAATATCGCAAATAGATTTTTTCTTAAAATTGTTCAGCCCTAAATTTATACAATAGCTAAAGACACTCGAGAATCGGACAGGGTTCACACAAAATACAGGCAAAGGTATACAATCGTGAACACAACAAACATTTACAACTTTTCATTCTTCCATACCACAATATTTTTCCCGCAGAGCGCAGTAATGATGTCTATGAAGCCCCTAAAAGGAACATGAAATTATTATTGTTTCGTTTTTAGTTTCTGGTGGACACCTGAAATTATTTGGTGCTCACCTGATACTATCTGGTGCACACCTGAAATTACAGGAAGATGTTTGTGCTGTGCACCTGACACTTCCTGAAGTAAACGTAACCGAGATGTCATTATCCCATTGGATTAAATACTATTTTCACACTGGGGTCCCTTATAAAGATATTACTGCCATGCTTGCATGACGTCAACGTTATATTACTATATTACTTTATATTACATCTAGTACAGGTCCTTATCTTAAAACTAGACTGCAACTCTCCACTAGGTCTACTGGCTTGTACTGGCAAATAACTCCAAATGTTCAAAAATGCAGCTTATCTGCTGTATTCAACCAGCCCAAATGCTGTCATGTTACACCTCTCCTCCTCCACCTTCACTGACTCAGCATTAGCGCTCACATCAAGCTGAAGTTCTTGGTGCTGGCTTACGGAGCCTTCAATGGACAAGTGCCCATCTCCATCAAGAGGCTTCATAAGGCATAGTGATGTTCCATCTCACCTTCTTAGGCCAACTATCCAACGGCGCTTGCAGATCCCTTCATCACAGGCTAAGTGCCACTCCAGGTGGTTCTCTTGTGTGGTTACCTGATGGCAAAATGAGTTGCCAAACTACATCGAATCATGTCTGTGCTGGCAAATAACTCCAAAGAACACAAGATAGCATCAGGTGAGCAGCAGATACTTACGGGTGCGCACCAGAAACTAAAAATGAAAAAATAATAACTGCGTGTCCCCTTAGGGGCTCCGTAAAAATCTTCTATTCTAAAAATAATAATAAAAAACAATGTTAAATTAATATAAAAAAAAAAACACAGCAACTTTTTAAAATTCTCTTCCATTTGCTTTTCCTAGACTCTTTTTCCGCGCACTTGTTACCGGGGAACTGGCGGGTATGGCATCTTCTGTTCAAGCGCTTTACTTGAAAGGTAAGAGTCATAAGAAGCGGTTAGCAAATGTGCCGACCTCAAGAGCCCTTGCAAAAAGCGTTTCCCGAGGATTCAGGCAAACAAAACATAAATCTAAGCCTAAAGGCTACGTATCATACATGTTCATTAATGAAGGAAAGCTACGATATATAGTTGTGGCCAAAGCATTTTTAAGCTATTGTCATGCTGAATGGTATTTCCACATTGTCCAATTCGTACTTGAAATAATATGCAGTACGTGCAGTTTTTTTTTTTAGAACATTGCTTGAACGCGGTTAAGAATTTATTACTGCCACTGTGCGCAAGAGGAAGGTAAAACAATAGCCAACCATAGTTTGTCATATAAGAGTCTCATCATTACAGCGGTTTTGTACGTCAAGATGAAATTTATATAAGATAAGAAAGAACTTTATTTATCCCGAGGGACATTCTTTCGTCATGATTATAGGCACGAGTTATTAATTAGCCACACAGCAAGGGCAAGGATTTGGTTATTGTTTAATATATGTCAAAAAGAATCGTGTATTTTGTCAACAGGTAGTGCCCCCCACCGATTCTTCGAATCGAACGTTCGATTTATTTTAACGAAGAGTTCGATATAATCGGTTCTGAAAATTAAACTGAATTTCTCACTATAGTGCGCAAAGGTGGATTTTAATATACTCTATCACATAGTTGCAAATATTTTAAATAATAAATATGATTAATACGTGGGATATATCCCAGGGTCACATGAGATGGTTTATTTATTTCTAGTAACAGTGATAATGTCCATAATGTTCCTTAATTTTATTGTATCACAAATCCCCCTTCCTTTACCTAGATCATCTCGTCAACATATGCACGCCCACATAAAAATGTTTATAGGCGAGTAAGTCGTCCTCGTTGGCATTGATGTAAAGAAACGTGAAATATATGCCAGGGCTCTCCAGAAACCAGTTTTGCAATTTGCAATGAATTGAGACATATTGACCAAGAGAGACGAAAGATGCATAAAACAAACTAAACTTTATACGTTTTACAGGAACGCCACCCCCCTACACAAAAAAAACAACAGAAATCGCCCCAGATTACCTAATACACCAGACCCGGGTAGTGCGTGTGTCCATTAATATTGCAGGGAATACAGAGAATGTACTCCTCATTCAGCTGCGAGTCCAGAAATTCACTCCGCATTGCATTCTTCGAAGACGACATAGCTTTTGCTTTTACATTTAAAAACAGTACAGTCCGAGAGAACAGACCCCCTTAGAGAATAAATTCTTACTTTTCCACAAAAGTCCTGTATTTTTCTTTCGATTAAATAAACTACTGTATTACACTGTCCATTATATTCATGATGAATCATGATGCATCTTTCATGACAACCACCTACTATATTTGTAACTATATCTGTTAATTCTCTAAACCTTCCTGAACTACTGATGGAACAAATTATGAATTACACAAGTTCAATTCTGATTTCACATTTGTTCAGTGATGAATCATGATGCATCTTTCATCACAAGCATCTACTATATTTGTTACTATATCTGTTAATTCTCTAAACCTTCGTGCACTACTGATGGAACAAATTATGAATTACACAAGTTGAAATTCCAATTTAATATTTGTTCATCATTAATGAATCATAATTCATTTCTCATCCCAAGCAGTTACCATATTTGTTACTACATCTGTTAAATCTGCAAGCCTTTGAGAAATACTGAAGGAACAAGTAATGAATAACACAAGTGAAATACTGATCTCATGTTTGCTCATTAATGAATCATGACGCATCTATTATCTCAAGCAGCAATAAGATTTGTTCATAAATAGTACTTCAGTAGTAACTCAGTAATCAGTTGTTGTGCCCCGTCAAGTAAAGTATTAGCAAAACAGGATATTCCATTCATCCAAGTAACCATATCCAGCCCTCTGCTAGTCTAATGGCCTCTTTAATTGGCAATGAGTGTCTTGTGGTAGATTGGTCAGTCCAGGGTATTAAACTATCAGAAAAAAAAATAGTAATTTGTACCTTTGAGGGTACAATTACTTGTCACTAGGGTGGTACCCTCAAGGGTCTGCCAAATGGAGGCTAGCTGTAAATAAATGTACCTTTTAAGGTACAGAAATGGACTCTGAGGAACATTTTTGTGCCATTGGGGGTAAATTAATGTTGTTTGAACCTTGAGGAACAAAACTGTACCAGGGCATACCCTGATAGTGTACATGCCTTGTGCTTTATGAAATATGTGCTAGGCAATTGATTTACATGTTACTTAAGTTATAGTATTACTACTATTGATTACACCCTGCTTTCTCTGTAGAAACATCATAAAAGTCATAGGTGTCAAGACATTCCAGGTGGGTTATAGGATCTGCAAGGACGTAAAAGAGAGTTTGAAACTGGGAAGGGCACAACCTAATAACTTAAAGCAAATGTCTATGTATGGGGGGGCGAATGACCCCAAATCCTGTTTTTGGGGGTACACACCCCCTGGGTTTCCTACACCCCGGAGGATATGCAACTTTATTCTTCAGTGTATGTAGCAGCGTTACCTTAGTCCCCTCCCCCACCAATCATATCACAGATGACTACAAATTCAATTATCAAAACACTATAGCAGCTTCACCAGGGTCTAAAGTGAGACCCAAATCCCAGTCTCCCAGTCTCCACCTAATACATCTATCACTTCAGTAGCGGGCTACGGTTCCTTCGTAACAGCATTAGGAAAGTTACAGTGGCTCCAACCAAAGAGAGCCACCACACATCATTGACCAGGTCTTATATCAATGACTGCCATAATAAAGGTTTAATAAGACTCCTTGTCATACTTCTATCCCCAGTTGTCACATGTACAGTTGAGGATGTGAATCAGATTTAGGTTCATCCTCAGCCATGCCAATAACCAGCACTAAGCCATCATTTCATGGGCAGCTGTACCTCTTCATGACTACGGCCAGTAGTCCAAAATAAGATGAACGTACATGGTGACTTTGTACAGGATTGTAAACTGTTATTTCTAAGAGGCTTTGACATATTCATTATGTTGTTACAGTAGCTTCCTTTGGTGACCAGAATTCAAATCCTGCCAGGGGCTGTCCCTTGAAGGTCATTGTGGTATATTGTGTATGTTCAGCAAGGCAGAGGAATGGGACTTTTTCCAATACAATGGGGCAAACCTCTCACCACGGAATCGGTATGGTATTATTACCGGTATCCACCTGTTTAGAAATTGTTTCACTATGGCGAGAACAGATATATTAGTTCATTTTTTGATGTATGACAAAAGGCAGTTGCAAAAGTTGGGTCATAACATCCGACATATTACTCAACAATCTGGTTTTGATGAGACTAAGTAGTGGAGTTCCTTCTGAAAGAAGCCATGACGATTCTGCCTGAGATTTCTCAGACAGTTCAAATCCAGCCCTTGAAATACTTTCATATGACTGATGGACTCATCTCATTATTTTAAAAACAGAATCCCAATCCATCAGTATAAATCATCAGGCCAACTCAGGGGCCATAAATTGTGGATCATGTGGCACATGGGGCAGAATTTGTGGGTAGAAACACCCACAAGGTCACAAGGCAACAAGTTTGTCTGGCAGGCCGTCTGCTGGTTTAACTTGCTGCTCTGTACGCTAATCTTAATTTTAACTCATCATGCCCTTCAATCAATCCAGAATTCATCCTAAATTCACCGTTCTCCTTTTGAGGATGCATGGAACCTATCCTGTCTTTAGTGGATTACTTTACTGATAAGTTAAATATTAAACAAAACTTCTCACCCTGGGGAAATCTATCAACATCCAACTTAAGACTATGTACTTTTGGGATTTTGCTTGATCATATGAGTAGCTGAAATCCAGTACATCCAGTACCAGTTTTTTGAGTACATATGGGAACAAATAGGTCTTGTTCCTTCATTACTTTTAGTCAGTGGACTTTTGTGACCTAAAGCTGTCCATGCCATTCATTAAGTGACTGGCAAAATGTATCTTATGTAGAGGTCCCTTCAGTTCCTCAATATTTCCCCCACTGCACCAAGGTTGGAAGAAGCTGTGAAATTTTGGCATTCCATTCCTTGTAAGAACAAGCATCTTCTGAGTTGTTTTTCCTCTAGAAGCAGGAAGTATTATCTAGGGCACTGTACTCCAAAAGCTGACTTTCAGCCAGTGTTGTGATGTGACAAAATTAAGCAAGTCCATAATGGAAGTATTTACATTGTACGACTGAATATCATGTCAATATCATAACATCAGGAAGAGCTTGCATTATTTGTCAAATGCAGCTCAGCATCTAGTACAGGTCCTTATCTTAAAACTAGACTGCAACTCTCTACTAGGTCTAATGGCTTGTGCTGGCAAATAACTACAAATGTTCCAAAATGCAGCAGTACATCTGGTATTCAACCAGCCCAAATGCTGTCATGTTACACCTCTCCTCCTCCACCTTCACTGACTCAGCATTAGCGCTCACATCAAGCTGAAGTTCTTGGTGCTGGCTTACGGAGCCTTCAATGGACAAGTGCCCATCTCCATCAAGAGGCTTCATAAGGCATAGTGATGTTCCATCTCACCTTCTTAGGCCAACTATCCAACGGCGCTTGCAGATCCCTTCATCACAGGCTAAGTGCCACTCCAGGTGGTTCTCTTGTGTGGTTACCTGATGGCAAAATGAGTTGCCAAACCACATCTAATCATCAGATTCCCTCTCCAGCTATAAGAGATACCTCAAGACCCATCTGTTTGGGTAACACCTCTACTTGCCTAATAGTATTCTATGTTCCATCAATGTTTCTAATATTGCACTTTCTGCTCATTGAATAGAAGTCATGCTTCATTTGGAAGCTGTTTTGTACCTCTCCCTGATCCTGCTTACACTTGCACCTGGGAATTCACTGGAAGCTCAGCCTAGCTGCACTTATACCTTGTTGACTCCTTGACAGCACATATCTCTGTAATGTGCTATTTGCCTGACTTGTTTTTGCCCAAAGTGACACACATCTGATAAATAAAAATATTGATGTAAAATACTATGGGAGAATGCATCTTGCAGTCTTTTGAGTGACATCATCTCTCTGGACCAACTAGTAACATTACATGTTTGTTTTCTTTTAAGAAAAGCTAAACTGATCATGCTGAAATGACCTGTAAAATATAGAAGTTCAGAGATACAGCAAAAAAAACCAAACATATACATATACTATATATTTTTGTATGTATATATACACACGCATGCATGCATGCATACATACATACATACATATTTGCATAATTTACATATCACCATGTTCCCTAATTTTGGGAAATACCACACAACGGGATTTATCAGATTGGCTTGGACACAAGATGTAAAAAGGTTTACACTTCTGCATTAGTCAGCTGACAGTCCTCGAGGCATTTGTAATGACCGCCTTTATTTGGATCATCTATCAGATAATGAGCCCCATCAGAGAAAATGCCTATGATGACATCAGATTCAGAGAAACGTGACTAAGATTGGTGCTGTTAGGCACTCTTCAAGCATTCAGTGCTAAGTGATCTGAATTTACCCAAGTTTAAAATCCCACTGCAGATTTAACTGTCAAAGGAAACCAAGACCAGCTGTAACAAGGCCATTTCTGCGGTCCTTCCTGTGTCACACAGCTGTATTTTTACATGACTCACACTTAAAACCAACACTCCCCTGATATATTTTCAACAATGGGGAATATACACTTTGCTCGATGGCGTTGCTACAGCCATACATTGGAAAGGCAAAGTCGTCAAAAATTATCCATTATAATTTAGAAATGTTTATTGGGGGTTTCGTTGAGTGCCGGCATGTGACCCTGTGAGATAGTCTGCCAGTGCAGGGGGATTTCAAAGAACATGTAGTTCCCTTTTCAGCCTTCCTGCATCGGTTTAACTTAAGATAAAGCAATTAAACATGTATGAAGTGAGTTCACAGAAAAGCATCATGCTGAATTCCCAGGACAGACGGGGAGCAGAGCAATGATGCTGACTGGCCACAGCGGCCGGCAGAAGGGTGACTGCTTCAAAAACATGTGATTTACCTTTGAATGACTAACCACTGGAAAGAGCAGATTCCTGGATAAAACACCGTGACTCTAATCAACATGCAGAAATATCCCCAAAACTAACGCAAGCAAAGAAAAAACTTCATAATTATCTGAATGCTACTTACAGGTTAAATCCAAAGTAGTCCAAAGTGAGTCTAGTCTGAATAAAATGAAATCGACTCTCTTTATCAAAATAGTTTATTTAGTCGCTTTTTATGTCACAAAAGCAAGACAACCCCTCTCTCCTATTGATATCCAATGACAACCTCTCTCACGCTCAACTAAAAATGTGGGACAGACACAATCGAGATGCTGTTACTCAGAAAGAGCTATGGCAAAAAAAAGTCAGATTTTGTTTTTTCTTTAAAAAAAGGGTATGGGGGGGGGCAATACTTCACATCACAGTCAGTATCTCCTCTATAATTGTACACTTTAAGAAAGCGATGCTTATCACATTTGCTATAATCTTATAAGGTAAGAAAATGAACATCGCAGAAAAACACTAAACGCACAGAACTAGAGAGTGTACGACTTATTGGTTAAAAAGGGACCGTCTGCAACAAAAAGGGTCCAGAAAAAGAGGCTGTTTGCCATTTCTCCAGAGCCTGCCGTTGATACAAGATCGTGTTGCAGAAAACCAGTTCGGGCTGAAGAACTAGTTTCCAGAACCGCCGACTTGCCGTACGTACGGGACGCCACGTTCACAGTCCAATAGACAAAATAGAAAAATAACAAACGAGAGAGGAATCTTATTAAAGGGGCCATCTTTTCTTTGCTTGAAACCAGACGAGAGGCAAGGAGCAGCCTTGTCCTGCCTTTTCTGCTGAATATAAAATCTTCAAGGCCTCTCTCTGAGGGCAAACTACAAAAAACGTTTCGGAGGCCATTGTATCCTGGAACAAAGGCCTTCAACTTCCTGGGACAACAGTCACGGCTCCCAGGCCAAGGCCGATGTTGGGACAGGGTGGCATAATCCCTAGGCGTGGAGGGAATGCACACAGCGGCCCTATTTCCCGGGGATCTTGGCCCTCTTGCGGGCGATGGCATCCTCAACCGCCTTCAGCTGCTTCAGCAGCTCCTCCCGACGTGACAGCGTGCTGCTGGGTTTGCCTGACTTGGGCGGGGGAGGCCCGCCAGACCCAGAGCCAGCAGCAGGGGGCTTGCTCGAGGACACCCCTAGGCCTTTGCCGGACGATTTCGGTGGTGGGGTCAAAGGGCGCTTCCTGCTCAAAGAAAACACACACACACACACACTGTTTTCAGTTCTCCATCCTGGGAATTTAGTGGGTAATCCCTCCTTAAAAATAGTGACAGGGCAATATAAAAATCCACAGCTAATTAACTGCACACTCACTAACCAATTTGGGACGCCTGTGTGGTGCCGTGTATGACTGACTTTCATTTTCAAATCCACTTTTAGGGAATCACAGGCTCTGCAGTCTGAGAGGTTCTCTCACACCACTGCTGTACTGAACTGTTATTATTGTACCTGATGTGTTAGCTTCAATGAGTCTGGCCATTCTCTTCTGACCCCTCTCATTAACGAGGTGTTTTTGGCAACAGAACTGCCACTGGCTGAATGGTATTTTTGTTTATTGCCTCAGTTTCTGTAAACTCTACACTGCAGTGGGTGAAAGTCCCAGGAAGGAGGTCGTTTCTGAGATGCTAGAGCGTCAGCCACCACAGGACCTTCAAAATATCTTGGATCATGCTTCATAATTATTGTAATGCTCAGCCAAACAAAGAGACGCTGCCTGCATGCTGTATGTATTCAGTTTCTGCTGTTGCATCAGCAACCTATTGTACCTGACACACCTGCCACTGATTGCAAAATACAAGCTGGCTGTTAGGCCTCTGGGGACAATGATATTGATCATCCACGGGCGTGAGCAGAAATTCACGTCATAGTCCACGTCATACGTGGTTTCCCCTGTATAGAAGTCTCTCAATGCACAGAAGCAGTTCCCATGTGTTTTGACACAGCAGAGGGGGGTGCTCACCTGTCTGCCTGGGGGGGCATGGGTCGGGGGCCCTGGCCGCGGGAGCGGTCCAGTCTTGGAGACAGAGGGGGCCTTCCCAGCATCCTCCTGTCACGACCTGATGGAGGAGGAAGATGGAGGAAATGAGCAAACAAACAACCTTCACGATGAAGGGGACTACTGAATGGGGACACCAGCATAGAGCTGACGATCTGCTGCTTCCTTCACAGCCGTACTATAACCTGAAGCATCAAGGTCCGGGACGCCGGAAGGATTATGACAAGTGGGCCAGGTGTATGGTTTGTTAAATCAATATGCTGCCATTGTGCATGTGCGTCTGTCTGCTCATGCATGACAGAGTACAGGAGGCGATGACGTGCGGAATCTCAGCCTCTCAGGAGGAGCCCCCTTCACGCGAATGACCTATGCATTTCCTAGGTAACAGGATCTTAAAAGGGTCTGCTGCAAACCATACTGGTTTCTTCCTTTCTGATTTCTCCCCAGGTCTCCGTCCTGCTTCCCATCGCCTTACTAAGCAATGTGCCAAGTAAAGTTACCGCACTTTTCCACCACAACAAGTACAGTGCTTTTGCTTTTCCATTGAACCAGTACCAGTACCAAAAGTTCAAGTACCTAAAGTGCCAAACCAGTTGGGGTACTTCTTTGGTACCTTGGTACTTTGGGGCGTAACTTGAAATCCTTTCATTGCCCATTGGTCACGCAAATAGCACAATTCTGAAACACAATGCGACCACAGTCTTGGAGAAAAGTTACAAACTCAGAAGACTACAATGAACAAAGTAAAAAAAAATAAAAATAAAAATAATAATAATTGTGATCTAGATTTAATTTAATATACTAGGGCAGCAGCATGATATTGGAGAATTTCCAATTATATCTATGTGATTTTGTTGTAATAAATATTGGGGTATTTATAAAGCAAAAATCATTTAAGAAATTTCTCACAAATTACCTGTCTAGCAACGATTTAAACAGCAAGGATGAGAATGATTATGAAAAGCATGCAGCGCTCATGCAAAAGCAGCGGAGGTAAAACTTTAATTTTAAAAACATATCTTGGATAATCGATAAAAGGAATAATCATTAAAATTGCAAAGTTAGCTAAGCTTTTTCCCTATGCCATAAGGGGAAAAAAAGACTCATTTTATGACCTTAAACCTTGCAGGATCCGTAGAAACCTGCACAATAAGGTCGTTAGTGCCGGTCATGGCTGAGCTGCGATGTTCATTGTCTCATCCACTGCCCGGGGAGCTTTGGGGTGAGAACACCGGCACAAATGCTGCGCTCATGAGACCAGCTGATGGCTCAGCAAGGCGGCTCCAGGTGGCCAGCCGGCAGCGGGACAGCGGGTGCTTACCCCTCTCAGGTGACAGCGCTAGCCTCTTGCTGAATGGTGATGTCGGCCGGTCTTTGTCTGCCGGCAGGTACCGCTTCCTGTTACCTCTGTCAGTCTGCTGCTAGAATAAACATGATAGATAACTCAAAGCCAGGAACTTGTGGTCATGCTAGACGACCGATAAGAACTGGGAGAATCTGAAGCACATTCAATCCAGAGTGAACCGCCCATACAGCACACCGTTGCAGAGGATTCTGGGAACACACCCATGAGTTCAAGGGCCTCAAATTCAGTACGAAGGATGTTTGTTCCCATTTCTGGCTGCCCTGTCTGATGAGGTAGTGTGCGATGCAGTTCAGGCCATCTGAGAATCATGTTCTGGCCTTGAGCATCCCACACGAACCACGACCCACATCCTTAAACGCTCGCCCAAGCGCACGTGTGGTCACCTTGTTGAGCAGAGTGAGCTTGATGTCTTTATGGGAGCCGTATGCTCCCGGGGGGGCCATGGGAGGAGCGTGCAGCTGGTGGGCTTTCCCACCGGGGCCGGACTTCTGCGCGGAGGATGAGGCCGGGAGCCTGGGCCCGGGGGCCAATGGGTCTGGCTTCCTTCGGTCTTCTTTGAAGGGCTCTTCCTTCTTCATCGGCTTTCCTGCATGCCAACCCAGATCACAGAGCAATTCAAAGGTTGAGGGGGCATAATTCTGACCAGATGGGCGGCAACCTAATCATTAGCCAATCATGTGCTTTGAGTCAGTGAGTGACAGGGGAGAGGGCACTCTTGGGGCCAATCAGCTTTTAGCTGGGGTCAGTGGCCCCACCCCTGTATACACCCCTGAGTAGCACAGGTGTAAAGACCACCATTACAACCATTCTGAAGACGCCGTGGAGCCTTATTGGCTCTGCGGAGGTGGTGGGGTGCGAACCTCGCTCTCTGTTAGGGCCCTTGTCACGCGGGGGTCCCTTCTCTTTGCGGGCCTTGGCGGGCGTGGGCGAGCGAGAGCTGGCAGAGGACACCGGGCTGGCCAGGTCAGCGTACATGTCATCAGAATCGGCGCTGTGTACGGAGCTGCTGCTGGAGGAGGCCGAGGAGACGGAGGACACGCTGCTAACGGTCAGGGACCTGGTGAGAGGGGGGGAGGGAGGGGGGTTGATGGTCGGTTGGTGGATGGAGTCAACAGCTGAACCTGGGGTGGGGGTGTTGGTGGGGGGCTGGGGGGGGGGCTGGAATGCTCCCCAGCAGTTGCTACTGTTGACTAGTCAGAATATGAGAAGCGGAGCAGAGATGGGGATACGTCAAAGAATGGAGCATTCAGCCGGCAGCAGCTGCCTTTTTTGTCACTGGGATCAGCGGGGCAGGGTGGAGTGGGGTGGGGGGGTTCCTGTCCAGGGAGGCGGGAAGGGAAGAGGGAGATTCCCTGAAATGCCACAGCAGGCGAATACACACATAAATATGTTTTCCATATTCCTTTATATTTTTCATTTATTGGCAAGGGATGTGACAGCTAAAGACATCAGCAAGCAGTACAGACACTGAGAACTGAGTCATTGCCACCATCAGCATCTGATCACTGACTTACTGGCAGGTTTCTTTCGAAATGTCACAAAAAAACAATGGTAGCTGTATTGGAGGTGATATGATAAAGTCACACAGTGGGCGTGGGGGACGTCATTAAAGGGGTTCCAGGGAGAATGTGTAGGCCTGGTTTTCTGTGTCACAGTCAGGCATTATTATCAGGGTTCCAGGCCTCGCCGTGACCCGGACCAGGATGCACAGGTGGAAGGCAGATGGATTATTATCATTTTATTTTGGGGATTTTATTATTTATAATAATACACAAACGCATACAGTAAAACCATCCATACACCCGTCTCACAGCTGGGGGTGGGTGGGGAGTGTAAGGCACGCATGTATAACCATGCACTATGAGGCCTCACTTGGGGGGGGGGATGTGTACTTGGGGGTGCAAACCGGGGAATCCTGACTAAATAGCAGGGCTCCAGCAATGTCAGTGCGCACTGGATCGGGGGTGCAAACCGGGGAATCCTGACTAAATAGCAGGGCTCCAGCAATGTCAGTGCGCACTGGATTGGGGGTGCATATGCATTTCTGAGTCAGCTTCACCAGGGTTATGATTTTAGTATTTGTTTGCTATTCTTACATAGCCACAGCTTTAGATATTTAACAAAAATGTTCAAATTTCCTAAGATTATCTTAACGCTGGCCCTAAATGTACCTTCTTCTGGTTCTAAGTAGCATCAAAGCAGAATGCAGAATTGCTTTTTTTGCATCTGATTACAAGGCCAGAGCTAATTAAACTGCCCTACTTTTTAGACCATAAGGCATGAAATGTGAACCTGTAGTGGTCCTGATGTAAATGGCTAAACACATTATACTCCAGCCTTAATGGAATTATCGACAGGGGCAAATTAAGGGCTTCTACAGATCAGTACGGGTGTACATCTCTACCTATGTCCTGGACTTATTGGGCAGGGCAACTTGAGTGAAAGGAGAAATTTACTCACCTCTGCTATTGACAAGTGCTATTAGTAATTTCTTGAAATCCCACTTTGGAGAATTACCTGTATCTCTGTAATTCTCCGTGTTCCTTCATTGTCTGTGCCTCTTTTTAACATAATGCTGGCACTGAAGGCACGTTCTCAGAATGAGGGGCTTTCAAACGTTTCCATGTGCTGTCATAAATCTAAACAGCGTGTTGCATTCAGAAAGCTCCCGCTGAAACGAATCCATCTCTAGCCCTGTCGCCCCGCCGTCATCCGGACGGGACCATCACCTCGGGGGAGACCCTCCGGCACAGCTGGAATGGCGTGTTATACACCTGGTAAAGTAATGGGTTCAGAAGCCTCACAAAGCATAATAATCTGTGTCTATTGCAGGAGTCACATGCTCTTAAAATAGAGCGGGCTGGTTTTTGGGGCCACGTTAAATATACTGCCGAGGGCCGGCGCTTCTGCCACTGACAAGCCTCCTCCCCGGCCCTCGTCACCCCACAGCTGGGACCCTGCCTGCTGTCACTCCACACAGGACTGCCACGGGCGGGCAGAGATATTGATAGTAATTGCATCTCTCATTACAAGGGCATTTGGGCCTGGGGAGTGCCCCCCCCCCCCACGCAGGCCTTAATGGCACAAGCTTTTTCCCGATGCAGACGGCCACGCTAACAGGCGCCCAGCTAAGCTGCCTTGTCCTGTGTGGTGCATCACTTACGCTGCCATAGCGAGGTGCTCTGTGGGTCTAATCTTGCAGCCTGGATGACATTGTTGCCCTCCGGACAAACTGCTGCATGCTAACCACTACCACGCCTCTTTTACTGTATCATAAAGGGACATCATGTTCACTGGCTCATTATTACGCAGTAGGGACAGCACCTTGCCACAGCTAACGTGAGCAGGGCTATATTATGTACCAGCCGGTGCAGATCTATGTGTGACTTGGGACAGAACTCAACAACAATGTCTGACTGCCCCCTAGAGCCCAATACTGACTTTGCAATATGCTGTATATGATTGGTCTTCAACACGTTCAGAGGCCCCTGGGCTATAATTTGAGTTGTCAGAGGGCCCCCAACTATTTTCTGTGGTGGTGATGTTGTCAGCCTAGGGGGCAGTGGTGGCAAAGATAAGATATTAAAAATTGTTTAGGGAGAAATCGGTCACGTGGTCAAGATTATATTTCAGTCCGGATACAAAGATATGGGGCAAACCAGTTTTGGTTAAAAGCTGGACACAGCATTTGATTTTTTACTTACACAATCTAACTGTTCTATCTAAGACCCCTTTTCAGAAAAGGTCCCTGGTCTTCAGCATTGCCCATGCATTGGAGCCCGCCTGGTCTGCAGCATTGCCCATGCATTGGAGCCCGCCTGGTCTGCGGCATCGCCCATGCATTGGAGCCCGCCTGGTCTGCAGCATTGCCCATGCATTGGAGCCCGCCTGGTCTGCGGCATTGCCCATGCATTGGAGCCCGCCTGGCCTGCAGCACTGGATGTTAGGCAGATAAACCTCCCAGGCTGAATGGCAAATGTGAACATCAAAGCAGATCTGAGGAGCAAATACTATGCATATTTCTATTGGACACTATTGTTTGGCTAAACTTTAACAGCTTTTCCGCAAATGCTGTGTCACCCAAGCAGACAGCAGAGGGCCGTCATCACCCAGCCAGTCATTGCAGGTGTCGCAGAACATATCAGGCAAGAGGATGCATTACCAAGGAAATTGCTGGAGAAAACTAGACAAAAGCTCAGTTTAAACTAACCGGGAACTGGTCAGCTGTTCAACTGGTTTATTCAAGGTGCACTGATATACAAATACATAAAATGACATTAAATAAGCAAACTTTATTATACAATGGTCAAACAGATACAGATACAATATTTTATTAAAACAACTGACACGGACAGTATACTGTGCAAAAATGCTTAGATGCTGCCATTTTTTAGACTCCTACAGCCTTGTTAAGTACTTGACAGCTGTTACTCTTCACATTTGTGCTCCACCTATTCCTGCCACCTTAGAGTAATATCACTCTTCTCACTGTGAAAGTGTTCATCCTTAATCTAACATATCAAATCAGATCCCCCCCCCCGGGCAGTAAACTTTGGCTTTTCTAATATCGTATTTCAGTACCTCGACAGATGTTCCTCTCCAAAGCTTCACACTGGGCTGAGTCATTTTCAATATTTATTCTGAAGTGGTTCTGAGCTCCGATATAAAACAGTGAGAACCATTCAAGGACCCGGACCAGCAGCCATTTAGTCAGGAGTCTGGCTCTCTTTGATGGCTGGACTCCCTGCCAAACGCCGTGACTGGGTAAAATATATCAGCCCCCGACAAGGCTCTGTGTTCAGCACTCTAGACACCCTTGATCTCAGAGACTACAGCTCTATCTCCTTGACAGCGCGCTCTCGACACACTGCCGCTGCCACCCCCTGCCCCGCCTCAGGTCTTCCTCCTGCGGGGCCCCCTCCTTTGCGGGGCCCCATCCTTCGCGGGGCCCCCTCCTTTGTGTGCTGTGTCAGCTGACCCCTCAGGGCTACGCTTCCTTTCAAGCCTTTCTGTCGAATGCACCAATGCATGCCCCTTCCTTCGGTTTTGGGTCTCCGCTCTCCTTTTCACTAAACTTCCAGCTTAGTGCCCTTTGTGTCATGAGCCCACAGAACAAAACCAGCTTCAGAGCTACGCATTCTAACAGCACCCTCTGGTACCCACAGCACCCTCTGGTACCCACAGCACCCTCTGGTACCCACAGCACCCTCTGATACCCACAGCACCCTCTGGTACCCACAGCACCCTCTGATACCCACAGCACCCTCTGGTACCCCCAGCACCCTCTGGTACCCACAGCAGCCTCTGATACCCACAGCAGCCTCTGATACCCACAGCACCCTCTGGTACCCCCAGCGCACTCTGGTACCCACAGCACCCTCCGGTACCCCCAGCGCACTCCGGTATCCCCAGCGCACTCTGGTACCCACAGCACCCTCTGGTACCCACAGCACCGTCTGATACCCCCAGCACCCTCTGATACCCACAGCAGCCTCTGATACCCACAGCACCCTCTGGTACCCACAGCACCCTCTGGTACCCCCAGCACCCTCTGGTACCCCCAGCACCCTCTGATACCCACAGCACTCTCTGATACCCTTAGCACCCTCTGATACCCCCAGCACCCTCTGGTACCCCCAGCACCCCCTGGTACCCACAGCACCCTCTGGTACCCCCAGCACCCTCTGATACCCACAGCACCCTCTGATACCCTTAGCACCCTCTTATACCCCCAGCACCCTCTGATACCCCCAGCGCACTCTGGTACCCCCAGC
>JAODKL010000021.1:23126971-23143131 GCA_026780765.1 Petrocephalus schoutedeni | reverse complement strand
GTCAGTCTGACCCCAGAGCATCATTAAACGGTAGGCAAATTTCACATGGGGAAATTATCACGGGAAAAGGGTTAAGGGCCTTGCTCAAGGGCCCGATGGCAAGACCACTCTACTGATCCAGGGATTTGAACCGGCGACCTTCTGAGTCACAAAACAGAGAGCTTGCTCCCCCAACAAATATGTTTTTTGTTTGAAGCATAATTCCATGTCATTTTATAGTTATGATGTCTTTATTCTAAAATGCAGAGAATAATACAAATAAACTTTTGCATAGTTGGGTGTGTCCAACTTTTGACTGGTACTGTGTAAGTGTTTCTCACTGGAGAGTATGGTGAGATATGGGAAAGCTAAAAAGTCCCTGTACTTGCGATCGCACAGCACAGGCCTCTGCACACGGGATGTGGACACGGCTGTTTATGCGTCTGCAATCACGCCCGCATAATGCACGGGATGAGAACAGCAGTATCGGTCGAGGCTGCCCGTCACTTTCCACTGTCAGTTTATGAGGTAAACATTTCCTTGACTTCTCTGGAAAAAGTTATTAAATTGTCTTGCATCCATTGTGGCTCTAAAGGAATGTAGCTTTCCCAGTCTGTTAGCTGCTACTGTAGCCTGTGGTGAAGTGGCCGATGCCAGATAGCATAAAGTGACGGGCAGCCTTGAGCAATACTGCTGTTCTCACCCCATGCATTATGCGGGCTCAATGGCAGAAGCATGAACAGCCGTGTCCACATCACGTGTGCAGAGAAGAATGTCTAGGCCGGTGCTGTGCAATATAGGACAATATAATGAGGACTTTAAACGATTACATTTTCTGGTACAGCTGCATTAGAATTTATTGGCGATGGTTATAAAACCTGTTAATATTCCTGTGTTTGTAATAAATTGAAACACGCCATCTCTGTGTTTGAAATATTTTTAAACTCTTAAAACAGCAGGTGAACAGAAAATTAGGAATTAGCATGCTAGAGTGGTGAGGTTACAGACCGGAATGGGGGGGGTGTAAATTTTGCAATTCAGGGCATTCTGGTTTCCTTTTGCTCTTTGTCCCCGATAATTTCTGACACTGCATTCTTGAATATTTGAATCTACACTTTCCCATGGGTTGCTGCTTCAAAGATGATGCCATAGACAAAATACCTAGCTAACATGTGTTCTGATAATTGCAGCATGGACTGTCAGCAACCATCACCAATTGTGTTACTTGTGTTAACTGTAACTTCTTTGGTACTTTGGGGCATATCTTGAAATGCTTTCGCTGTCGATTGGTTATGTAAATAGCCTGATTCAGAAACGCAATGCGACCACAGTCTTGAAAAAAAAGTCACGAACTCAGAAAACAACAATGAACAAAGTAAAAAAAAAAAATTTTCTAAATTGCAATCTGGTTAGAAGAACAGATACATCAAGATCAGGATGGCATAAGAAATTAAATTTTATATACTGGGCAACACGGTATTGGAGAATTTACAAATATACCGATGTGACTGTTGTAATGAATATTGGGGTATTCATAAAGCAAAAAATGAGTTACATTTCTCACAAGCCTATCTAGGGGTGATTTAAACAGCAAGGATGAGAATCTTCTCGGAGAACACATGCAGCGCTCATGCAAAAGCAGTGGAGGTAAACTTGAAACTGATTTTAAAAACATAGTGGATAATCTATAAAAGGAATAATCATTAAAACTGAAAAAGTTAGCTAAGCTTTTTCCCAATGCCAAAGTAAAAATGTGTTAGCGAAACTTTAACCCTCTGCGTTATAATGTCCATATACAGAACTGAAAGTAGAGTCTGATCTTTGATGTAGCTGACTAGACCTGCATGTGCATAACATGCGATGTTAGATTTATATCCAACATAGTCCAGCAGTACATTAATTCAGTACAAAATGCCCCGCCTCACGTTGTGCTTTTATTCAGCGCCAGTGGAAAACTAACACAAAAGAAGTACCGGACTTTTGGTACTGAGGTATCAAAAGTACAGTACTTGCTGCGGTGGAAAAGCGCCCCAATACCTTGAAATATCGTATTTATGGTGCTTTTTGGAAGTATGGTATCTGGTACGGTGGAAAAGTCCCTTAAAAGAGGTGAAAACTACACTGCTTTACAGGAAGGGGCAGCAATGCACCAAGAGTGTTTGCCAAACATCATATGAAAGAGAGGAGAAGTTAACTCAGGCACAGGCGTACACGGCTGCGGACAAATCATTAAAAATCTGTTTGTTCTGTGATTGCTTTTTTTATTCAAATAAAAAGTTATGAGAGCAGACAAATTGAATAAAGGAGGGAATTTGATTTCACTTAATTTCAGGTAGCCTGCTGGGCAGGACAGTGTTATATTTTGGTAGCCCGACAGGAAAAGTTAACAGCCCCGGGACGCTGGGCTACCGATTTTGTGAGCCCTGTAAATTTTGTCAGTTGTTTTTGGTTTGTAACGTGATAGGTCACCCGGAAAAAGCCCAATACTAACAAGCTGAAAGGAGCCATATCACCACCTATTTTAGCGGAGTCGGACATACTTTGGTCAATAAATCGATTCCCCTCCCATACTTGTATACTGGGACAAGGACAGTAGAGTCCAATTAAACGACCTAGTCAAGCTATAACCGCAGCTTGACTTAACAGTGCATGCAAGTGATGAACACTGACTGAACGTAGAACTGTGGTATAATGAGTTAGCAGTTATCACTGAACAACGGGCCTAATTTCAGCTGTAAATAAAAGTATACATTTTAACTTCTTTCCACAGCAACGTAAAAAAAAAAAAACATTAAAGAAAACATTAAAGTTTTTAAAATGGTTAAGATGGGGAGAAAGAGAAATCCAAATTATGATTAAAGGTCAACACTGACTTTTGTTCCATTAAAGTATTGCCTAACAAAAAGTATTCATGAGATAAGGTTACAACAACCATTGAAGCCACGTCATGATTCCACGAGAGTCACAGACTAGCAGCTAACAGACTGGGGAGGCTGCATTCCGGTACAGCCACACGCATTGCACTGAACGCAAGACATTTTAGTTACCTTTTTCCCAACAAGTCAAGGAAACATTCCAAATGTTTAAATATTTTAGTACAACAGCATTAGATTTTGTTTTCAGATAGTTATACAATCAATTAATATTCCTGTGTTTGGAATAAACAAACATGCCATCTGTGTCTGAAACATCTTTAAACACTTTTAAGACTAGGTGAACAGGTATTAAGATTAGGGTAAGCAGTGCCGTGATTATTATGAAACATTGTATTTTACTCAAATTTTTAATATAACAGGCTTTATGGCAGTCCGTTCGTAGTCCTTAATGTTCAGACCCAGGTACCCCTTAATATATACCCC
Organism: Petrocephalus schoutedeni; assembly: GCA_026780765.1. NCBI lineage: Eukaryota > Metazoa > Chordata > Actinopteri > Osteoglossiformes > Mormyridae > Petrocephalus > Petrocephalus schoutedeni. The sequence goes on along the minus strand of JAODKL010000021.1, from coordinate 23,139,793 downwards.
TTAAGAGTCACATTTAAACAAAATTTTTCAGCATCAGACTAAAATATGATGACCTAAAAAAATTTACATCTAGTTAACAAATTCAAACCTTTTCAAGGCCTTAATTAGTTCAACTTGAATTTAAGACTTTTTTTTAAAACCACACAGCCATCCGTTCGACATGTGCAAGCCCAGTGTAGCCTAATAGCTATGTCAAATATGATTTTGCTTGTTTCAGCGTGCATGTAACATGGAAATAGTTTCAGAAATGATGTGAAAACACCCGTGTGGATGGAGGTTGTTTTCATTCTTAAAAACGTAGCAGTGTAAATGTAGCCTAAAGCAAACCAAAGACCCTATTTTTGCTGTTCATCTAGAGTATTCTCATTTTAGGTGCTATGTATAAGCATTTTGGTCTTTTGTGAGAGACAAACATTATTTGCAGAATATTACAAGTGCAAAGGCCGTATCATTTCTCAATAACTGTTTAAACAACAAGTGCTTTATCCATTTTATCTACACCGCTCCAGTTAGCCTGATGTCTGTCCGAGGGAGCATGCGGCACCAACAGGGACACCCAAGATGGGACACACACACTCTCACAGCGCAATTTAAAGACCTCCGATTCACCAGTGAGCGTGTTTTTCTGGACTAAGGAAGACGGGTGAGAGCAGCAAACTTCAGACAGAGAGCAGGAACCTCCATTCCTGCAGGACCGCGAACTAAGTGACTAATATTTGGGGGTAGCACGTGGCTCAGCAGGCTAGGTCTCTGTGCCTGTGATAGGAAGATCACTGGCCCGAGCCCAGCCACAGCACGTCTGTGGGTCCTTGAGCAAAGGTCCTTAACCACCAGCTCCTTGGGCACTGCTACAGAGAGCAAGATGAGGGAGGTGGAAAGAGAATTTCCCCATGGGTGATCAATAAAGCATCATCTAATTATTTCATTTAAGATGATCAGCACAAGTAAGAGAATAGAAAAAAGATAAACTGCATGACATTCCAGAAAGGTGAGCATAGCTGCAGCACCATCTTTCCATTGTTTAGCCAGCATAGCCCTACTGGTCTATTCACATTTTTGGGTTTCCTTCACATAAGGACACAAGTTTGGGCCTCGCTGGGATACCAGTCCCCTATCTGACCGGCAATCCACAGATTACCACCTCTCAAACTGTGAGGCAGAGCATTTGCCCTGCAAACGATGCCTGGCATTCGGACAATGACGTGTCCCTGGGCAGATTACATGATCACGTCACGCTCTGTCCCAGGGAGAAAGCGAGTGGTATTTTCACGACATGAAAAACACACTGTATGTCAGCCTCGTGAACTGCTGGGTCACAAGGCCATTTTTAGTGGGTCATAGAGAGTGTGGCTTAAAAATACACAAACAAACAAATAAATTGTCACTGCCAATCGGGTCATGAATTTGGTATTGACAGTCTCCAAGAAATAATATGGGTTATAAAGCTGAACCAGCTCCTGCACCACCCCAATTTGCAGGCAACTTTACAGATTTACAGACAAAATTAGTCTTGTTTTTATTGTGTTCGATCAAATCACCTTACAAACTACATATCAAGTTCCCTTTGGTAAAAGTAATCCCATCCGAATAGTGCCTTGAGACCAGAAAACAAATCACATGCAGGGCCAACCAGATGTGGTGACATAATCTGCCTTCGCTTGCAAACTATCTCAGTTCCTCACAACAGTCTCTACACAGGTACCTTCTAGGCAGACGTACTTCACTGGGATCAAACACACATTACCTTCTTTAATATCCTAATACCCCCCTGCGCGGGTCCATAATCGATCAGCATTCCGCTGAGACCTCAGGCACAGGAAAGTTAGCTTGGCAGAGAATGAAACACGAGGCTGCCCATAGCTATTTGGCTTCCTGCTATTCCAAGCGGTAAAAACGGCAAACCGGGGCTAATTTCACGCTGGTTGGCAGCCCCCATCTCCCGCTCCATGCTGCCCATGCCACCTCGAGTGGCCGGAGCCCTGATCAGGAAGCGCGGAGAGAAATCCGCCTCATGGCTTCCCCAGGGAATTTATTTTACTTTTGTTTTCAAGCAAGCTTCCTCTAAAAGCAGGACGCCACTGTCATGCCGTAAATTAATCCCTGGCATTATACACGCCTCCAAAGAGCCGGCCCGTGATGCCCCCATCAGCGGAGGAAGTTCACGCAAGGTCATTAACCATTCACCAGGAACTCACTGCTGAAAAGAAAAAATCAAAAAAATATAAGGTCACTCACTTCCACGACGGTACAGACAAGGAAACAAAGGAGGCAGGAACCTCACTCTGGCGGTGAACGTCATCAGGGTCATGCAAATTATACTAGGCCTTACAAGTCCGCTTTTATGTGAACCAAGCCTTCCTGCTCTACGGTTGGCTGTATGCATGAGATGATCCAAAATGTGTCCCGAATGACAACCCTGGACCCAAAAAAGGGAATACTGGGAACACGGAGGCCCCATTCACCCTAAGTGCCGCCAGACAAACTGCATCCATATCTAACACCTTCTGATCAAGCCCGAGAGCCAGCACAAAAAGCAGGGCTATGGGCACAGAAAAAATACCTGTAAGAATTGATGGAAATGGAGGCAGATAACGTGGGCAGCCCTAACAGTCCCCCTAACTGCATAATAACGATCAGGACACTGACCCTTATATCCAAAGTGACACAGAATCAAGAAAGCAGAGCCAGAAAATGCCTAAGTGAGGGATTAGGGGCTTTGCTCAGGGGCCCAGACGGCATCTCTGCACTTCAGGAGGAACTTCACTTCCTTATGGAAAGCTGGGAGTCCCCCCCCCCATCTTCGCTGAGCTGCGCGGTGAGGGCGGCCCAGTATGGGCATCCCACCCAGCATGCACTGCAACCTCTCACCTGGGTGGTGGTGCGACAGGCGAGCGGGCCTTGGGCTTGTCTTTGTCCTCCTTCTTGTCACGCGGCTCCCGCGGGGGGCGCTCCCGCGGCGGCGGCCGCTCCTTCTCATCGCGCTTCAGGCGGTCCCTCTCCCACTCCTCCTTCCTCCGCTGGCGCTCCTTCTCGCGCTCCCGCTCCCTCTCGCGCTCTCGCTCCCGCTGCCGCCGCTCCCGCTCCCGGTGGTCCCGCTCGCGCTCCCTGTCCCGCTCCCGCTGCCGCTCCCGCGGGTCTCGCTCCCACTCGCGTTCCTGCGGGAGGCGCACGGATGCACGGGTGAGGCATGGGTAGCAGGAGTCCGATTATAACCGGTGGAAGAGACCAATAGGAAGCCCAATCGTTGGTGTCACATGGACACGACGACCAACCCCCAGTGTTCACCCACTGCGGAGTCATATATTCACCACTCCATGCTACTGTCACCCCCCAGCGTGCAAGTGTCCACATGCAAGTGTGAGCGTGCAAAAGTCAGTGTGCGAGTATGAGTGCCAGTATGCGGTAAGTGGAGTGGAGTCGGGGGGCCTGCTCACGTTGTAGTGGTAAGGCAGCGGTGTCTCTGTGTAGTGAACCCTGAAGTTCTCGTACTGCCCTCCTCTCCAGAAAGTCTCCATCTCGTAGTCATAATAGGTATCTGCGTAGGGGTCGTTGCTGTGGAACGGGCAGAGGGGACATGTCAGCATGCTTGTGGAATAAGTACTGGGGGCTTGACGGGAGACCAAAGGGAGGGTGCTTACCCATAGCCAGGCTCCCTGAACTCCATGTCGCTGCTGAGGGGGGGAGAGGAGACGGACACCATCAGCAAATCAGCAGCAGAATCTCAGAACCGCAAGGTCAACGGTTCGAGTCTCGGGCAAAGCAGTTCAGCCAGTAACAGCTCAAGTAAAGCATACAGCTGTATAAATAGTAAAATATGCAGGAGGGCACAGGTGGCAGCATCAGCTAAGGAGCTGAACAGGAGCTGAAAGGGAGAATGGGCGGGGCCAGAGGGCGGGACGCTGGCCGGCACACTCACCCCGGCTCCCGGATCTCGCGTGTGATGCGGTAACTGCGCTCCCGGAAGAATTCGTTCTCTTTGTCAAACTCCCGCTCATCCTCGCCGATGGTCACGTTGAAACGCTTCTCCTCGAAGTCGGGCTCCTGCTCTTTGCGTATCGTGGCCTTTTTCAGCACCTGGGGGGGGGGGGGGGGCCGCGGGGTGTCAAGGGGCCTCAGTGCTTAGATACGGGCCCCCCCTTTGTCTGGAACGCTCAGGACTACAGTGCAAGATTGTCTTATAGCCTCTTTCAGGTTACCAGGGGAATGTTTATCTTGGCAACTCAGAAGGCTCTGACTGAAAAGACCTGCTGTACAGATGTACAAATCTACTGTGCATAACGGTGTCAACTAAGCACTAATGGGTGCAAATAAACATTCTGAAATTCCATAGTCAGCCACTAGGGGGCAGATGGCGGTACTGTGCCAAAAGCGGCAGGTTGCCAGAAGTGTACCTCCTTGGCGTGTCGGAGCCCCCTCTCCCAGGCACTCTCCACCGGGGGCTCAGCTGGCAATGGCGGTGGCGGCAGTTCTTCGAGTGCAGGCCCCCCCTGGTGGTTGGAGCACGCAATAACACTCATGCAGACAAACCATTATCCAGCAGTTGAAATGTGTACAGAGACTGAGTACTGTCTGAGAGGGACAGTGAGGGGAGGGGGTGGGGAGACTGCCTACCCAGGGGTTCGCGGGCATGAGAGGGTGTGGACCTCCTGGGGGCCCCCCGTTTGGTGAGAAGGGGTCTGGCTTGGCGATGAGAGAGTAGTTGCCCTTGTCATTCACTCCCGGGTGGATAAATCTGCAGTTCATGCCCCAGGTGCAGTTACCTGCAAAGAGAGTAAGAGGTTAGAGAAAAAAAAGAACCACAGGTGCCAGTTTCCTGAGGGAATAAATCATGCGTGGGACTCCATGTCTCTACACTGATGACATACATCTACAATTTAATGCTCCACTGACAGACGTGGGCCGGGGACAAAAACCTGTTTATGGAGTTTTAATGGAAAACTTCAGGTGATGACTGAATGCGCAAAAAAAATTCCCACCACAGAAGGGAGCGGATGCAGTATAATGGCTCCACCTGCAGGATACAGGCAGCAATGGCAACATAAAACAGAATCGCCATGTACTAACCCAGGGGTGGGCAATCTAATCTGCAAAGGGCCAGTGTGTATGCAGGTTTTTGGGATAACCCTAAGGTCAGCTGTTCAAACGCAGGTGTGAGGATTCTTCAGCCAATCAGTCCTCTAATTAGTGACCTAATTAGGGAGTTGCAGCGAAAACCTGCATACACACCGGCCCTTTGTGGATAAGATTGCACACCCCTGTACTAAACCAAACAGAGCCTGTAGAAAGAAAAAAAAAACTGACCTGTACTGGGTCACAGACCTCTAGCTACTGACCTTGCTGATAAGAATGGCAGCTACAGGCTAGTCACATTAGGGGGTGCTGTTCTGTATGGCACTCATAATTGGCACTTGCAGAATTACAATCCATTCACCTCCACAGACACTATCGATTTGCCTTGTGGAACGAAATTAAAATGGCTGCAGCGGAGTTTACTGCCCCCTAAAATGACTGCCCCCTAAAAATTATTTTTGATTATGCCCTCTTCCTAATGTGACCAAAACCCACAGAAGGGCAGCCTCACAGGGCCAAATTACAGGATTCAGCCTGCCAGGGAGTGTAACCGCAGCTGCACAATTACATTCAACTGATCTGCTGATTGAATGAATAACTTAACTAAATAAGACCACCGACAACAAAATGCATTAGTCAAGACATGAATTAATTCTCCAACTGAATTAAACCAAATAATATTTAATTACTAACATTAACAATGACTAGACATTTCAACATCTCGTTTTGCCCCAGTAAAGCATATTGTAGATCATTGCCTTTAATAAATAAGTACTCATTTAATACCCTTGAACAATTAAGCAACAGGACTGACCTGTTACATGTTCAATTAGGGGTATGCGTTAGAAACGGTATAAATTTGGCAAACAGGAGTTGCTCCACTAAAACTCATCCCGCTCCAGTGAAATTGCTCCTCGCTCGTCCTGATTTGGTCATGCCTCAAACCTGCGGTGTGAGTGCCATCTGAGATTAAAAAAAAACTGCTCCGCACTCCAACATGATGACGCAGCTTCAAGGCACCCGGGAAGTTCCTGCTTTATCCTTCTGGCTGCAGCAAGAGTCCTCACCAATAAAATACGCTTACAGATGTTTTTTAAAAACAGTGTTTTTATCATTAACAAATCAAACCTCAATTAAAAATGTTCAGAAATATTTATAAAAGTGTTTCCATTAAGAAATCGTTCACATTTAGCTTGATAGCACAATCGACGCATTTCATTAGATAACGTATATTTAGCTCGGCAGCGATGTGTTTTATCCATTATAACAGGCATGTTTTATGAGTTTTTTGATGCTTATTTAGCTCAGTAGCAACATGTCTTGCTGATTATAACCGTATATTTATCTTGAAAGCGACATGTTTTATTGGTTATCACGTATATAAGAAAACACATGAATTACGTATTTAGCTCCATAGAAAATGTTTTCTGAACTGAATAATTATTTCCTTGAGAAATCTACAATGTTACGAATTTTACTTTACCGATGTGCATTTAATTGCAGGGCTGCTTATATTACACGTAATTTACATTCTCAGGTGCAGACTGAAGCCGTAGTCATAAAGTTGAAGTTGTTCATATGTCGATGTGATAATCAAGAGCCCTGACAGTTAAGAAAACATATCAGTAAACATGAATATAATGAAATCTGTTTTATGTACATTATGTACATAGGATGGTCTTCATCCGAAAAAGAGGAGTCATGCAATTATTCTATTTTTATTAGTTTTACAGCTTTTGGTTCTGTATCCTAATTGTTTTCTGCTTACCTGCAGTTTACAAAACCAACCTCTATTTATTAATATAAGATATTCTGGCAATAAAACCAGGGAAAAGTTACTTGAAAGGTTTTCCATATTTTTTCTATAATTGCAGTTTTGCACAAGAAATATTCTTAAAGGACATTTACCACTACTTTGAACTGTGTTAAGCTGAGAATACAACTCCCTGTGCAGTGCATTTGCTATGGGTGAATGTTACCCATTCAAAAACAGTTAAATTCAAATTTACATACTAAATTATATACCGCAATATATACTCTACCGTCTATGGTTCAAATTATACCACAATATGAATTTTAGGCCATAACGCACAGCGTATGTTCAATAACCTATAATCTTTTTAAATGTGATTTTAATGTCTTTTGAGCACAGTACAGTAAATAACTGTTTACACCACTAGGTGTGATTACACCAGCATGACCACAAACACACGAGCAATGCACTGCGACGTTATGATGGCTACGATGTTGCTAAGCAATAGGAATTTTTCCTATTATAATCTATATAGATCCATTATAATCTAACTCGACCACTGTCGTACACGAGGTCCATCGCTGACCAAAACGTCATCATACGGCACGACTGCACACGCAACAGCTTAAATGAATAAAGTTTATACAAATCCCTTAAGTAATGTATTCTTTGCTCATTTCAGCCACATTCAATTAATATAGCTAATATCCATCCAACCATCTTCCACTGCTTATTGGGGCCCACATGGCAGGGACAGCACCCTGAGAGACCTCCCCCTCTCAAGCTAATATAACGTGATCAAATAACCGTGGAGTGATAAGTGCAGAGGCAGAGGTCTGGCTTTAGAGGCCTCGCTGCTTGGTTTGGGCAGGTCATTAAGAAAGCATGTGCCAGGGAGAGCAGCGGAGCCGCGACAGCCTGCAGCTCCCGAATAATTGAATGTTTGATGGCTGACATACTTTTCGCACAATTTTAGATGGGCACATGGTGAGCTTCATGTGAGCACATAAAGCGTCCTTCAGCATGGCCCAGTTTCGGCAAAATACTCAATTTTTGGTTAAAAAGAACATCTCTATTTGGCACACTGCCGACACTCATTTCCATGGTTGCTACCAAACAAACAGTAATTTCAATTAACTTGAACAAGCAAAAACACCTGAACGCATTTACTAGAGATCCTGTATGCTAGAGAGAGCCGATCAACTTTTGAACATTTTTTACATACAGTAGTGGCCAAAATTATTAGAACACCTGACAGATCTGAACATATTGACTTTTTTGCCTCCTGGTTGAGCACAACAAATAGATGAAGTGAGACCTACAGTTTTTACCCACTTTAACTTTAATATATTTGGTACATCCACCTTTTACAGCAATTACAGCAGCACATCTCTCTGGCATAGTGTCAATATATTTTCTGAGAAGTTCAACACTAATGTTATCCCATGCCTTCTGCAACTCAAGCCAAAGACTTTCCTTTAAATGTACAATAGATCTGTCCAGTTTATTTTCCAACTCGTCACAAATGTGGGGTTGAGGTCCGGACTTAGCACAGTGATTCTCCTTATGAAGGCTCTTTTCTATCGTTTATAGAGCATAATGATCACTTTGTAGATATTTCATTTATTTTATGGGTATTTTAAAGGCCAGTTCAACAAAAAAAAACTGAAACCTTTTAAATATGCCAAGTGTTCTAATAATTTTGGCCGTCACTGTATGAATATAAATATTCAGATGCATGTACATATCACAGCAATTCTAAAAGGCCGGATATAGGGCCAAGGCCTAATGGTGACCGGGGCTGAAGTCCCCTAGTAAAATGTCTACATTGGAGTGAGAGCAGGATGAAAAAGGGAGCATTCAGAGGGCAGAAGAATAAGAGGCAAGGCAACACGTGAGAAGCAGGTCCACAAGGATTTCCCCAAACACAGCAGAGGCAATGACAAGTGTTGAGGGTTCGACATTTAAACTACTGTCTTCAAGCTTTTTAAGCTTTGGTGCTGTTTGGGGGTCATGGTCTGAAGTGTCTGAGAAGCCATGAGTCAGCTGGCTAACGACACTGACAACCGGTAGCTAGGGAGCCACTGCACTTGCCTTGCACTGGGGCGCAGTTATGCAGAGACAGGAAAGGGCCTGACCAAAACTGTTCCAATAAAGCTGGAAGCATAGAATGGTCCAAAATGTCTTGGTATGTGGAAGCATTAAGAGTTCCCTTCACTGGAACTAAGGGGCTTATAATCCGACCCGTATAAAACAACCCCATACCATTATCCCTCCTCCACAAAACTTTACACTTGGCACAGTGCAGCCAGGCAGGTAATGTTCTCCCAGCAACCGCTAAACCCAGACTCATCCATCAGAGTGACAGCTAGAGAAGTGTGATTCGTCACTCCACAGAACACGCTTCCACTGCTCCACAGTTCAGCGGCGTTGTGCTTTATACCACTGCACCCAACGCTTAGCATTGCACTTGGTGATGTGAGGCTTGCATGCAGGTGCTCAGCCATGGAAGCCCATTCCACAGGGCTCCCAGTAAACGGTTCATACGCTTGGGTTAATGCCAGAGGAGGTCTGGAACTCTGCAGTTATTGCGTCAACAATGCGTTGGCGACTTTTACACACTGTGTGTTACTTTACATGGTCTGCCAATTAGGTTTTCAACACACACACTGACCAATAACAGACCAAATACAAACATCTTCCCAGCTCTTTCTCAATCTATTGGCTCTTTTCCACTGGCATACAGGAACAGACCCGTAACCCAAGCCGAACCGCAAAGAGAGACGAGTTACATCGTGGTTCCAGCTTGCTTTGGTCTTCCAGTGCAGAAGGGACAGCTTGGTAAGGGTGTGGCCGCGCTAGAGATACTTATTCATTGTTCACAAGGTATACATCATGATTTACTGCATGCTGATTAGCATTTGCTTGCGTAATTTTGCATTGTGGATCCATTCTGCTCAGCTCTATAGCATTTTTTAAGTAGGTGATAGGAAGTTTTTAAGTTCTGAGTTATTGGGAATGCATCAATACATTGCGATGTGAGATACTTATAATGCTACTAATAATGAATGATATGGAATGCAGCCTTTTTTCCTTCCTAGAATCCATGCAAATCGAAGCAGGTCACCGGTATCTCCCTGCATTTCGACCAATCCGACGGTGGCGACACATCAAGTTCGGTCTGGTCATGCTTTCGTCAGCACAGGTACGGCTCAGCTATGGCTCGGTTCTTGGTGGCAGTAGAAAAGCGCCATATGCTGTAAATCCTTAAGTCCAAACTGATACATCCTTCTAAGCACCCAAAGGATATCCTACCTTTCATGAAGAACCTGCAGATTGGACGGGGCCGGATCTTCCTGTCCATAGGGTCCTTCACTTCCCCCTCTTCCAGATCGTCATCCTGCAGGGAACACGCAAGTGTTAATGCAGCAACGCGAGGGCCAAGTCACCCTGCCTTGTTCTGGGAATAAATTGGTCAAATCTTGACTTTCACAGTCAGCATCAATTAACAAGGTGATTTAATAGATTAACACGATACAGGCTTTAGATACGGCCGTCCCCGCGTGCTCCAGAGTGATATTCCCCAAGGCATCACTCATTCACAGTTCTGCTCCAAGTACAGTGACATGAAATCATATCATGTATCCTTCAGCTTTACTGAGAAGTCAGTATGGAATAAGTACAATGATGCTAAAAGCGCAACAAAACTCGCAGGGAGAGGAAACAAACAGCTGGAAGAACCCAGTCACAGCACACATCCGCCAATCAGCTCCACCTGCATTGGGCATTTCAGCATTTCTGTGGATCCTGAGATTTGGTGTGGGGAGACTGATACTATTGGAAGTATGCAGACATCAAATCATTGCTGCACATAGTTCATTATCATTGTTTAGTGCTGGCATGTTCCCTGTCTGTCTATAAAGGTAAACAAACAAATGAATTAGTATAGGTTAATTATTTCGCGGTAACAGTTACAACTATTTTCTTTGTTAGCAATTTCTAAATTAATTGCTCAGCAGTTTGCCCTTCTGCAGTGAGTCAATCAACAACATAACAGCCTAACCATGTATGTGACTAAGCCTAACTGCACTGCGCAGAGCCTGTGTATGCGACTTAGCCAAACTGCACTGCGCAGAGCCTGTTTATGCGACTTAGCCTAACTGCACTGCGCAGAGCCTGTGTATGCGACTTAGCCTAACTGCACTGCGCAGAGCCTGTGTATGCGACTTAGCCTAACTGCACTGCGCAGAGCCTGTGTATGCGACTTAGCTTAACTGCACTGCGCAGAGCCTGTGTATGCGACTTAGCTTAACTGCACTGCGCAGAGCCTGTGTATGCGACTTAGCCTAACTTCGCTGCGCACAGCTTAACTGTGTATGTGACTCAGCCAAACTGCGCACAGCCTGTGTATGTGACTCAGTCAAACTCAGGGTTTGTTGTGGGATGTGAGTCTCCCCCAGTAGGTTACCACCTTCCACATATAAAACCAAGTTAATGTATTGGGTAAAAACGACATGGGATAGATCACAAATTCTCTTCCCCACTCAGTCTTCCATAACAGTAAGGTGACGGGTGTCGTGTACTCCCATCGGATATCAATGTAGTGAATAAAGGGAGAGAAAACTTCCCTCACGCCCTTATCAAACATGGTAATATTACGGTCTCACACACACACTGGAGCCATGTCAGAAAGTTACCAGAGGTCACCAGGGGAGAGATTAACGGGTAGACTTTACCGTTTTGCTCCCATTCCCACTCGACACGGTAGCGGTAAAATAGCGATATTTACACAGGTTTCTGTGTGTGTGTGTGTGTGTGTGAATGGGCTAAAAGAGAGCGAGGTGAGAGATGCCTCCACCTAACCTATTACCAGCTCCGTTTTCTAGTCTCTTTCTTTTCCTTGGAAAATACCTAAGCAAGCCCATGCTATAGGCGCTTTATATGAGCCTATGCTAAAAGGTAATACAGGCTATCAGTGCTGTTAAGCAGCTGATTTCCGTAACGCATACACAGGGGTGGGGGCAGGAATCAGCATCCTGAGCGAGTCACCAAGGCACTGGAATAGGTGATCCATTGGCTGGACAATGGATTTCATTCGCTGGTCACTCCATCCAGGAGCCTATCCTGGTAGCTATGGGTACAAGACAGGGAGCAACCCAGGACAGCGTCCAAACACACCCCATTCACACCTATGGACAAATTCGGTAAATCGGACTCTATTCCATTTTGGACCATGGGGGTAACGCGGAGGAAACCACGCAACAACACGGTGAGAACATGCAAACTCCACACACAGAGGTGGTACAGACTGAAACCCTGGTACCAGAGGTGTGAGGCAACAGTGCTAAAAACTGCACCTGCGATTATACTGCTGCTATACCAACCATACTGGTCAACGTACAATACCGTCTTAGTCAGCCAGAGAAAATTATGGTTAAATGATCTTTATTTTGATGTAAAACTATAACATTATGCCTGTCAAAGTGAATTAGCATAGCCATTTCAAAACCTCTGCTGAAATCACCCCATTGTTTGCCGGAATCATATAAGAGACCCATATATTTTCTGAGTCGACCACTAGCACAATTCATAGCTAATCAATATCTCATTGACTTTTTTTAACCAATTAAGTTAATTAAGTGATCTGGTGGTGAAATTTAATAAAGACAGGAAACGGCTGGGGTGCCCCTAAGAAAGAGGTTTGGGAACTGAAGCGGTGTTCATCAAGTCATCTAGATAACAGTAACTTTTTAGAGAACAGAAGAAATTTTTACTACTTCTCATTGTGTTACTCTTAAATTTCATATGTTCTTATGTTAAGTTGTGTTTCTTGTTCGGAGCAAATGTGCAATACTGTATACCAAAAATAAATACAAACATCACATTAAATGGGGGGAAGGGTAAACGGGGAGGATGGCCATATGCTAGGGATGTAACGGTATTGTAAATACCGTCGTACCGCAATAGCAAATTTTTTCGATACTACCGTGGTCACATGA
>JAODKL010000021.1:23105445-23116900 GCA_026780765.1 Petrocephalus schoutedeni | reverse complement strand
CCCCCCAGTGCAGTGACTGCTTGTGGCTAAGAGGGGGCTCATTGTACGTGTGTAGTTTAGGCGGTGGGAAACACTGCTGCAGTGTATACATTTTGGGTAATAGAGCTGCCAATCAGCCACACTGACCACAAAGCAGATTTCTTGCTTAGCTGGATGACTTGTCAGATTTAAGGCAGTCTGGACTAAATGCAAGTAAACGAAGATAAAGTCCATTTAAACTGGGATACCTTAAATCTGACAAGTTTTCTGGCTTAATAGTAGAGGCCCCGCATCTTGGACTTGTGTGAGGAAACCCACATGACAAGGAGAAAATATGCAAACTCATACGCATGGCAGAGGTGTGATTTGGGCCCCCATCTGCGGAGGTGTGACGCACCAGTGCAACCCACTGAGCCAGCCTCATATCATGCTCTCTTTTTCCATATTACTCTTGTCATATTAACTCAAAATCTCATTTCACCTCTTTGTTAAAGGTACATCGCGATCTGCCACCCGATGAAGGCACAGACGGTTTGCACCGTGTCCAGAGCGAAGCGGATCATCGCCGGGGTCTGGGCGTTCCCCTGCGTCTACTGCATGCTCTGGTTCTTCCTGGTGGACATCCAGGAGAACCGGGAGAGGCACGTGCAGTGTGGCTACCGCGTGTCCCGCGAGCTCTACCTGCCCATCTACCTCATCGACTTCGCCATCTTCTACGTGCTGCCCCTGCTGCTCGCCATCGCCCTCTATGGCCTCATCGCCCGCATCCTCTTCCTCAGCCCGCTGCCGCACCGCGCTGACACCGCCAACGCTGCCGGCACCACCACGCGTGGCACCTGCAAGGACACGGCGGAGGGCGGGAAGAAGGGCGCCCGCCCGGGACGCCCCAAGAGCTCCTCCTCCTCCAGGAAGCAGGTACGCAGATGGGGATCGACTCATAATTCACGGGACATGGGCAGATAGGTGTTTCCCCAAGCAAGTTATAGAACATGCATTTGGTGCAGCAGAGATTCTGCCCAAAAAAGGTCTGCATGAATGCTGAACCCGTGTGGTTGTTTATCCGCACATGTCTGTTCATCTGCAGCAGGGGTCACTGTGTGCCTCAGTGGGTTTGGCTACTGTGCCTGTGATCAGAAGGTTACTGGTTTAAATCCCAGGGTTGGCAGAGTGATTTCACCGTTGAATCCCTGAGAAAGGTCCTTATTCTCCGGTTGCTCCAGTGCCTTTAATTCCTTCAATGCGTGTAGCTTTGAATGAAAGCACCTGCTAAGCAAGTACCTAAATATGTTCTGCTGCCCTTATCTAAAGCATAAGGTGTCATTCATATTTCATATAAACTTCATTGGTATTTAATGGATTGGATCTAATGGTATATAATGGATTGGCCCTCAGTATGTTCCGTGATGTCTGATATATGGCTGTCCTTTATGAGTAAATGTCAAAGAGTTCTTTAATAGGGTTAAAGAATACCACAAAAAGTGAAACATAGCAAGTAATGTTAGCATACATACATCTTCTAGCCACTTATCCTGGACGGTTGCCTGGAGACTAACCCAGGCAAAACTGATGACTAGGCTGGGGTACACCCTAGATGGGATGGCAGTCCATTACAGAGCACATACTTGTAGGAGCACACACCACAGGCACCCTAGAGGTGTCAGTCATGACACTGTATGTCGTTGGATTGTGGAAGGATATCAGTGCAACACAGGAAGAACATGCAAAATTCACGCACATGGAGCAGAGGCAGGATGCAACCCCCCAGCGTGGAGTTCGAGCCACCGTACTGCTGCTGGTATTGTTTTGCACTCAGCGCAACATAGAACAAATTTAGTTTTTACGGTTTCTCATCTGCTGTGTTGCCTTTTAGCAGAAGCAGCAAATGGCCCAAAAGCAATGTCCAAAATTACCCGTTTAGTCCAGCAATGACTCGTCATTTCGGGGCACAGTGCGTGCTTCACCACGGGATAGCATGCCAGTGGCTTCCATCATCCTTTGAAGGAAACGGGGAGTGTGAACGGCCTGCCTGGGACCTGCGAGGATAGCCGCAGGTGGCTGTCAGCTGATTGGGCTGGAGGTGTCCATGACATGTCACATTGCTTTGGTTGTGCTGGATGGCGGCCCCCTTTTTCCTCATGGTTCCAGTGAGGTTGTTTGGGTTTCTGCCATTTTTACCTTCAGTCACTCAGCTGAAGCACTCATCCAAAACTAATGTCTTTATAGCTAAAAGAATTTGAAGTCAAATACCTTCCTCAAAGGTACAGCAGCCTTTCCTGGGAATGGAAGTGAGAGGCTTACTAGTATCATTCTCT
Organism: Petrocephalus schoutedeni; assembly: GCA_026780765.1. NCBI lineage: Eukaryota > Metazoa > Chordata > Actinopteri > Osteoglossiformes > Mormyridae > Petrocephalus > Petrocephalus schoutedeni. The sequence continues at coordinate 23,114,609 of JAODKL010000021.1, read as the reverse complement.
ACTACCCATGTATGAATAATGAAACTGCCTTAGAACTTCACTTGTCAGCTTATAGTACTAAAAATGATGCTTTCGTTTTTATGAGTCTCTTAAAAATGCCAAAGGTGCCAAAAGCTGGCTGCCTACATTTCTTTGTATTTACAAGGAGACCCAGGTGCATCGTGGGTAAAGGTGTGGATCGTGAAGTATAGGCTTTGTAGGCCCCGGGGCTTGACACAGGGCAGCTCAGTCAGAGCAGTGACAGTATGGCTGCAACAGTGTCAGCTTATAGTGCATGATCAATATATCACAGGAGAGGAATCCATTGCATTGCAGTCACCAGCCCATTATATTAGCTGTGCAGCTGCAAGAGATTTTGTTAGCAAAAAAGGGGAAAAATTGTTGTTCTGCTTCAATTCCCCCATTTATGTAGTATATGGCCTTACATCCAATTCTTTTGTGCTTAAGGGTTTCATAGGTCCACTCAGACTGGGGTGTTTTTCATTCTGATATTAAAGACTGTTGACATAAACCGTTCAAAGTCGATGGGATTTTGCTACACTTGAATTAGCTTGTGTTGTAGATGAACGCATGCCATGTGTTTGTTAATCACTGAGGTGTGTTGATGTTTGTGAAACACTGGAGTGAGTTGTGGTTTTTAAATGAGGAGAGTGTTTTTCTTTTCTTGAACACTGTTTTTTTCTGATGTCTGTGAAACACAGCAGTGTGTTGCCGTTTTTCAAACAGTCCAGGGTGTTGCTGTTTGTTAAACATCAGAGCATGTTCACGTTGGTGAAACACAGTAGTGTGTTGCCACCCTTACGGAAATTCACTATGGTTTCCTATGGTTTTTTGGGTTAGGGTATGGGTTTTTTACAGTAACCGTGATTTTACTATGGTACCTCATGGTAATTATGATTACTAAGCTCCTACCTATAGTATTACCATGATTTACTTATAGCACTGCATGGTAACTGTGGTACTACTATGGTTTACTTATAGCACTGCATGGTAACTGCAGTGAAACCATGATAAAACCATAGTCATAAACTCGTGATTACCCAAAAAAGTAAGGGCATTTTTCGAACAGTCCAGTGTGTTGCTGTTTGTTAAACATCGGAGCGTGTTCATGTTGGTGAAACACAGCAGTGTGTTGCCATTTTTCGAACAGTCCAGTGTGTTGCTGTTTGTTAAACATCGGAGCATGTTCACGTTGGTAAAACACTGTTTTTCAGATGCCGGAGTATGTTGATATTCATTAAGCACGCTTGCACCAGTGTTCGCAAAGCTGCTGTGTTCTGCAGCTTGTGGGCCTTCGGCACCGTAGCCTTTCGCTGGCCTCTCCCGCTTTGACATGCCCACTTTGCACTCGTGTCCACTAAGAGGACACTCAGCTTATGCATGAAGGCTGGGACCTAGACATTCAGCACAGGCTGCGAATAGGACATCGCACCGCCAGCCTGAAATGTATGGCAATTGCCAGTCATCAAGGGCGCCAATCATGGCAGGATTGCATCAACCGTACAAAGGCTTCATGAGGATGGATATTATGATGAGGCTCCAGCGATTATGACTGTGCTAAGCGTTGATGTGTTGCCTGACAAATAAAAGGGTAGATTATTCGCATCTTATTGGAACAAAAGATGTTCTGCCTCTCAAAGAATGAGAGGCATGCGAAAATACCATACTCTGTAACCAGTGCCAACCCATGCATATGACAAGGGCTCAGAGAGCACACATGAATAATACTGGATACATATGCTGTAGAACTGGATAGTCATTTAATTGAAGATAAACATGAATATTGTAATTTTGTATTGATGGCACTGAAGTGTTGTGCAGTTACAGAAAGCTGTATTATAGCAGTACGTTACAGATGCAGAGGGCCGTCTCTGGCTAAGTCTGATACAGCCAGCAGACTGGGTGCTTCCTGGTTGTGAATAAATAATCCACAATGCAGTTAAACACAAATGATGAGATACAATTTCTCACATTACAATTCAGGTTGCATAATTAATATTCCATACTGCTGCAGCCAGTAACCCATAATTTAGACTTAGCTGAATCTTAATGTTCTTGTTTTTTCATCCCTTATCTCCCAGCAGAGATGTACTGCATTGTAATATACTGAGTGCTGATTGTCTCATTCGGATAGGGATTGACTGGAATAATTGCTCGTCTTTGTGGCCGCGCTGCAGACAGAGCGTCCTTGCACACCCATGCACGCGTCATATGTTTCAAAACACTCATCAAATGCGGTAAAATAATAACCGTGAAATAAAATCAAGACGGCGAATGAAGCTGTCAGTCACTGCTGTGCGGAAAATGCATGGCAAGCAATGCTGCCATGAATGCATATATTCAGTCTGTGAGCGTATGGGTTTCTGGTATGGTGCTCCTGTCCCCAGACACTGAGCAGCTTAGTGACACAAAGGGTGGTGACCTCTGATCCTGACTGAGGTTCTCTTTACACCAAAGGCTGCAGTTGCCAGTTTACAGTCTTGGTCCCTTATGCGGCTTAGTCACTTAGACAAAAAACTTGAAATATTGGCACTCATCTGAATGTTTCTGCAAGGTCCAGTCTTCCAAATGTAAAGTGAGTGCATTTAATCACTGGAAACCTAGACCACCTATCTGTAATGTGCTGAGCAATATGAGTGAATAATTTATTTATTGCTGATTATCCACAGTATATATTCTTTAGAGCTGAAACAATCAGTCTGTATGTTCTTGGATATAGACCTTTCAGATATTAGTATCATTTGTAAACTTATTTAAGCCTGTAGGGACACTATGTGAGGCTGAAATGTCACGCTGTGCTTCAAGCTCGTTATCTAATTCCTCGTTAATTAAACTGCACCTCGAAGTTTCTCTTTTGCTCAGTTAGGTGTTTTGTGCACCCATTATTTTACGCTGAAGGTCACTGGTATCAACTGAGTGTTCAGCAGTGATGTTGGCGCAGGGCATGTTTGACTGCATTGTCATTGAATTAGGTGACCCGTATATCTTTATCCCAGGTGATCAAACGTCAATCAGAATAAAAAGAAGATCAACAGATCCTCCTGAAGCAAAAGGCTGTTTTGTTTTTCCATTAAACCTTAATTTCAGTTCAAGTTTTAATTCATAAATTGAATGATTTTGCCTGTTTTTCATATTCATTAACCATAACTGCTGTGCTCTACACCAGTGTTTCCCAACCCGGTCCTCGGGAGGTGGGAGGGAGCAAAAATGTGGACTGTCTGGCAGGGATCTGGGAGGGAGCAAAAACATCTTGGGGTCCTCAAGGACCAGATTGGGAAGCACAAAGCATCTCCAAAATGATGGACTTAATGTTACCCATGAAAAAAACAATATACATGTACAGTATAATATACCATATCAAGTAAGCACTACATTTATTACTGTTTATTTTGAAACACCTGAACAAGGAAGAACAAATCAGTAAACACAAGATACAATTCTCATTCCCATCATTCCCAATCTTCCTCCTGGGGGGTTGTCTTCAGTGTTTATTTATTATGTCTCTGAGGGGGGGGGGGGGGGGTGGGTTGGATGTGAATTCCTGCAATGTACAACCCAGTACAGAGAGTTCAATAACCTAGATATTTACTGTCTCAAATTGTGTGTTTAATAATAGACAAAGTCGTCAGTTTATGAAACCCTCTAAAATGACTTATTTGTCAACCCTGTTTAGAGAGATCATAATTATCTTTGGATGAGTCAGGATGAATTGAACATTTAAAATGTTGTTTTTTTTCTCCCTCAGAAGATTGTATTGCGTGTTCAGCAAACTTACTTTAGAATTTAAATGAAAGGAGACACTTTGATAGTGAAGCTTATATTTTACGATGAACTGAAGCTGTACTTTTAATTTTTCCACCCGTCAGTAATATAGACCAGTTCTTATTCCTCCCTCTGTTGTAGACCGTGGCTGTTATTATTGTGTAGGGGATACACATAAACAAGAAAAAGTAGTATATTTTAGGCCACCTTTGGGAGCTTAGATGACAGTAAGCAGCTTCATTGTAATTTTTTCAGTGTTCCTGATGTGTATGCACACATGTGGCAACTTGTGCATATAATATGTCTGCAGTTATTACTGAGTCTCGCATGCTGTCTAAATCTCTCAGTTCTGTCAGAATATGCTGCAGGTGTTGCATTGCATCATGTCTTATATTTCTCATGCCGGTCTTCTCTGTGCCCCCCCCCCCTCTGCCCTGACTAAGATGACAAATATGCACACAAATGGCCAGGTGCTTAGGAGCCAGAGGGGACCCCTTTTTGGGATCACATTGACCCCGAGCACTGTGGAAAAAGAATTACTGATTCAGCTGAACCTTTTGGCTTTTTATGTTTTGGGGTAATATAATAAATCAAGGATTAAATTAAGTTGTGCCCCCCAATCTCAAATTCTCTCCTGTGCATTGTTTGCATAAAATATATGTACAGTTAATACTGAGTGTTGTATGATGTCTAAATCTTACAGTTGTGGCTAAAGATGCTGCTGAATGTGTTGCAGTGCATTGTGGGTAATGTCTGCTCTCTGGCCCCCTTTCTGCCCCCAGGTGACAAAAGATGATAAATATGCATAAATATGGCGATGTTTCTGTATAATATATGTACAATTAATGTCAAGGCTTGTATGATGTCTAAAACTCACAGTTGCGTCGAAAGATGCTGCAGAAGGTGTCGCCGTGCATCGTGGGTAATGCTTGCTCTCTGCGTCCCCTCCCAGGTGACAAAGATGCTTGCTGTGGTGGTCATCCTCTTCGCCCTGCTGTGGATGCCCTACCGTACTCTGGTACTTGTCAATTCCTTCGTGGCCACACCCTACTTGGATGCCTGGTTCCTGCTTTTCTGCAGGATCTGCATCTACGCCAACAGTGCCATCAACCCCGTGGTCTACAACCTCATGTCCCAGAAGTTCCGCTCGGCGTTCCGCGGACTCTACCGCTGCCAGGAGCAGGAGCTGCAGCGCCGCACCCTCTCTGTAGTCACCAGCACGGTGCGGGACGTAGCAGACCCAGCGAAGGTGGCTGATGGGAAGGACAGGAAGCAGTGTGGGGTGGCCACAGAGAATGGGGAGAAGGCAAACATGCAGGATAAGGAAGTATCCCTCAAACACAAAGATGATGTGGGGAAAGGTGCTTCCACAAGGGAGGTCAAAATAACACCACAGTCCACAAAGGTTAGCAGGCAGGAGGAAATTGACCAAAGTGTGGTGTAAATAAACATGTGAACTAAGGTATGAGAAACCTACTGCTCAAACTGCACGTGTGCAGCAGCCCAAGAAAAAAAAACACAAACAGGGAAACCAAAAATAAACAGGGAGGCTTTTGTCACATACGGAAAAATGGAACCTGCTCTGTTTTTCATTTTCTTTCTATTCTCTGTTTTCCACAATGTAATGTCGGAGCTATAATTAATAAAATATTTTTATTGCAGTGCATGTGAATTGGAAAATAAAACCTTAATAACCCACCTTAAAGAACAAAGACCTATTCTAACGAGGCACGGGACGTTGTCCCTCCGAAGTGTGTTTGGACAAGATAAGGAACCAGAAATTGCCACTGGGAAAAAAAATTGTCATTTCCTATACAAGTGATTTATGAATTTGTACATTATGAATTAATGCTGTTGTCATTTAAAGAACAATAATTTAGCTGTTTCCAAACATAAATGCATGAACAAGCTATGTTGATTCAGTTGCATCGAAGAGTCATAATGCTTAAAAATACAGATGGATGGCAGTGGTCCCCACCTCAGATAAGACTGGCCTCACTGCCTCATTAAGGCTTGCATGAGACTGGCCTCATACCATTACTATGGGGACCCATCCAGCAGAGACTGGCCTCATCACAACTGCTTTTGATTCTTGTTAAATATATTTTGGATTATATATTTAAATATATTTTGAATCAGTACTGGCAAGAAACTTCTAAAGTTAGATGTTGTGAAGACCATCTTTTTCTGTACAATGGATGTTTATTAATATGTGGTATTTTTTCCTGGATGTTATTCTGCACCTGAATATCAGCATACTGTAGGATTTGAGTAGTTGTGCGTTAATTAATTCCTACTCCTTGATCACGCCTAATTGTGTGGTCCTCCAGTCGCTTAATTATCATTGCCTCATCGCATCACCACTCGCCTCGGCTGCGGTTGCTCATTTGGTGGTACGTGGAGCCCATGGCATTTAGGTTCCGCTGAGTTTCAAATGCTGATGAGAACACAGCTCAGGTGTGACAGCAACACACAGCTGCCAGCCGTGATAGTTGTCAAGTTGTAAAGTCCATCCACTCATCCATCCAACCGTCCATCTGCTAAAATACCTCTTGTATGACTCAGTTGCTATTCTGAAACCATACCTTAAGCTGCCCCTGTCTGCCTTTTTCTTGACATGTTTACTTTCCCTTTTGTGACCTTTTTCCTTTATGCAGTCACCTCTTCATCCACGCAGCTCAGTCTCTGAGGGTGAGCTCCTTGTTGTGATTTGGCTTCCCTATTCGGTTGTGGTTGTGACTCTTGAGCGGACCCTGTACGTTGTCACTACCGATGACAGGTAGTTGACTTTGCCGTTGTTGCCACTAGTATGTTTATCTTGAGAATATTCTTAAGGTGGTTTGCAGGTGCAGTTGTATATGACAATAAGTAGTATGTTTTCTTTTACGTATTGCATGCTATATTGACTGTGCTATTTATCAGATATTGCCAGATTTTGCCTTGATAAAATTTGGCTGTATATGTTATATATCTTTTGTATTTCATCTTAAAAATGTTGATATAGTCACCCTTGTACATCTGAAGATGATTTTATTCACTTGGATTGGTAAACACAGGTTTTGTCTCACACAAAGGATTCCTAAGGGAAAACGATGGAGGGGACTGAGCTGTTAAATGGTTAATTGAGAAATCGGCTTAATGGGGATGAGGCTGAAACTCCTTCGAAGCCGTTCATGCATCCACAGACACTTACAGGACGTGAAGGAACAGAATGGGCTCTTTTTAATGTTGCACTTAAATGGTTGGGAGGTAGAACTGTCAGAAGAAATCTCTGAATATTAGAACGGAGTCTGAAGGGTTCAGCGTTAACATCAGCAAGATAATTTCAGGATGAATGAACCATAAAATTTTGAAATAAAAAAAATCAAAAAAGCTAACTGAAATTTTGAATATACTGGTTTTTGACTAACAATAGTCATTTTTTTTTCATTTGTGGGCAAGTAATGATGGTTGATGGCTACATTTGTCCTGCCAATGACTTTGACTGCCTGAATGTTGGAAATAACCTTAAACCAACCTTCACACTGACCATCAACTACTGAGCATATTTAGCTCTTTCACAGAGCCAACACTTTCTGGGAGATACACCAAGAACAAAAAATCCAGTTCTACAAGTGCAGCAATGGACTAGAACTTGCACAGGGTTTATCTGTTAAGTGGTTACCTTGGTTACACGTTTATTTTTTTATATTACTACCATGGTTTAGACTGGAGAGATGTCGGAAAGGCGAGCAATGCACTCACGGAAATGGATTTGTGATGATGTGCAACAGTGCCAGTCCTGCCATTGATAAAGCCTTTTTCAACAGGCCGTCATTGAAGAAGATCAGAGACCTGACAGAATGAGACATGTGGGGGGAGGGGGGGGAGGCGTCACACTCCACTCTCTGAATTTATAGCCTAATTACAGGCGATTAAATCGTAACCTTTTCTATTAGCACCTTGCAATGAGTCACATTCATCCTACACAAAAAAGTACAACTAAATCACAGAAGAAAACAAGCTTCAAATGTAAAAAGCACAAAAAATACATCCAACTGAGAGAGATTTGCCCGGGGATCAATTCACTCAACTCAGCATCTTCATACGGCTCTGTACTGGATCGCCAGCAATACCCGTTACTTCAAAGCGTATGGAATACTTTGCTTTTTTTCCATTATTCCTGCTTCTGATGACTTCAGTATCCCTGCATACCCTCACTCCGTGCGGCTCACTCCCCGCGTCACCATCACTCGCTGGAATCGTGCGAGGTGGGCTATCTGCAGCGGCTATTGATAAAAGAATTCAGGTAAAAAAACACAAAGAAACCTAAAGATCACGAACGTGTTCACATTGTGCACAATGATTAAGGATGAAAGGGCTCTGGGAGCAATTATGGTAGTTGTGTTTAAGTTGGGCTCAATACTGTCTAGTCGTGACTGACATTTTAATGGACTGAATCCCAACAAAGGAGCAGAAGCTGCATCTTTAAGATGAATAGTAAAAAGCCACGCTTAGTGCAAGAGCAGGAATGTCTTTTCTATTAAGATTTATAGTATAGAGCAGGTTTCCCCCATTCCAGGCCCCGGAGGTCCTGAATCCAACACAGTTTGTGGATTTCCCCTGCTCAAACACATCTTAATCAGTGAATTACCCAGTTTAGTATGTGTGTTTGAACAGAGAAACTGTGTTGGATTCTGCGCCTCCAGGATCGGAACTGGGAAACCCTGACATATACAGGTGATGTACCGTATTTCTGACAACATTCGAAGCATAACCAACAAAAGAAATTATAGAACAATCCCACATTAATAATGAAAAAAAAATCAGAGTGCTCTGTGAAAAATATACGGGTGTTATTTGTAGGTACTACCTGACATGGTAGTTCAAATATTTAATCACTACGGTAATCTTTATTGATTGATAACTGTGGTGCTGTGCGTATTTTTATTACTTTGCAATTGAGTGGCCATCCAAATCAGACGTCGGTACAGAAATGCAAGCAATTCCCAAAATTCCAAGGCACTGCCATTGCAGCACATTACCATTATTATTCCAGCAGTCAGGTGCTTCATTAACAGTTACCTGACCAGCACCGGATGACAGGAAAAAAGCCAATACTGCACAATTTAGGGCTTTATTAAGAGAACCTTAATTACTGTCATTGAAAAATACACATAATGCTGCATTTTACCTGGTGCTTCCTTGGGTTAAGCCCCTACGACCCAAACCAGTATGGATGTATGGAAAGAAATAGCATATGCATATATATTATTGTGTATGCATATACAGTACATATAATTTAAATAAATAAATAATATCATATATACAGAGAGATGGGCGGCTCGGTGGTGCAGTGGGTAGCACTGCCGCCTCACACCTCTGGGACCAGGGTTCGAATCCGGCCCAGTTCCATGTGTGTG
>JAODKL010000021.1:23073099-23092772 GCA_026780765.1 Petrocephalus schoutedeni | reverse complement strand
CCCCGGGGCATGCTTCCCCCCCCCCCCCCAACCCACCCACCCACCCAAAACAGGAGCTCTCCACCTCCTCTCTTCAGGCCAGTGCTGAGGGTACTGCTGTCACAAACCTCTTTTTATCCCTTAAAGCCCTTCTGAAGCACTCAGCTAGAACTGTCTGCAGAACATAAAGAGCCACTCAATCACCTTCCTTAGCCGCTTATTCAGTACAGTTCCTGTCCCAGCATGCACCAGGCACAAGGCAGGGGACACCGTGGATGTGATGCCAGTCCATCATAGGGCATGCTATGGACAGTTTAGGTAATAGTACACCTATAAACATATTTCTTTTGGACTCTGAGAGAAAGCTGAAGTAACTCATGTAGGGAGAATATGTGAACCCACACACACAGGCGGGGGTGGGAACTGAACCCATGACCCCGTCATGAGGCCACAACGCTACTCACTGAGCCATCGCGCCACCCACACACAGCCTTGTAGTTAAAATATTACTTTACAGTGCATAAAACATATTTATTTTCTCACGGTGAATCACATTTAATGGCAGATGGCTGTATCCCTCCAAATGAAAAGTGCAGCTGATCGCCTCCAACCTTGAGAATATCAAAAGCGAAGAAGCCGCTTTCTCCCTGTACCAGGAGATAGGTGTTTGTCTTCATTCATCCTCCCCGCTGCACATTGTCAAACGCCGGCGAGAGAAGCCAAAGGGGAGCAGGTGACAGAAGGGGGGCGAACGGAGGAGGCCCCGCACCCCCTTAAGGGGAGTGAAGGCAGAAAAGCCTCAGCATGGGCATGAACAAACTAAAACTTTGCACAGAAACTCAAGGTAGTGAGAAGAATGGCAACAGGAGACCACAGCTTGCAGTCTTTGCTCAGATTATGACTCATACATGTGGCATCGTGTTCCACATGGCATGAGCGTGCACGTTTCAGGAAGAAATCCTTGAGGAAATGGGCCGCCAGCGAGATCAAGTTGGGGTCCCGTTCCCTGTGTGAATTTCAATACCGAGAACGTAACTCAAATCGCGAATCGTACTTATGGTCCTGGCAAGACCGGCCTTGCTAACTTGCCTTTCTAGAATGAAATTGGGTCACGGTGAATCATGGGATCATTTGGGTCTCATTTGACAAGGATATACCCGATGTATACTTGATGTGGTGTGGTGTGGTTTGGTCCTCTGTACTTCTGATCTCAGTATTGGAACTGGTCTTCTGCAATGGAAGACGACATAAACCAGGCACACGAGAACACAGGTATGGTCTGGTGCGCACATTGAGATTCACCCCCTGACTGCTATTCTCCCGATGGCATGGAGAGCGCAGGCAGTAGCAGACGTCAAGGTACACGGAGACCGGCAACTTCCTGCCAAGCCACGGCACGGCGGCTCTTTGTGGTGGCGCTATATGGATCGGCAGTCATTTTATTTATTCTTCCTTGTTTCTAAACGTTCCGGTTGGTCAGATCCGAGTTCTTGGATGGGAATAGAGTGATCTGAGATGATAGGTTGCCTTTTATGCCCGACAAAAGAATACAGAACAATTACCCGGAATAATCCTTCTACCTAGAACAGAAACAGCGCAGAATATAAATGTGTGGGCAGCTAAAGCTCAGGTCATACTTACATGGCAGGGTCAAGGGTCAAATGCTATGTTTTTGAGGGGGATTCAGGCCCCACCACCCATACTCACACGGTACTATAACAGAGTATTAGTGAGCAGAAATGTGCAGCAGAGTAAACGGCACTTTCAGGTGTCAGGCTGCAGTTCACTTCAATCCGAGGAGCAAATAGTCAAGGCGATCTTTCGAGATTCCACACGCGTGTGCGTGCGCGGATTCTCAAAGAGCCAGGCCGTCATCCTCAGGAGCAAAGGGACGAATTTCAGCTCTCAGCCACTATTCTCAGCCAGTGTGCTTTTCTTTTGCTTTAAAAAGCAGAAAAGGTGCTTGAGAGGTACCCCATTAAAAAAAAATAAGAAGACTCACTTAACCACTCGGAGGTCGGCATAAAGAGATCCAGCGATGCTCCGGAGCCGCACACAAAGGCTTCTTTGTCGCACCGACCCGCGAAGTCTCAATCACCTCAATCCTCATTAAACGCTGGGCTATACCTGCCCACCCCAATGTACAGCCAATGACATTTAAATGCCGCTTTTTCCTCCATAAACAGGAGAAAGACAGCACTGGCGTCCCCACGTACAGGTATCAGCCATGCGTGTGCACCTGCAGACTGGGTTGTTTGTGGATACGCTTCATGATCAAGACTCAAGATACAAGACCTTTGCTGGCCATGTGCTTCAGGTACATTGGAACGTTTACTCATTTAGCCTAAAAAAAGTTTAAAGACAATGTGATTCGGCAACACCAGCCGGTCCGTGCTGATGTCATCCTCACACCCCCGGATAAGTTACTCAACCCCCTAACACAGATGATGGACATCTTAGGTTCTGCCCCGGTCCACGTCTCCATTGTCCCGATAGTTTCCGTTGTCCTGGTTTACGGGGGCAGAAGATTCCAGCAGAAGCAAAGTGCCTTTTTTACCTTCCTGAACCCTCTGGCTGGGGCTGGGGAGAACGCTGGCACTCAAGGCCAAGGCTGAAATGATGTATGAAGAACGGGGAAAGTGAAGAGCACAGCAAGGGGGGGAGCTTAGATAAAAGCTGCATGCCTGAGAGAAGAGCTTTATTAATAAGGTGTAAATGTGTGTGCCTGTCTGCAGGAGAGAGGAAATGCAACAGGATGCTTTCGCAGGCCTGGGTATTAGAAGCCGTGTAATTTCCGCTCGATGTGTTAATAAAAAGTGGCATTAATTTTCAGAGGAGGAATACAGTGTGTGTGTGTGTTTGTGCAGCTAGCATGATTGCAGGAGACAAGCTTTTAGAATGATGCACACCGCTAGAAGTTGATTACTTGATTAATGACCATGGTGGCAAAACGAGACTGCCCTCACCCTTTGTTACTGCGCGTTACGGGAAACAGACTTAAAATTAGTTTCGTGATTTGTTTTCACACTTGATTTGGGGCTTCACAGATTCTCTTTCTCACAAAGAACAACGAGTGCCGTGGCTGGGATTTAAATGTCAAATACAAATTACACGTCAAAGTCTAATTGCATTTAAATTCAGCTTTTTATGAAAATATGCATAAAGTGTAGTACAGCATAATTAAATATACCATGTTGAACACAATATAAAACTGGTCTACATTAGTGCCATGTTTGTGTTATTTAAAAATATAGCATGCTATCCTGCAGAGGGTGTTCCTTCCAAGACCCTGACCAATACAAATGGTTGGCAGATGGATGGATTGATATGTCTACATTTAGCTATCGCTTATTTAATATGGTCTTATAACAAAGTTCAGCATGGCGAGTTTATTTAAACAGCACATTTCACAGGCAATTTGAGGCGTGCCTCACAAAGAAAAAGAAAAATAACATACAAGTAATTAAATAAAGTAAAATATATTAAAAAGAAAAGACATGATAGCAGGTAATGAGATATGGTAAAAATATAGTTCAACATACTTCTAGAAATATTTCTATGCTAGCCTGTACTGGATAAACAATTAGAAGATGAAATTCCTATTCAACTTAATGATTGTCCTTAATGATTGTTAACTTTGGGAAGTTTTTTTTATTGTTTTGTATTAGTGTTTTTGCAAATAAGCCTATGTAGTCTGACCAGACTGACAATTATAGGGCGATGTATTAGTATTGGGCGGCATGCTGGCTCAGTGGGCAAACTGGCGTCTCTGATTTTCCCATCATGTCTGAGTGTGTGAAATGGATTGGCCTTCCGGGGATAAGCTTCTGTCCCACCACCTCCCGTCCCCATACAAAAAAGCGACATTGAAAGTAAAGGAAATAATGTCCATCCATCCATCCATCCCTCCCCTCTTGTCCTATGCAGGGTATGAGGTTCTGGGGTCTATGAGCCCAAGGCAGGTAATAAACCAGAATAGGGGGCCAAGCCCCATGGTGCACACACACTGAAACGTATGGCCAACTTCAACTTAGCATATTTTGCGCGGAAACCAGGGGAAACCCCTTGACAACATGGGGACAGCATGCAGGGGCGGGAATTTTCCCAGTCCCAGATGTGTGAGGCAACAGTGATAATCACTGTGCCACCGTGCCACTCCAAATTATAGCCAAAGAAAGAAAAGAAAAACCAAAACAGAAAGACTTTTTTTCCCCTTCTGCCCCCACTGAGCTATGACCTTTTCAGAAAAAGTCTAATTCCCCCCTCTCTGATGTCCTAAAAATAGCCACTGTCTGCCTGCCCGCTGTGACAGAAACATATGAAAAAAAGGAGAGAAAAAGAGCACTCACACACCGTGACGGAGGCCGTGTTGCCGTCACGCACATCGATTTAATCTGCGCTTACTCTGTTCGCTCAGCGGCATAGCCTCGATTTGGGGGATGCCTCAGACAGCCAATGGATGGACCCCAAATTGATGGATTGATCTTGCGTTCCGTGGCACAATACGGAAGCCGTGGGGTGCCATAGACCTCCATCCCAGATATCCCACAATGACCAACAAAATGGCAGATCAACATGCCCCCCCCCCCCCAGGTCTTAATAATGCTGCAGGGTTTCATTTCAGTTGTCTTTACAAGTTTGTTGATAGCCACCCATAATGACCCATAATAAACTATGTAAAAGGCCTTGATTCACGTCTTGGATCCGAGTGGTTTCTAACATTTCAGTCCACCATACTGCTCCTCCATTTCAACCAGGAAGTCTGTCCGATGTGCTCCTTTCAGAAATTTTATCTAGCCAGATCTACCCATGGACAACTAGACCTTTTACCCAGGATTAAGTCAGGCCCCAGCCTCTCTATATAGGAGCAAGACGAACAGAAAACCAGAACTGTAGATAAAGAGAATCAGTGGCCATTTTGTAGATGACACAATCACAAAAGTGCAGAAAGGGAAACGGACACATGCAATCACATTACATGCTCAGTAAAAATGTCGCGAGTGCAGAAATCGTGGAAATGGTGTCCGTGCACAGGTCAGAGTTACACCAGCTCACAGTGCGGCATCCCTTTGTTATGTAAAATGTCGTCTAGAGAAAACAGCAATCTATATATGGTATATATATGTTTTGCATCATTTAAAATTATACTGTGAAACAGTTTTGCATTGGGACAGTGAACAGAACCTTGAGGCACCTCGTTAATGCAGGGAAATACAATTTGGTGAAAGAGTGTTTGCTTAGCTACAGGTTTACAGTAAGTAACCACAAAAAAACTGGGGGACTGAAAAGGAAACAAAGCAGCAGGGGTTAGGGTGGGTAAAGATTGTGTGAGGATCATTCCTACCATGGTAGCTGGAGGCCCAAAAAGCACAACATGCCATTTTATACTAATGCTGTCATATTTAATGCAATAATGTGTTAGCATTAGTCTGAAAGTCATAACAAGTCATTATTTTGTTGATTGCATCAGCTTGAATTGCATTAATTTTAATCCCAATTTAATAATTTTAGTACAATAATAATAAAAGCAAAGATTGTAAATAGGGCTGTCCAACGATTCATTTTTTAATCACAACTAATTGCACACCTCGGTGTTTAATTGCACAATTAATTGATTAATCACATATACAGTCATGTTGCAATACCATCAAAACAAATTATAGTCTCCATATGCAGTATAGAACTTAAATGCTATTTAAAATCTTTGACCATAGTATTCTTCCTTTGGGGCATCAAAATTAACAAGTAATCAAAGAAAGGAAGAAACAAACAAATAAACAAACAAAAAAATAAAAGCATTATGACTTATATACATCACCAGGAAGGGGAGATGGCTGAAATTAGCCATCACACTTACCCTACTTACACTAAACCTTGGTCCCCTGGCTCTCCCCGTAAAAGGTGTTCATTTGCATAGATATGCAAATAGAAGAGCTCATTCAGTTTGTGTAAGATTTCTAAAAGGACGATTACTTCAATAGTTACAATTCTACTACAACTAGATCTTTAGATGAGCTAATTTTATCTCGCAGGCAAATGAAAAGGCCTGTGGTAGTTTGGGGCATGTTATGTGAGTGTTTGTGTGTATGGTTCTCAAGTAATAGCACAGAGAAGCTTAGAAGAATACGGCTAATATCCATGTTTACAACATAACAAACAACCATAGCTTCTGTTATAATGACATTACCATAAGGTGCTAGACCTAATATAATGTGATTTTCTTAGTAAATAATACAGTATTTATGTAACAGAAATTATAATGTTGACCTGCTCATAATGACAAAGCTGCAGACAGCCATTGTATTCATTGGCAGGAATGAGTTAGTCACCATATTAGACAGATCATGCAAAACCAGAAATGATGACTGAGATAACAAATTACACTTTATATAAATGTATGCCATTATACCTGTGATAAAGTTCAAGTACATGGTTCATTGTCACCCCCTCAATAATATACTGTATTATACCAGCAATAAACAGCGATATTGAAATGTATATGCTGAATGCATGTGCTGGCAGCTCTGGTTAAGATGCCCTTAATACCAGTCAAAGAGAATGTGTATCAAGTGAGAGCAGTCACATCAGATGAACAACAACCCAGCAAGCTCACACTTTCACATTAGTCAAATGCAGCAACCAGAATGAGCTCAACAGAAACCTCATTGAATAAATGCATCTCAGTAGCGGTAACCGTAAAACATTACACTCTGATCCAGTGCGTGTCAACTGCGTCCAGAATATGCACTCAAGACACATCCACCATAGATAGTATCAATCATAGGTGACTATAGAGTGAGGCAAATTCCAAAAAAAAAAAAACAAACAAACAAGTACTAAACAAGTACTCACCGTTATAATGTTTTCCTCCATGCATTTTTTGATAAAGACGGACTCTGTGTATAGAAAGACTGCATATACCAGAAAATACACAACGGTATAAAAAGCACACCAAAAAACTAAAGGATCACGTCTAAAATGTAATAATTTAAAAAACTAGATGGTCAATAGGGGCCCTCTGAGCACTATGGGCCCCAAGGCTGCAGCCTAGGCAAGCCTGTGCCTCGCATCCATGAACACTGGCCAACTGACATATACAGCTGTCAATCAAAGCCAGCACATACAAGAATGCCAGCAGCTGAAGTTGTAGTCATGTGTTTTGGCACAGTCAGTCATCTTTATAGTTCCCTTCACCAATCAGCAGACATCCCTCTGAGAGACCCAATAGTATTTCTGGAATGCTCATCATTAATTATTAAATGAGATCATTGTGTAGGACTGTGGGTAACTAATGTTCCTATCTTTATGATTACTGCTTAATGATTTCTCTCTTTATACTAGGCAACCAAGCATTTCACTAAACACTGCATTTAGTACAACTGTGTATGAGACAAATGAAATGTGATCGATTTGACTTAATAATTGATTTATAATTTGAAGGTCCACCGTTAGGTCTACAGTCACAGTAACAAAAATTTAAGAGCCAATCTGGATGATGTGAACAACATGCCGTTAGAGGTCTTACACAGCATAAGGCTGCTTATATAAGCCTGCTCCCGTGGACCTCATCCTGTTGGGAAGCTAGATAACATAATCAGACAAATTCATTTACAATCTTCTGCCAGATAGCATGTGATGATTTCAGCTGCACATATGTAGGATTCAACAAAGAGCCAAGGAAGACAATTACTGTAGATAGCAGTGTTAGAGTTGTTTTTTTCATGAAGACCCAGTAATTTCCATACATGGTAGGTTTTTTTTCCCTCGGGGGCATTGTTACAGTAGGACCCCCCCCCAAAGACTGAACAGCACCCAAAACACTGATAGAGTCCACACAACTGCGGCTGACTAGGCACATAGCCGGGTGTGTCTTTGCTCTATGGAGCTTTTTTGCTCCTTCTCAGGACCTTCAGCCAGCCACTGCTTTAAATTCCTCTATAGTTTTACACCGCTGATCTGTTGTGGCTATCACCCAGCAACCCTGCTGACCACAGCAGGCCAGTCCTGCTGAATACTTTCTGGCTGATCTTGACTTCCTGTCCACAGACATGCTCTTAGCAAGGCTAAGAGCCCTTCCTTTAAATATTCTCAGGCAGAGGCACACCTCCCCAGCCACCTATGCCCAGTGACATATTGAAAGCGCAGACAATGAAATCTCATCCCATTATTACCTCATTATCACAGACCCATGACTCTAATCTCGCTCTTTGCCTGTAATTACAGCCCTCTGAACTACCAACCCACTATAAAGACTGAATGCAAAATAAGTCTAAAAATAAGACAGCTATAAATGCTAGAGGTTTATGTGCTCCTACACATTTTCTGTTCATACGCAGAAACAAAAGATGAAGCAGTTCATTGAGAAAAAAAAGATTTTTATTTTTGTCAGCAGACTTTTTTGTTTACTTCTACAGTTTTTGATGGCACTGGTTTCCCGTGATTTACCTCTCACCTTAAATTTTTTTACCTGTAAAAAAAATATGAATTTCACATAATAGAAATAGTTCGTTAAACTCTTTTCCCATTGTCAACTATTAAACTTTTTAAAGTATTATATTAAACCTTTTGGTAAACGAAATATACTTTATAACTCAATATTCCACTTTCCTCATAACTTAACACTTAGTGTAAATACCACGATGGAATATTGGACTTACAGTCATGTTATGTCTTACTTTTCTTTACTAATTATTCCTTGAAACTGGAAATGCTGTGTGGCTAATCTGGAGTACAAAAAACATTCCCTGAGCAATTAAGCCTTCAAAGAGACTAGCGGAGACCTAACCTATGTGGGGTCTTTGTTCAAAATGAGCCTAAGGTTGTGAGCCACGACATTTCCCATTAAGTCACTGAACACTGCCTATGTAAAAGCCCGACTGTTGTCCGCTGGCTGCTGTTCGGGTTGTGCATTAGGGTTCCATCACAGCGGCTGCGTACGTAATCTGCGAAGATTAACGCTAAGTGCAAAAAATTGTATGTGAATATATAAAACGTAAACAATGAGCGATGTTGTGGCAGAAATGAAACAGCAGGCAGTCTGGTACAGACTTGTGAAATTGGTGGGGTGGCTGTTTGAGCCCAGTCACACTGTGGGACGCCCTGAAGACAAGTGAATTCTCCTGGCAGGCGGTCAGGAGCCTCAAGTGGGTGTTGGAGCATCTGTGTCTGCTCTACTGACAGAGGACACGTGAAAGCACAAACAGAGTGTGTCTCTGAGAACATATTGACTAGGGCTGTATAGAGGGGTGGGGCCACAGGGGCAGAGGCCCCAGCTGAAAGCTGATTGGGCCCCAGAGTGGCCCCTCCCCTGTCACTAACAGATTCAAAATATATCATTGGCTAATGATACAGTTGGCCCATCTGTATGAATTACATCTCCTTTTCAGCCTCCTATTATAAAAAAAATCATAGAACCTCTCCTGATCTAGATGTTAGCAGGCTGTGAGACTGCAGACCTGCATTAAGAGACCTGTGATTGTCACCTATACCTACATGACTACTGTGTAACAGCAGACGCACAGAGATAGCTGAAGTAGTTCTTGAAGAACAATAAAACACGCAGAAGGGGGGATATAAGCAGACAGATGCAGTGGGAAGAGGAGCTAATTAAAATAAGAAGGAGTGGAAAAAATCCTGGGCACGTACACAGTTCTGTAATGACTCATTATTTAAGTAAAATCAACAGATCTTAATCCATTAAAAACTGCTATGGTGGAGTTTGTCCTCAATTAATGTACCCAACTGAGAACTGCTACACATTGGATGAATATTAAATATAATTATAAAGACATTTGGTGACACAGTAGTTCATGGGATGCAGTGTAACCACAGCTTCCCCTCAGTGGTTAGTTGAATTAATGTCTCAAAATTGTCTATTGTGTATCTGTCTGTCCTGTGATATACTGGTATCCCTTGCCTTGTGCCGAGGGCAGTCTGGGATAAGCTCCAGGCTGTCCATAATCCTGTAGTGGATTAGTGGTTGGAACATGGATGGATGGATGGCATATAGACTTGTATATTATAATGCAACAATTAGTACTTATTTATTTCCGTAGTTCTCCACTCAGGCATTGTAAAGCCCATTGTACTCGAAGGACACAAATCATTTCAGTTATTTTGCCAATACTAAAATGACTACACATGATGTATACTGGTGGATATTCCATGGGAGCAATTCGGGTGTGATACAAGTATGTGAGTCCAGCAGCTGGGGAACAGCATTAGGGAACAAGGGCATGTACAGTATGGGAGCTGTTACATGAATCATCACGTGATTTCTTGCTCATCAGAAGTATGTATCCAGTGCCATGCAAAGATTTCAGCCAAGATCCAGTGAGAATGAAAATGAAGGATATACAGAATATACTATGTCTAGAATGATAGAAGGCATACTATTTAAAAATGTAACAAAGATGATTGTGCCTACAATTAACATTCGCTCTCATGGGAAATACTGTAGAACACTAGGATTCTCTAAAGAATGAGAGGGCGATAGCTTTGCAGATTTACATAGCATGCGAATCAAAGCTCTAATCCACACCACATTGGTCATATTCTGTTACTCATCTATGCTAATCCTGAGATTTGCATTCTGAAAAGATGCCATCTCACCGCACAATTCCCAACCAAAGCTAGTCAGTCAAGGGCAGAAGTCATTAGTAAGTCACTTGAAATGTAATTGTGTTCCTAGTCCCATGCGTTATTCACAGGGAAAAACAGCCAATTGATCGATTTTATCAGTCTAGGGGGTACATATAGTTAGTCATCGCTGCTGAAGGACTGATTTTCATTCCATTTTTCTTGTTTGAGAAATGCCACAATGAATCGCCACTGTTGCAGACTAAAAACGATTCTTTAATAAATTCAGTATTTTCAAAAACTGCTCCTCCCAAGATACGCAAAACAAAACAAAAAAATAATCCAACTGCACAACAGTTTAATATATTTTGTAACCAATCACATCCAGTTCTGTATTTTTTCCCCCCAAAACTCTTATACTATTAGCGCTTCAGCTATCGATTATTTTAATAATCGAGTATTCTATCGAGTATTCCAGCGATTAATTGAGTGATTGAATAAGAAATAATTTTATTAAAATATTAAAGTGCAATAGCATCTATTCAAATATGAAAAAAGACAGATCTCTTAAAATAAACAGTCCATTGGTTTTAATGGTTAAACTGCATAAAATAATGATGATATTTTAAGCAATTCAATATGGGTGAGACGGAATAATCTGAATACATAATATGTAACTAGTGTTCATTAACTACTTCCACTCATGTGCTGTAAACTCCCCTGTAATGAATGATAACCAGCTGAGTGATTACATCCCAAACCAATCCTTTCGAAATCTCGGTGACCTTTTCCTGAGGGGGCACAAATAATGTAGTAGTACATTCTTACTTGATGTATTAATTAGCCAGAAACTAAGCGTTAGTTGCGTCCCATGTTCAGTCATTAATATATCGCAACAGTTTATATATTTTCTGCAGTTTTTCATGATTTGTACTTGAGTACTAATTGAGTTACTAAGTTACTGTGCCCCCTCAAGTAAAGTGGTGACAAGTTTTTCAATTCTTTTTTTGTTTTGGAGAAATCAGGCTCAGTTAGTTCCTGGAGCTATTGGGAGGTTATAAGAGCCTGGCTCAGTAGCAGTATGAATTCCACTGCCAATCAATATTGCTGACGTTCATGACAGGTAACAAAGCCAAAACATATGTTATTTCCAGGTAATCACGGCACTGACTGCCTCTCACAGGAACATCCTGTAGGTATCCCAACACGGTGGGGGTGGGTTTCCACGGGCCATGGAGATACTTCCACACCCTATTGTTTCTTCTGCCCTCCACGTGTCCCAGGAAATCACAGCAATTCGCAGTTAATGAAAGTGAGTTTTAATCTGGCGTGTCCTTACCAACTTAATTAGGCGTTTTGCCGACAGACACGGGAGATGTCATTCTTAATGTTCTGTGTAAGAGCAAGCCAGATATTACCCACAACCAGGAGGTAATTAATACATCCCCCAGCAGGAAGCCTTAACAAAATATAATGAAAGAAAGTAATTCATAACATAAAAGTGATGGCATTATAATGTACAATAATAAAAAAACAGAACAGCGCATGGTCATTTAGATTGGTTATTATGAGTCATTTCTCTTATGGAATTAGAAGGGCTGACCTATCAGACGCAAATCAGTGTTTTGTGTTAAATGCTCAGATGAGCCTAAGGATTACTGCCTCACTCCCGGGACCATTTGAAAAGGGTATGTAATCATCACTTTCTCTCTAAATATGTCCAGCTAAATATTAACAAAATCATCTGCTGAACCTGCTGGATTTTGAACAAATACATGTTTGATGCTTTACTAGCTGTACATTCTGAGTTTGTAAGAATCACAAACAGAAGAATTGCAAAATAAGATATATGTTGAGAATTTATTTACTGTAAATAGGTTCAGCCAATTTTTTTTCTAAATTGTTCATGCAAATTTTTCTAAATTATGATTTCACCACAGTAATAGTATAGACCAGTGCAACACCCCTTATTGTGGGTTGTCTTTGGTTAATCTCAACAAAGAGCAAAATAATCAATATTAGGGCTGTGAGTTGATTCATTTTCTTTCTCATGATTAATCGCATAAACTGAGTGATTTTGTGCAATTAATCTCATTAACAAGCAATTAATCAGGCTATTAATCGCATATTCAATCATGTTACAATTTGTTGAAAATACACTGTGATTATATCCACCTACAGGAAAAAAGTGTTGCTGAGCAACTTTGACAGCCCTAACAAATATATAATATACTAATTAAAGTAAAATATTACACGTGTTGCATTAATAATTAATGCTCGCTTCTATATTAATGCACTGCAGGTTCACACCCGTGCAGCATTCACAGAGATATATGTAGCGAAGTGCACTTGGTGTGGACATTTCAGATGAGAATTCCACACATGCTGTCATTTCATTCTAAAGGGTGGCAAATGGCCTAACACCTCAACAAGAACTACAATCCCTTTTCAGTATGAGGCATCAACTCAGGATTTTCCCATAGATGCCTTGGGAAGAAGGTAGAATGGAACAGTGATACATTATTCACCCCCTTGGGGAAATTATTTTTCCATGAGACACAGAGACAACTTGTGGGTCACGGTGCAGAGTAAGCTCAGCGAATGCCTGGAGCATTAATGGGGTTAAGGGCATCGCTCAAGGACCCAACTGCAATGTCAGTCTGCCAACCCTGGGATTTGAAACACAGAATTCCGATTACGGGCACATTATCCTAACCGGCTGAGCCACACACTGCCGCTTAAACGTCGTAGCAACATTTAATAAGGAAAACCCGCTGTGATCCAATACTTAACCAGCATAAATTTTTTCACTCCTACATTGTGCACTCCTCTGTAATCAATGACAGACAGAGTACTGATCCCAAAGCAATCATTCTGAAAACTCTGCATCTTCAGCCATTTCCACTACAAATCCATTTCTGCTGATGCTCACACTTCAAAGTTTATGGCAGTTTATTTCTTCCATTCTGGCCGCAGCTACACCGTTCTTTTCCTCACATGGCAGTGGAGATGGTGGATCTAAGGGAGAATACGGCCGGCAAAGACCAACATATGACAAATGACAAATGCCCATCTGTTCCATCTGCTGACGTAACATGCTTGCGGTCGTATATTTAGCCAAGGCGGAGACAGAGAGCATGAAATATATACGAGTACTTGTGCAGTTTGCCTTTTGCTGATGCCATCTCTTTGTATGTCTTACTAAGCCCTTTGGTCCTGTTCGTTGTGGATTTTGTGAATCTTATAGAGGCAGAGCAGGATACATGAGAACAAATACATAGATATACAGTATTCTCACAAACAGTTAGATATTGCTTCATTAAGGCAGATAGCACGTGTTTGGACAGCAGGGGCCGAAACCAGTCAAGAAAATCCAGGATCCAGGGGTGTGCATACAATATCTTATATTATATTATATATGATATAGAACAATATATTAATATGAGGCACCTAATAAAGTTTAGGGTCAGCCTTTGCCTTCAGAAGAGCTTCAGTCTTGCTCAAAATGTTGCCATAAAGCCCTGAATTGTGTGGTGTATTGAACCAATCTTCAAGAGGGACAACCAGTAATTTGGGCACTGACTGCTTGGTGAAACCTCACACCTGGGACATTTTTGGCACTCAGCCTAATTTAAGCCCCCTTTGTCACTGTGCTTGTAATTGTGATTTAGTTACATCAGAGATGAAGTATTTTCTCTTCTGTTGCTTCTGTAATTTTGTCCGACCCATTTGTAATTATACAGCATGCATGTACTGTATATATGTATATACAAAGCGAGAGTCCTTCCATATGTGAGGTGACAAGCTGTATCACACTCGTGCTTTGATCCATTTTCCTCTCCACCATTTCAGAGTCACCGCTGAAACTTGTGTTAGTGTGACTTATATAAAGGTCTATCATGTTAGCATGTCGGCTCTTAAGGGAAATATGGTGAGATTTGAATTTCAAATGATACAGTGCGAGAGCGAACTGAAAGCCGCTCTATGGACACCGGAGGTTTTATCATTAACGTCATCTCCACCCACCTGGTCAGGTGCAAGTTAGTCACCGCCAGTGGTTAAATCATGGCTGGCGTGGTTTATATCTCACTGGGCTTCACTTGACATTTCTCTCTGGCCCGTAAAGTCATATCTTACATTCTATTCATTTAGCAGATGCTTTTAACCAAAGCAACACACATTTGGGAAAGCAGGACTAACCAGTCACTGGTGTAACTGAGGATTCAGGGCCCTGACAGCAAAACCGCTCTGTCACCACTGGGATTGGAAGTGGCAACCTACTGATCACAGGCATAGCATTCTAACCCACTGAGCCACACGCCATCAAAGCAGTCAGTAGCCTTAAAACATGAGACACCAACAACCACAGAGGTAAATATATCAGTGTATCGATCAACTTATAATTTATTGAGGAGACTCATTTTCAAACCAACTTCAGAGAAAATCTCATGTTTGCATTGCAGCTTTTGCGTTACAGCTTTGCATTACGGCTTTTGTGTTATGGCTTTGCATTACGGCTTTCGCGTTACAGCTTTGGCATTACGGCTTTAGCGTTACGGCTTTAGCGTTACGGCTTTGCATTACAGCTTTTGCGTTACAGCTTTGGCATTACGGCTTTTGTGTTACGGCTTTGGCATTACGGCTTTTGTGTTACGGCTTTGCATTACGGCTTTTGCGTTACGGCTTTGGCATTACGGCTTTTGCGTTACGGCTTTGCATTACGGCTTTTGCGTTACAGCTTTGGCATTACGGCTTTTGTGTTACGGCTTTGCATTACGGCTTTAGCGTTACGGCTTAGCATTACGGCTTTTGCGTTACGGCTTTGGCATTACGGCTTTTGCGTTACGGCTTTGCATCACAGCTTTTGCATTACGGCTTTTGTATTGCAGCATTTGCGTTACAGCTTTGCATTATGGCTTTTGCGTTACAGCTTTGTCACCCACCACAGAGTGAATGCCGTTGTCATCATCAGCCCGCCCCCGCCCCACTCCAGTTACCATACAGTTAAATGCTGACATGACAGCCCTTCCCCAGGCTGCATGGGGGCAGGAGCAAAGCAGTGCCATTGCCACTGGAGGCAGCAGGAGGGACCGGTGCCCTGCTCTGTGGCAGTGATGCCAGTTATCCACTGCATGGCAACGCAGCCAGTGGCTGTGCTCATGAAGACATGGCGGGGCTTTTTCTACCCTACCAACACTTACTGAAAGCATTTCTCTCTGCTCTGCCTACTTAATATCTAACAAGACCAATAATGAACACAGTGGCATTTCCCTGCTTATTGTCCTTTCTGCCTCAGCTCAACCCAAGATGCCTGTAACTGAATAAAAACTCAAACACCAGCAAGTGGCCTGGCCTGGCCATTTCACATTTTCATTCATTTAGCAGAAACTTTCATCTAATGCATTATTTTAATATCTTTTTGGAAAAAAAAAGCAGGGTCAGTGAACCTCTGGAGCAATTGTGGGTTACACTGAAATCGCTCTGCCGACCCTAGGATTGGAACGAGTGACCTCCTGACCACTGGTACAGCATCCCGACCAGCTGAATCATAGAGAAGCCCCAACATAGTGAGATATTTTGCACCAGACCACCCAGTACAAATCATGGAGACTACATTATTTTTAACTATTGTTTACTTCACTTTTTCAATTACTTTTAATCTGGTAAGACTTACTGTATCCCATAATAGGACTCCTACCAGTGTCACAGGAAGTCAGATGATTGTGGAACACCTCCTTCAATTCCTGTGAAGTCAGCCACCAGCCCCCAATCACCTGCCAGATCTGCTCAGCTTGATTTGCATCTACCACTGCTATAGGCTGACAAGATGGAGAAGGACCCTAGCAGTTTCACGGGCATATACAGGGATTGGCCACCGGGGCACTAGCCCCAGGTGAAAGCTGATTGGCCGTCAGTGAATTCCTCCCCAGTCTTTCACCGATTCAAATCATATCATTGGCTAATTACAAGGACAGCCCCTCTGCATGTATTATGGCAATTATAATGCCCCCCCCCCCCCCCCCCAACTTAAGAAAATGAGAATCACCCTTAGCTATTTTTCAGCCACGTGACAGTCCTATATCCAGTGAATACCAAATCCTGATGGGATACTGTGGATAAAATTCTAGAGATACAGGCAAACGTTACATTTATATTTACATTTACAGCATTTGGCAGACGCCCTTAACCAGAGCGACTTACATAAGTGCTTTAAAACTCTACAGTGAAATTACCAGTTCTGGGGAAATTTGGGTATTCGGAAAAAAGTATGAATTGTAGGGGACTAAAGGTATAGAAATTAACTAGGGCAAATGAATAGATAGGTACTAGAAAATAAAATTATGACATACATAATTTACTACATCATTAGCACTGTTAGGCTAAACGAGAGCCCTCAGCAAAATCGAATGCTTGCTGTTAAAAAAGGACATGCATAAGTGAAATTTTCACTCATTTATTGTACTCAATAGCTCACATTTTTGCAATAATAAACATGAAGTAGATAAATGTTGGTTTAGGGTGAGCATTCTGCAATTTTACACAGTGATGGCAAAAACCCATTCCCCGGTGTTACTAATTGGACAGAGCTATGGCCTAATTCACTTTCCTGGTATGATTAATTATTATAATTGGGCCAGTTCCCTTGCTTCCTGGATCATTTGGAGTGCTGTGAACTGGTCATTAGAATATTCTCCCCATTTCCTGATCGCCAGCTGTACGGATGCCAAAGATAAGGAAAGGAAATTAAATGATACTTTATTTACCATTTGTATAAGTATGAGTATAGGTACACTGGAATACTTCTTTTCACATATCCCATCATGCACTCTTTTCTAAAGACATACACACACATATATAGGTGAGACTGAAGCTTGGGATCCAAGTGCAAGGTCAGTCAATAATCCAGTGTCTCTGGAGCATTTTTGGAGGAGGAAATGTGACATACTTCCAGGTTTGCGGGAAGGCAGGTTAGATAGAAGATAAGTTGCTGTGTTATTTCAGCATGGTTCACAATAAATGCTTTACCATTTAACTGGCATTTTTAAGAAGAACATATTCAATGTCTATTTCAATTCATTTTTATAAAGTGCCTTTCACAACAGATTTGTCCCAAGAAACTATACAGTATAACATGAAAGAAAGAAAGAAAGAGAGAGAAAGAGAGAAGGAAAGAAAGAAAGAAGTCAATGGAGGAGAGGAACCAACAACTTCCGAGTAGGGGGAAAGGAAAACAAAACCAAAAACAAAGTGTAAATTGTGGTTAATGGCAAAGCCATCATCCATCACTGAGTCAGTTCTTCATGTAGGCTCGCGTAGGGCGGCATGAAATAGCAAGGAATCATCACAGTTTGGCAATGTTGCATAGCTGTAGGAAGCACACCTTTGATACTGCATCTGCATGTGGGTTTGTATCAAAGGTGACACTTAGGTTACGGACTGAGCTGCTGAGGGAAAAGTGCAGAGATTACGGTGTTCCTATCCGCGCACTTGCTTCCAAACAACAGAGCCTCGGTTTTCTGCCCATTTATAGTGATAAGAAGTTTTCACTCATCCAGGTCTTTACTTCATTAAAGCAAGTAGCTAAAGTGAAAACAGATGTGGTGTCATTAGGTGTAGCTGAAATGTATATTTGGGTGTCATCAGCATAGGAGTGATAATTAACATTATGTTTTCTCATTATGTTACCTAATGGCAGCATGTAGAGAGAAAACAATACAGGACCAAGAACTGATCCCTGTGGTACTCCATATTTGACTGGTGGCATAGATGAGGAGTACAATTATTTGACACTTGAACATATTAAAAATGATTAGTCAGATACAATTTAAACCGCTTCAACACCTTCCCACACAGCCCAACCTCAAATTTAAGTAGTAAAGGTAAAATGGTCAACCGTGTCAAAGGCTGCACCGCCCGGATTGGGGAGACCAGGGCCTTGGCCTGGAGCCAGGGCTGGGGGAGGAAGCTTGTAGGGGAGTGTCTGCCGGTCGGGTCTCCACCCATGAGGCCTTCGCAGACACAGCCTGAAGCAATAAAATGGGCCTGTTTTCCTCTGGGCCCACCACCTGCAGGGGGAGTCTTGTGGGCTGGGTGGCAGTCAAAGACAGGGGCCTCACCAGACCGATTGCCGGAAGCCAATGTACCGGCTCTTGGTGCATGGAACGCAACCTCCCTGTTTATTGATTAATTCAAAAATGTTGCAAGTGTTTATTTATAAGTTATTTATGAGCATTTTAAACGTTTCAAGTGTAGTAGGTGTGAGAATTTGAAGACAGTATAGGAAATGTTATATAGTTATAATTGTCTCCATGGTAACATGCAAGAGGCAAAGAGCAGAACAATTTTAATAATTAATGCTAAAAGAATAGTGATCGCAACAGATAACTAAGGATGTCTTAATTGTAAACTTATCACCCTAAACTATTTATAGCAGGGTTTTTTATGGGCGGTGTTAGCCTCTGTATGTGTGTGTGTGTGTGTGTGTGTGTCTCACAGTTATTTTGGATGACACTGTAGACCATCAGTAACAGGTGACCAACTAAAATTTATCAAATTTTTCACTCTAACAGTAAGCTGTGCTTTAACACATGGTATTCCTGGTACAATACACGGGGGAAAAAATGTAGAAAACTTAAAGAAAATGTGGCTAGGTCAATCACAATCCCCATCCAGGAGTTAACAAAGATCGATTTAACTACCAGAATTGTTCCTCCACCACCTGCAAATGGCCTGGACTTTTTGATTATAAAACGAAGGCTCTCTCATTCACACTTTAAATCAGTAGGTGCATGGTGAAACTTTTCTCATTATCTGTCGTGCTGTACTGGTTAAAGGACACGACTCTTCCTTGAACTTTCTCAGCTGGCAGGCTTAAAAACCGATTCATATTTTTCTTCTGCATCATTTCTTTCCTGATCCTCAAATGGTGCAAGAAAGAGACCCTGAGAAAGAGACAGGTGCTCAGGTGATCGGTAGGATAATCATAGTCCCAGACTGCCACATAAGACTAAATCACGTGTAGGTGCGTCTGAGCGATTCGCTCAGCCTGTCTCTAATTGGTGTGTCATCTGAAAGGCACTACCGGCAAGCCCCACAAGGTCTCGCTTAACGAGCCC
>JAODKL010000021.1:23046342-23072999 GCA_026780765.1 Petrocephalus schoutedeni | reverse complement strand
GTGATTGATCAGTGGGCGATTTTACATGTTTAAACATTTCCAGCTTTAATGTGATGCAATCAGAATGCGGAAACATCCTATCTTATGGGATTCACAAGTACTGTACCTCAATCCACTTTGTCATCTGTCAAACAAGAGACATGCTGAACGACCTATCTGTTACCTGACCTGGACTGGTGGTGGGAGGTTTTCTAACAGCCTGTGATAAGAATTAAAGGACACTGTTGCATCAACTTGGATCCTTGGAGACCAGCTACTGAGCTGCACAGGACAGACAGAAACCAGGACACAGGCATTTCATGTGATGAATGCGTTGAGAGTATGGGATGGATGGCATGGGGGTTCAAGCAAACCAACGTCAGACATAGCAACATAATAGCCAAGTCAAACTGCAAAATTTCGAAGTATACTGTTGCCTGGAGGTTTGAAGAGTCTTTCTCTTTGTGGCTTGGAGCAGAGCTTTACTCTCTCTGAAGGTATGACATGGAGGTGTCTCCCTATTGAACTCTGGTATCAGAGGCATGCTCCAATTGGACACAGGCCTCTACTCAGGTGAAGGCTTGGCTTACAGCTGTCCTTCCTTTGAGGGGAAGGTATGGTTGCATACACTGGTATCTTTCATGTGTGACTTGAACTATTGCCGGCAGATCTGGAGCATAAGGTTTTTGTTTATGTGCACTGGACTAAAAAATTCCCATTCCAAAGAGGAGAGCCTGGTCGTCAGCTGCATTTCAATTGTTTTATGGTAATGTTAGGCTATGGTAGGAAACTGATGCAGAGAGTCACAGTCCTTCCTGCTAATTATGCCTATTCTCGGCAGACTGAGCGCCGGGCTCCTCTGTGGGCAGGCCGGTGGCTGCTTACCCAATACATGCACCTGTTCTACTCCTCGCCTTACATGGCCATCGTGACCCGATACCTCCGGGGCGAGACTTTTCTCCTCACTTCTTCCTCAGCTCGTCAGACCTCCTTCAACCTCAGCCGTGTGCTCACCCTTATAGCAAACAGCTCACTGGTCATTAAATCCCCAAAACCGGGGACGGTAATGACGAATCTGCAGGCCACCGGGCCCCAGTTTGCCCCGTCTGGTTCCTGAATTGTTGCTGTCTGGCATCTGGATTGTTGCACTGAGTCCCGAAAATACCACTTAAAATATTCAACCAGCCTGCTAATTAGCAGCATGGTTCAGTCTAAACCCAAGTGTCCATTCTGTTCCTGTCAATGCCTTGGATAGGATCAGCTCTCATTGTCAGTCAACTAACTTGAACTAGAAAATCAGCCAGAAGTAGGTTCAAGAATAGTAACAAATAGTATAAAACTAAAATAAAAAATACATTCCAAGTAAAATGTATGATGCTCCTTGTTCTGTTATTAGTTTTGTAGCTATCAAAAATTTCCAGTCCAGACAAATGCCTTGTTTAGCAACAATTAAAGCTATCAGATCTGTGGTAGTACTTTACATCTATTCTACTACTTTACATCTGATCAGTTTCCGAGTGAGTATGGAGTGTCCAGATGTAGTGGCAGGAACGAACGAGGGACGGGAGCCGGAAATGGGGAAAACAAACAGAGCCTTTATCATGTTCAGGGAAGCAAACAGGGAAAACAAAGGGTCTCGCAGGGCAACAATGCAGGAGCTCAGGAGCAGGAAATACAACAGGGCCTAACATCAATGACCAGACTGGGGAGCACAGGGCGGGAGGCACTCTTATACAGGACTAACTAAGGGGCAAACAGGTGGCAGCTGGATTGATCCACATGAGGGCTGAAACGAGAGGAGAGGCAAAACATGCAACAGGTGTGGCTTGTTAGCCCTGTTAGGGAGAAAACGGGAGGGGAAGGAAGGCAGGGCATAGTGTTGGCACCAATGTCAAAGTCGTTTTCCCCTTAAAGAACCAGCGGACAAATGGAAACAGCTGTAGTTGTTAGTAGAGCATAGAATTTAGAAAGAATTTTCTCTGAGGTATTTTATTAATCGCGACAAAGGGTGGGTGTGGTTTTAAAGAGTCATTAATTGCATCGACTTTGCTAATTATCATAGAAGTCGGATTAACCTCTGTTTCAATTACAGCCAAAAAAGCCAGATGACAAGGAAGAGAGGAACAAAAGCCTCTCGTTCTGTACAAGTAAAATCTCAGGTGGAACTGAGGACAGGGTCACTGGGAGTCTGGAGCTGATCGGTTCTTAAATAAATTTACTGGAAAAAAATGCACTTACTGCTACTGTGCCAGTGGGAATGATATTTGTCTTCTGTTTTACTCATCTACATCTACCCTTGTTTCCTTTGAAAATCTAATGCCACAGTTGATAGAGGAAAATTGCTGGATGTTTACTGTCAGATCTTTGCCCGACTGATCACACCATTGTTTAAGCATCCCTGTGTACTAAGCTGGGACGCAGGTCAGAGCAAAGTAAACAAATGCCTGTCAAGTTGCTATGTTACAGACCATAAAAGTCTGCGCAAATCCAGTATAATTACTGCCTGTTCAGAATGAAAAAGACGGAACAGACATAGCTCTTGAAATGCTATTTACAATTCGTGACTAAATTTCGGACTGACACCCCACCCACATGCCCTGTGCATCCGGAGAGCAGGGGCACATTTGTTGCTTCTGGGGCTGCACTCAAAAGTAATTTTGGGGGGCCCCTACAGTGTAGTGGCTGCTTGCAACCAACAGCGAGCTCCCCAATCTACATGGGGCCCCATGTAGATGGGTGGTTTGAGTGGTGGTAAACACCATCAACCAGCTCACCATGACCTTGAGTTGGGCAAATGGTTATGGAATCTGGATATAGACTGCAAATTGTAATACTATTAAAAACATATCAATAATTAAAAGTTATTAAACATATTAATAATTATTTTTGTACAGGATTTTATATTTTACCAATGAAGCCACTATGTGCTATTCTGAAGAGATACAAAAATTGAAGCGGGCATTAGTATTCAGATGCTTCTCTCCACCAAGCAATGTCCCCCTGCAGAGGTGGAAGGTGATTGTCAGGTAACATGGGATCGTCAGAGCCGGGCGACCTGCAGAGTGCTCCATGCCGGCAGCTCCCACAGGGAGGGTGCGGAGCGGACACACGGCTAATCAGACTGACAGCAGCGGGTCTGACTGAGCGCCCATCATTGGTTGCCTGGATGGTGCTTCTGATAAAAAAGTGTGAAGCAGTCTGGTTATGTGTTTTCTCATATTCCATGAAAGGACTGCTATGCAAAATCTTTAAAAAATATGCAAATACCAGTTTGTGCCATTTAATTCTAGTTTAAGGCCTTTCAAAATCTGTCAATTTACACTGCTATCTACAAGGAGAAAACACCATATTGTCAACCCATTTATCCATTTTCAAATTCTTGCTTTTCCAGCTGTTAAGTGATGCAAAGCTTATCTCAGCAAGGAGGGGACCTAAGGTGAGGTCTGGCTGGAGAGGACATGGAGCCAGAGGACATGGAGCAAATGGTGTGAATGCTATACTGATATAGAAATATTTTCATTCGCAATTTCACATTTTCAGCTGTGAAAGATTTCTCTTTTTGAGTTCAACTCTGGTATGTAAGCCTCTATTCTATGATAAAAACAAAGAGTATTATAGATGGAAGAGATGACTTCATTAGGGTATAATTCACTTTCCATCTCATTCCAGTCACAGATGAAGAGCAGTGTCTGCCATTGTATAAACAGACAGTCGTCCCTGAATGCGTGCATCTTTGCCCTGTATCTTCGCCCTCCCTCCAGCCCCTGCCTTAACATGATGCCGGCCTGCCCTCTGAGCTCTCCAGGCTTTCCCCATGACCGCCTCCCTGACTCCTTTCAGCTTAAGTCCTCTGTTTATGCTCTGCGTCGGCGTATAGCGACAGTGCTCTCCAGCCAGCTTCCCCTCTGCCTCACACACAGCTTGAGCCCGGTGTGGCTTTCAGGAGCTCCATAGCTGCCAGGCTATTTTAGTCCCGTGTCGGCATGGGCTCCCCGGCACACACCGTGAAATCCTCCGTTCGACGGGCGTCACAGGGACTCTGAATGAGGCCCGAGCAGCGGCCGGCTCGTCCCGAATGCTGCTGAAATGTCATCGGCGATAAAGCCCACGACATCCGGCAGATCCGTTATCTCAGGGACCTTCGCCGCTCAGCACCGGTTCAACGGCGTCACCTGGCCCCCATTCAGCATCAGGGCCTCTCGACCTTCCTTAGACCAGGAAGGAAACCACAGCTAGAGTTCGTCAACCACTAACGATTTTATCAAGCACTAGATATTCAAGAACAGACACTTTTATCCAAAGGGCAGGGGGGCAGACATCCCTAGAGCAGTTAAGGGTCTTTCTCAAGGGCCCAAAGGTGACATCACTGGTGACCCTGGGTTTTGAACTAGCAACCTTCCAGTCACCAACACAGCATCCTAACCAGCTAAGGCACATAACGCCTGTGTTACTTGCAATGACAAGGAGGGCCTCTTGAATAATTTTCACTCTGGGGAGACACTGCAAAATCGGCCTACATTTTAAGACATTTAAATCTTTGTTTTGTTGAGAGAGAAGCAGAGAGTGATGTGCTAATTATTTGCTGGCTAACAGCACATATTACGCAATATTCAAGAAAGTGTCAATGAAGCATTTTGCATTTTGTCAAGTTTTACTAAATGGTTATGTCACGGCTCTGCAGACCCCGGTCTAGAGATGTTTCAATGCGAAGACTCATTATTTTACATGCAAAACTGCCTCATGTTTAGAGCAGAGAAACCTAGTATTCACAGATAAGTCTCTTCATGCAAGGAAATCACTAGCTGCAGTAATTTCCATAGGCAATGGGTGTGCCATGCTTTGAGTCTGTACTATAGTGTTCAGATGAGTGAACCAAAGCAGGTAGTATGGTGGTTTAGAACCTTGCAGCTAGACATCAGAATATATAACAAAGTTCTAGCATCCAGCTAAACAATGCCTAACAAAATAAAGCACTGAAAATGTTCACTATGTTCAAAACCAAGGCTTCGAAGTGTGCATCTGCTAAGAAGGGACGTGTCTGCTGAAGCCTTGTGACATTCTCAGAAGCAAATCAGGCCTGGCTTCCCACAGGGACATCCTATTGATTTGTTTTGAGTTTTGAATTGTCAATACAAGGAAGTGAAACACCGATTTTAAGTGTTGTGTCAAAAAGGTCACTACTGAGGATGAAATACCTGAAGTGTACAATACATGTAAATAAACTAGTGATGGCAAACTCAAAACATTGCTTCCAGCCTTGTATTTTCCAGAAGTGTGCATCAAAGTGTCAAATTCAAGTCGTACCATTTTAAAACTTCTCAGCTGTTTTGTTTCATTTGGTCTCAGTCCAAGCACAGTTGAACAGATTTTCTTTTTTAATACTTTGCACATCATCATTACAGAAGCTCAGTGCACTAGCATTCTCCCTACAAATCCCCAAAACTCTTTTTGCTGTGACACAATGGTCTGAGCAATGGTTTGAATGCTTTGACATCAAACTTTTTCCGAATCACTAGTTGCATTTGCCTAAGTAGTGCCATTGTCGCCATCACTATATTCACCAGAAGGTGTCACCAGGGCACACAGTGTTAAATGTTAATGAACCCAGCCAGATCATTTAGCCAGAAAGCATTGGTACTGCATAAAGCTTCGTTTTGCCTAAACTAAAACTTTAACTAAAAAGGGGGCAAATAAGCAGCAATACTAGAGGCACCACAAACTATTTATCAGTAATACTCCAGCTTTATGCTTGAAGGCATCTTAAATAGGCTTGTTGTTTAATTGGTGATCCTTGACAGCTGTGCTAATTAAGCAAGGTGGCCAGACCTTCATAAGGTGCTGCCAAGCGCCTTATGAACTGCCATATATTTTCCACCAGATGGCGCCCATGGGCACAAGGCCATGTTTTACTTTAGGCAATCTCCTTCAGTGCCAGGATATGAGTTGGCCAGGTTGGCTTAGCTTGGTTACACAGGTTTGACCATATATTCTTATATCCTCATTCTATTTTTATTATATAATCATAAAACATATCACATCTTCCTGAAACACCTGCATAAGCTGGAGAGCTGATGTTTTTTGTTTCAGAAAACTGATCTGAATCTGTTGAATCAGATTTGAATATCACAACCGGAGACATATGCCACACGGCACATGACAGGCCATCTCTCATAAGGTGAAGATAAACTGTGCCTCTTTCTGCGAATCGGTGTTATTCAGAAGCAGGCGTATTTCCGCCTCCACTGACTGCATTGTGCCTCTTCTCTGTAAAAGCATATCTTGCTTTTATGTGGGTATGTAACTGAGTCAAACATGCCTCAATAGCCCTTAGTGTTAGTCTGCCACTCAGCCGGAGCAGCTAAATTATAACATTTGCACTGGAGATCAGCACGGTGCAGTTTCAGATATACTAACAAACATACGCAATTATTTTCGTAATAATGTCATAAGTAGCAGCAACATGGTTCAGGCCAAACTGCTCTATGACAAAAAAACCAACACCAAGACTTAAAATGTCGGCCCCTTTAAGTTTCTGATCAGTCCTCAACCACTAATATTAACTGAAGAGCAAATTTGCTTAACTCACTCAGTCCATTTTCCTCATTATATGTTGCAGTACTGGGATCCAGAACTCACTCAGTCCGCATGAATCCCAAGACAGAACTTTTGTTAAATTTCCAAAACCTGCACAGAAAGTCCACAGACATTTTCTCAAAATGGACTGAGTGTTGGAAATTTGCTCTCCGACTGTTTGTTACATGATTGTTTCACATGTGCCGTGCATGCACTATTCTGCCCAACGACGACAGTAGCTACTCTGATGCTGAAACTGGGAAAAAAAAACCCAATAAATTTTCCTTGGTTTTAATGTGCATTTTGCAGTCAGTCAGTACTGTCAAGTTTACTTTAAATAGAGCATAGTTAACTAAGTTTTGATATACAGTTTGTGTGTTGTGCTTTTGTGGGGCAGTGTACCAACCTGAAAGTAGCTTTCCGAGGTTTATCTGAAGGCTCACTGAATCACCACTGCAGTCAGAATGATCAGAACGACAGCAGCTTCCGTAGTCATTCAGGGCTCATTGTGATGGAAACCTGCAACATTGAAGAAAACGGCTGCAAGAAAGTCACATTGATGCATGTGAAGCACCTCGGCTCTGGTCCACCGCTCTCCCACATCACTGCCGGCTTGCCACAGACGCCCCCTTCTCTCCTTGTCCTATGACATAGGAGTCAGATAAATGGCGAAGCCTAGCCTTTTAATCTTTGAGTCGATCGTCAATGGCTCCCCGGTACAGAGAGGCATGTTCTGCTCATTAACAATAATGAAGGCCGGAGGTCAGAGAGACTACATTCCAAGAGACCCATATCCTTCTCAGATTACTTGGCCGATGTCATCAAGATCATACGTGCCACGCTTAGTGATGGACTCATTACTCCCCCATTAGCTAAGTGTAGCTGTGAGCACCACGACCTAAAGCTAACATTCCTAGCCACCCAGCACCAGCATGTTAATATCCAAGAACTGCTTAGGGGCTTTGATTCCACTGCCAGAGACCAGCTCAGAACATTTCCGAAAGCCCTCTCTAATGCCATTTAGAAAGTGTCCCGAAGAGATACAGATGACACACGACATTAAAAATGTCCCTGGCTTTTTTCTCTGTGTGATCGATGACCGTGTCCAGTTAGATCGACCTCGGCCGTTTCTGAGAAGGTGTCTGGAAAATGCAATCTGCTGGCTGAAGAGATTGGACCGTTGGTCATCTCACGGGCTGCTCTTCTTATCCATTTCAGCACAATCTGAAAGCAACGAAACGTCACCCCCTCTTAAAAATGCTCAAAATTGAGGGGATTTCACCTAACACCATGACACTCCAGATGATCCAAAATAATCCACTAACATAGCCCCCATTATTTAAAACTCAGCTTGCGATTGGCCTAGAAGGAATAGTAGAACATCTGCTCCATCACCTGCAGCCAGTGGAGAACCATAATATAGAATCATGACAGATCGCCGTGTGGTGGAGAGAGTATTCGACACACCACACGTGATTTTCACTGTTGCCTGATGCATTGACTACTCAGAAGGCAAATGAACAGAACTCATTACATCATCAGGCTCCAGCTGCGATGAGCCACAGATGTCTATGACAGCCAATGTAGAAAATATTCCTGCCAGTTGCAGGGAGGCTGATTACAGACTCAGACTGTGATACAAATTCTGACCACAGGCTCCACTGCGTGTTTTTCTGCCGATTCCTCTCTGTGACTCTCCGACGACATGCACTGGCTTTACGACTGAGGAGGTAGCAGAGCATGACTGAGAGGCTGCGAATGATTCGCTCATGCTTTTCGCTTTCCTCCTTGGCTGTCAG
Source organism: Petrocephalus schoutedeni (assembly GCA_026780765.1). NCBI lineage: Eukaryota > Metazoa > Chordata > Actinopteri > Osteoglossiformes > Mormyridae > Petrocephalus > Petrocephalus schoutedeni. Next base: position 23,064,648 of record JAODKL010000021.1, on the reverse strand, counting down.
CCTGTGGGTGGTTCACTCACGTTTTCCTAACAAATCGTCGAGGACAGCTTTTCACTTCCCTCTGTTGACTGTCAGGCTGTGGATTGTTCACTCACATTTTTCAAACAAAGAGTCGAGGACGGCTTTTCACTTCCCTGCGCCGACTGTCAGTCTGTGGAACCCTCTGCTTCTCCACATCTGGGCAATTCTGTATCAGCTCTTTTTTGTGACCCCCATGGTTCCAGAGCCACAGCTGCTAGGGGCAGAGGGCCCTGGGAGCGAGAGACTCAGCGACAAGTGCAGAGTAGGGACTGTCAATCACAAGCTGAAAATGAGCAAAATGATAAACTGCTCCACTTATTTCAGCCTATGCCAGCCTCACACACACATATGCCTGTGGGACTCACCACCACCACAGAGGGCACCCTACACAAAGGCATGATTCTGTAGCATGTCAAACTGGAGTGTCAATCCGACCCAAACTATGGAAGTTTTTTTTGGACTTTATTATTTATGACCCACAGAAGACAATCCACAAATATGTACCATGATCCACAAATATGTAATTATTCACAAATACGTGTTTTTATTATTTTACTTTTTTTTGTGTAAAATCATATCCACAAAAACATAGAGGGTATTTATACACATGAAACAGGTTTTACACATTTGTGGATCACGTCTTGTCTATTTGTGGATCACGCAACATTTGTAACTTTGCACCTATTTATGTGTGGATTTTTGTCCAATTCCTACCACAGCTGATCTGCAGAAAAAAAATCCACAAATATGAGGCGCAGTTATTAGCTACATGATGTACGATGTCGTCACACAGACCTTATAGCAGCACACGGACATTAAGCCGGGCTGGCAGTTGAGTCTGCGCCACAGAAATATATGGGGAGTCAAGTGTCAAAATAAATTCTGTGCCTTTCTGTCATGCACAGAAATTAAAATTTTGTGCACAGAATTGTCATAAGTGCCTTGCATTTTGCGGGCAGAAAGCTAAATATGTCTGCTTATGTGAATTTAAGTAAGTCATTTTGTGTATAAAATGAATTTCGTAAGTGACAGAACGTAATTTTGTGGACAAAATGCATTTCGTGAATTAAAGAAGGTTAAATGGCTTTAATTTAATTTCATTCATTAAAAGCATTTCATCCACAAAATGACTTTCTGTCACTTATGAAATGCATTTTGCACACAAATGAATTGCTTCAGCTGAAAAAAATGCATTTTCTGAATGAAGTTACTTCTGTAGATTGGTCCTGAAGAGTGACCCTAATGCCAGAAGGTGAAAAATGGACATTGCACGCTGGGGGCATGGCCAATGACCATATTTGTTGTAACAATCAACAATCACTATTGTCTCAGTGTATGCTCTGACCGTGGTGAGTGATGTCTCGATAAGTGAAACTTCCTACTCACAACTCCAATTTGTGGTTGATGAGGTGACACTCCTCTGGTCATGGGTGACTTCAGTGCGACCACTGGCACCAATAGGGCTGGCTACGAGGATTGTATTAGTCCGGTCTGGCAGTTGGGGTGAAAGTGGTTCCATGTTCCTTGACTTTGCAAAAGGTCAAGGGCTGTGGGTCGCAGCATTGGACTTGGTACCATTGTACTTGGCACTCCAGTACTAGAGGTGTGGCAAAGGAGATTGATCACATCCTTGTGGACAAAAGCGGGAGGCTCCTGCAGAAATGCAGAGTCTACTCAAGTGCCCAGTTTGTGAATTCAGGCCACAGACTTGTTGTTGCTACTCTGAATATTCAACTTAGGTCCAGTAGGTTACCACCTACTAGAAGAATGAGTCTGGACTTAGCCAGACTCCAAGATCAAGCTGTCACTGATGAGTTTTCAAAGAGTTTGAGTGAAGAACTATCAGACTTGGGTGTGGCTGCTGACTCAAATGTGATGTGGGAGACCTTCCATGATAAGACCCCTAAAGTTGCTGAAGGTTTTGTTGGTGTTCCCAGTATTCCCTAAAGGAGGTGTTTCATCTTGCAGGGCACCCTAGATATTATAGAGAGGAGTCGAAGTGCACAGCTTGGTGGCAATTCCAGGTTGTACCGAGAGCTGCAAAAGACAGCTGTGAGGGCTCTAAAGGCAGAGTAGGAAGTGTTTGTCAGATGAATCTGTGAGCAGGTCACACATCATCTGTGGTTTAGCGACCCACATCCTGCTTAGAATGGAATCGATGCAATCGAAGAATCTGTTCCTTGGAGAGTAACAATCAGGGCAGGTGATGGAACAGTCCTTATGGATGGAATTGCAATTGTGACCCGCTGGGCTGGCTACTTTAAGTAGTTGTTTAAAGCTGATCCTCCGGTTGAACATCTCTGGGTCCATGGTTTTTGAGGCTGACCTATCGATCAGCTGTGAACCACCCAATCTCATTGAGATTGCACAAGTGTTAAATCAGCTGGGGGCGGGGAAGGCCCCAGGGATCTGTGGTATCCAGAGTGAACTTCTCCAGGCTGGTGGTAAGGCTGTCCTCCTGGCATTGCAAGCAATCTTTGCTTCCATTTGGCAGATGGGCATCATCCCAACTGACTGGAAAATGGGACTTGTTGTCCCCATCTGGAAAGGAGGATAACACTGCTTTCTGTGCCGAGTAAGGTCCTTGCTAGGGTCATCCTTAATAGGATCCATGATCACTCACTTGATCCCCCCAAGTTGTTGGACGTCAAGGCCGGCCTGTATACTGGTACTGTGAGAGGTTCACTTACCTCGGCAGCGACATACAGTCTCTGGTGACTCTTCCAATGCACTAGATGGATTAGGAAAGCATGGGGGTCATGAGGTTGCTGGAAAAGGGTGTGTGGCGCATCTTTGCATGTGGACAAAGGTCCAAGTCTTTAGAGTCCTGGTGCTCCCTGTTTTGCTGTATGGCTGCGAGTCATGGACTCTATCCAATGACCTGAGATGAAGACTGGACTCCTTTGGTACTGTGTCTCTTCTGAGCATCCATGGGTACCAGTAGTTTGACTTTGTGTCGATTGCGATTGCTCAGGGAGTCCCAAATGAGGCACATTACCTGCATTGTGAGGGAGCGCCAGTTGCAGCACTATGGCCATGTGGCAATGCAGGATCCTCCTTGCAGATCCGAGAGGTTTGACCAGACCAAGGAGGTGCCCAGGTAACACCTGGCTGCGGCAGATGGATGGCCAGTTCCAGAGGGTGGGACTGGACCGTGTATCTGCCTGGGGGGGGTCACCAACTGGGATCCTCAGATGTTTTGTTGTGTGTTGGGTGCGGCAACGCGCTGCCAGCACATGCTCCCCAACCTGACCTGACCTGGATTGGTGGATACTCCAGCATCTCAATTGTGCCAGTGGAGGGGCACTATGGAGCACATCATCAGCAGCTGTACGAAGGCTTTGGGGGAGGGGCATTACCGCTGGTGTCATGACCAGGTTCTGAGGTCATTGGCGGATACATTAAGTACAGCAGTCTAACGTAGTAAGATCACCTTCATCAGAGTTGGGGAGAAGGCACACCAACAACCTGGCCCCACGAGGGGGCTTCTTGCCACTGCACCAGACTGGCAATACCTGGTCGATCTAGGAAGGCAGCTCAGCATACCAGAGCACATTGCAACCACTTTGCTCCACCTAGATGTGGTGTTAAGATCAGAATCTACGAAGCAGATCTATGAAGCTGCTGGAACTTACTGTCCCCTGGCCAAATATGCAGAGCTTGTTGCAGAGTGCAGGGGGAATGGCTGAAAAGCCCACTAAGAACCAGTCGAGGTCAGGTGTCGGGGTTTTGCAGGTCAGTCATTGCTGAGAACTCTGAAACTCCTTGGAGTGGAAGGACTGCAATGCAGAGGGGCCACCAAGAATATCCTGGAAGCACGGGAAAAGGCCTCACGGTAGCTGTGGATCCGGGAGGGGGAACCATGGAGTAGTGCAGCAGTTGGACATGGGGCTGGATCACCCAGCTGAGGGTGTATGATGATTTAAGACCCAAAACACCCTAGGACTGAAGACATGTCCAAGTAGCACCAGAAGGTGTATTAAAAGTGTTTTTAGTGCAACCGTTAATATTTCATGTAAAATATCTTATTTTCAGCTTTGTAGTCTCATAAGTCTCATAAAGGTAGTGATAAACACTAAAAGAACAAGTTATCAAATTTCCATGTATTTATAATGACAAATTTTTACAGTAGCAATGAAAATTAGAAAGCAAGTGACATCTGTAATTTAAATTAAAAAATTAAATTTAATTTTAATTCCGTATCGTATTTCCCCAGTGAAAACTGTCTCATCACACAATGACAGGTTGAAGCTCCTCAGTCGGTGTAAACAGAACCCAGATGTTTATGTGAATCAAACTGGGCATTTTCACTTGTCTTCTCGACCCAATATTGATTATCCGATTATCATGTTCACTTATGAATAGCGCTATTTGCAAATGGGTGGGAGATCAGGATGGCTTTGTGACTCAGAGTCAGTGAAGTTTTCTAACCCACGTGCCAACAAAGAAGATTCATAACTCTTTCCCCGCTTCAGTAACTCAGCACCCCCCTTGCCTAGTCACATCACTGCTAATTCGCCGCCCTCCCAATGCTAACTTGGCTTCCTGGCCTTGCTCGCTTGGTGCCCCCACTGATAACTCAGCACCCCATTGCCTAGTCGGCACCCCCTTTTCTTATTTGGCTTCCCCCCTTTGCCAACTTGGTACTCCCCCTTGCTGAGTGGGCACCCCCCTCTGCCAGTTGCTAAAAAGTCCTTAGCTGCTAATCATAGAGACTACTTGAGATCATTATAGTGCTTGTGGTGATAAAGAAATGGTTTAAATAATTGATACAAAACCATTTAACCAGCAGTAATTTGATATTTCAGTTTGGCATCCTTAACAGTGATTTGACATATGAGGAATATAAGGTGATCGCAGGCCAGAATCAGTGAGTCACTCCACTGAGCCAACATCAGTGATCACATCTTTACCAAGTGACAGCACGATGTACTGAGATACGCGTCACTGTGACAAGCTGTGCAACCAAAAGGCCAGATTTGTCCCTGGCAACAGAATAAGGATTGTGTCTTGATTTTTAAAATTATTCACTGATGTTTTTCAGTGGTAGTCACTATTTGTCATACAATCTCAAAGTGTACATCAGTGGACAATGCGCTTGAAATACCTTTTTAGAAAGACAAACAAAGGCGACTGATAACCATAAAGTGCTGCTGACCCCTAGTGGTTGTACAAAGTATACCGTCAGATATGAGGGGAACAAATTTCCAATAACACACTCAGACCAATGTTGATACTGTAGCGTTGGAAGCATGAAGTCAAATACACAAACAGGTGCTGTTATTTTTTCCCCCAACTTTTTCCAATCTTTATGAGCACGCCTCCTATGAACTCTGCTAGGCTCTACCTCAACCCTTTTCTAACCCTAACAAAACACTGTCACTGATGCCCACTTTGCTGGCATGACAAGAAATGGCAGTAGAAGGCTGGCAGTAGAGCAGTGGTTCAGGATCCTCTTGAATATATTGAAATCATGTCACATTACCTCATCCAGTGGAAGTTGGTCCCTGATTACCCACCAGCAGTAAAACACCAGGTACAGGAAACTCCACAGTTCCAATGCTGTCTATATTATTAGTCAGACCCTCACGGCTGCAAGCTTCTCTAGGTCTATGTAAATTCTGTCAGTATCCACCATATGGCCCAAGAACAATAATTGCTGGAGGATCTGGCATTTTCTAGGGTTGAGCTTGAGACCAGCCCTCGGAATGGTCCTCCTAGAGGTACATAAGAACTCCATCAAAGGGCATCCAACCAGACAATGCTGATAGCACTTATCAAAGGTGGTGGGGGTCATTGCAGAACCCAAAAGGCATGATTCTGAAGTGCCACAGTCCATGCCCCAGGGTGTTTACCACTATACACAGGTCAAGGAAGCTGAACCATCTGCAACCTGCAAGGGAGTCACTCCCACTATTAATGAGTCCTGGATGTCTGCTAACAAGAACTTGTGTTCAGTGACTCGAGCACACAGTCTTTGTCAGGTGGCCCCTCACTGCACCGCCGCACTGGAGGTTCCTGCCAGTTTTGCGAATGGCGCCGGGCAGTGTGCAGTTCCAGTGGCAGAAGCACACCCAGCCTCTACAGTGCCCCCCCCACCCCAGTTTCAGCCCGACACCGCCAGTGCCTTGCAGATGGATGCCTCTCGCAGAGGATCAATCATGCCAGACCCCCCCCCCTCCCCCCAGGTTTTCATCCCCCTCCCTCCCACTCGATCCTTCATATTTCACTTAATAAACACACCTTACACATCCCACCTGGCGCCGCAATCCCAGCACAGACTATGGTGAGATTCCGGTACAGCTTCCCCTCATACCTGGACGAGTCCTTCCTCCTACATTCGACACCGATGTAGCGCAGGGTGGGCGAAGTTGCACACGTAGATGGAAATACTGGTTGTGGCCACTTATTTTACTCTTTATTTTAACTCAGTCACAGGCAGAACAACCTAACAGCAGTGCTATGCAAAGACTTTTTTAGGGGCAGGGGCTGGGCCTGGGGCAGGGGGGTATACATAAATGGGACACTTGATAACTCAGAAGGTGGGGCACTTTCAGTCATTTGGGCAAAAGGGGAAGGTGCTCAGGCACCCTAATATTAATAATGTGCTGCTTTGCCTGATGGGAAACTGGTGTCATCATTGCTGTGCCACATTAATAGCCAGCATTAGGCAATCAATTGAAGTGAATTTGATATGTGCATGATGTTTGATGATGATGTGGGCCTCTGTGAGCCAGTTAGATCCGCAATGGTGCTGATTATGTAGACAGAGACACATACAGCAGACTTTAAAATGTCCCTCAGAATGCTTTATTTTCCATGCATAGTTTGGACAAGAGTGTAGTGGAACTTCATTTGAGATTAAAAAGAAAAAAAAAACTCTGACATTCATAATTTTCTCATTATCGACATCTCTGCAATTATTCACAAAATATCTCAGTTGTAATTTTCTATTTCTTCATTAATCCTTCAAAGGGCCAAAAAAGTGCTGTTAAACATAAATACATTTAAAAAAAAAAAAAACAAGAGAGCCTGTAACTGAAACATTTTGGAAAATTTATACAACACGGTTCTTCAGCACTGACCCTTCTACGTTTGACGTTCGTCCCGACTGCCTTCCATTTAAAATAAAAGACAGTTCTCCTTTAAATCCACCCATCTAAAATATAAATTATTCAAAGCTGAAAAGCCAAAACAAATCTGACAGTTTTCCCCCTAAACAAACATTTATAAGGAGTTGTGTTTCCAGTTAAAGCAACAGATTTCTTCTTTAAACAAGTCGATACAAAAAAAGGCAGAAACCACCCACAGGACTGAGTATCCCTGGTTCGATAACAGTGGTCAGGTAGAAGCCTAAAATGGCCCGTGTATGGCAGCTACCTCCACAGCCAGTTCAATGAAAGATTGATTTCGCTCGATCTTCGAACTGGGAGCAGACTGCTACACCCACAGAAATGTAAACGAGAAAAACAAAAGGCGTTCTGCGGTCTTTCAGGCCAAAAGGGGGCGGTTTCACTACACTAATACTTTAACTTCACTCTCCTCTTTTTATTTCCAAAATGAGAACACAGCACAAGCCAGAATAAAACGCAACACGCAAACATCGTCACGAGACAGATCCTACGACATCAGTCCAGCTGCATGGACCGGGGCCCGATTCAGAGGCGTCGCTTCTAAGTAAAATTGCATTTCAACTCGAGCAGTTAGAGCAGCGGCGTTGGCAGAGGGGGAGGAAATGGGCAGGCCGCGCGGGGTCACGAGTGTGCGGGCGAGTGTCAGCCAGCGAGGTGTGGTTCCCGTCCAGCCGTTCCTGTAATTGTTGTTGGAGATTTTATCAGCTGCTCTCCAGTCCAGAGACCAAGTGACATGAAAACCACGACTGCATGTAACAAAATGGAAGGTTTCTTCCCCTCTCTCACCCACATACACTGAAGAAAACATTGGCCGTTTAAAGATAAGAAATCACAAATTTCAGGTGGTTACATATACTTCAGGTGCTGACCGTTAAAATGATATGTTGTGTTTCTAGGTAACTGGTCTGAATACGTATTTTACCATACTAAGATTAAAAAGAAAATCCATTCAAAGGATTAAAATTGCAAAACGTAAAAATAGAAGTAATCTCTTTTGAAAGACACTATATAGCTTGCGCTCACAAAAAGCCAGCAGGGACTCAAATATAAATATTTTGCATTTTTTCACTCTTTCAGAAAACTAAAACTGAAAAGAAATTTAATTTTGCAGTGATTTCAGCTATAAACAGCAGACAGTTCATTGTCGTATTTAGGCTAAAACAGACATTTGTCATTTCACGGCAGAGCCAGTGTAGAAACAACAAAAAATACAGTATTTTTTTTTTTCAATGAAATTCATTTAATTCAATGTAGTCAGCTGTTTAACACAAAATACACAGCTCCACTAGGGGGCACTGTCCCTCCAATTCACGACTGAACACGGTGCATGTGGCCTTCAAAAGGAAGTGTTTTAAACAAGGGCATGTAATGCATCGATTAATTGGGATCAACTTCAACAATACTTCAAGAAAACAAACAATGCTTGCCAAGCTAAATTAAGCAGACAGATGCAGAACCGAGACGCTTCCGTGGGACACGTCTGACACAGCATGTTCCACCCTAACCCACAGAGGAAGTGTCACGGGATGCAGGTGGCAGATTTCATTCCATAGCAAGGATTAAAAAGTTGACCCTTGGAGAGTAACAATACCAGCGACAACTGGGAGGCGATGGCAACCTATTTCCTGGTGAGTGACTGCCCGCTCTCAATTCCCACGGCCAGCACCGGCCCGCCTCACTCCACCTCCCTCCTCAGAACGGAGAAACAAGCATGACAGTTATGTGTTCAGTCTAGGAGGCCGGAGCCTGAGGCTTTGAGCATGTCGTGGAGGGATATGGCCAGGGGTGTGGTCAGGGGCGGGGCCAGTTGGAGCCAAACCTCTCATTTGACATGTTCCTCACTGTGGGAGGAGCAGTAGTATTTCTTGTGTGCTATAAAAGTGGAGAGACTGCTGAACTTGATGTTGCAGAGACGGCAGAAGCGCGTGTTGCCGTTCTGCAGGGGCGAGATGAGTGTCGTCTTGGGGGGCACTTGGCTGTGGCCGTGAGGGGGGGTCTGTGAGTGTGCCACTTCAGGCACAGGTGAGACAGTCACGGGGGTGGTGGCCACAGGGGAAATCCCGTCCTTGTGAGAGCCCAGGGGGCTTCCGTTGACCAGGGGTGAGGAAGGGGAGATGGGCTCCCTCTTCACCCGGCCGTTCACACTTTCCCTGTGAAGGGCTGGGCCGAGATGTGGAGGTGTGGTTGGGGGAGGGTCCTTGGGGCTCAGGTTGGAGGCAGGACTAACGGGAGCAGATTGGGCCTCAGGGTGGTGGGCCGCCTCCCCGTCGTCGGGGAAAGCGCGGCCCAGGGCTGGCTGCAGGGTCAGGACCAGGCCGTGCACCGTTCTGAAATGCTCCATTAGGTCACCCGTGACAGCACCATTGGGTGGGCAGTAAGGGCACACCACGGGCATGCTAGTGGCGGGGGAGGCGTACGCTTTGGCACCGGATGGCGCAGGTAAGCCAGGCGACCTGGCAAGCCCGGGCTGCTGCGTGCTGAACGGCGTCGCAGTGGCGACTGGATCCGGTTTCACCTCCCTGCCTTCCGTATGGTCCGAGTGTGGCTCTGGCCCGTCCGGCAGGCGGGTTGGCGGCGACGTGGAGGCGGAGCGCTTCAGCCGATGGAGCTGCTCCAGGGAGCGCTGCTGCAGGGTGGTGGCCGGGCAGTAGAAGGTCTTGTGGGCCAAGTAGTTCTCGATGCTGTTGAAGCTGATGCTGCAGGCCGTGCACTTGTGGTAGTCAGTGAGCGGCAGTGCCGGCAAACCCACCCGGGGGGCCTCCCGCAGACGCGGCCTTTTGCTGAGGTCAATGGGGCCCTCGCCTTCAGGGCTGGGGCTAGGCGAGGGGCCAGAGAGGTGCCTTATGGGAAGGGCGGGTTGTTCCAACACCCGGGTCACTGGGGCCACGGGCTCCTGCTTTGTGGCCACGGCGGGAGCCAGGGCCTGGGCCGGCACGGCAACCGGGGCGGCAGCAGAGCCCGTCAGGGCCTTGGCCTGGGCCATGTGGATCTCGTACATCTTCTTGCGCTTGCGCGTGCGGATGGGCTGCGGCAGGAAGGCAGCCTTGCCCTGGTGGGGGCGCTGGTTGGACGGGTCGTGGCGCGAGGCGCAGTAGAAGCGCTTATGCACGATGTAGTTCTCGTGCCGGCTGAAGCGGATGTTGCACGCCTGGCAGAAGGTGCGGCTGGGGTCATCATCAGCGTCGCCCACCGAGCCGCCGGGGCTCTGGCTGCCCTCGCTGCTCCGCCCGCCGCTCTCCCCCTCCGAGGACGTGGGGTCCTTCAGCGCCGCCTCCTCGCTCTTCACCTCCACAGCCGGCGTGGAGCCAACCTCTGACTCTGTGTCACTGTGCGGTGGGGGTGGGGCCTGGCTTCCCGCCGCTCCTGGAGGGGAGTCGTATGCCGCGGGGCGTCCCGGCGGAGCCGCCCGCTCTTTCCCTTGTGGGGCGGGCCCGGCCGTCTCGCCCTGCTGGTGCCGGCTGGAGCAGTAGAGCCTCTTGTGGACGTAGAAGTTGTTCACGTTGTTGAAGGTGATGTCGCACTCGAAGCACGTCGCCCCCTTCTGGACGGGGGAGCCAGCCGCGTAGAAGGCAGGCACGCCTCCCGAACCCTGGCCCTGCTTCAGCCGGCTGTGCACCATCTCCGACATCTTGGCCAGGATCTCCGAGGCCTGTGGCATGATGGTGGCCTCAGGTCCAAACATGTACTGTGGCAGGAACACAGCACTGCCAGGGATCACGGACCCGCCCGCACCCACATGCACGGGGCTGGAGCCTGGGGTAGGGCTGGGGAGCTCTGTCTTCACCTGCACCGAAGGAGGACTGTGGGGGGAGGAGGTCTGGGAAGAGGTTTCCTTCACCTGCCCTTCCTTGTCCAGCACCTCCTGAGCCGGTGCCTCCTCACCCACACTGACAGAGTCACACTGCGGCTCCTCCTTAACCTTCACGAGGGCCGGGGACCCAGCCGGGGCAGACGGACTCCCTTCCCGAGCCGAAGCCCCGTTGGTGCCAGGGCTGGCTGAGTCGGGCCGGGCCGTGGTGGCTGGCGGCTCCGGATGTTCCATGGAGGGGGGGCTGTGCCGGGCCCCAATGGGGCCCTTTGCCTCCAGATGGCCCCGCACGTGCTGCTGGAGGAGTGAGGTTGTCTCAGCCACAAAGCCACAGAGCTGGCACTTCAGGGGGGCGCTGGGTTCCACGGGACTCCTGCCTGAGGGAGGGGGGCAGTCAGGGGACAGTTACCCTACTGGGAAACATAGTGCCCAAACAGTGGCACAATGCCTTCACAAAACAAAAAAAGTCCAATATAATGCAGTATTTTTAACGACATGACTTAATGAATCCACTTTTGGGTTGCAACCCATGATTTGAGCACTGCTGATTTAAAGAATGAATTCTCCACAATGTATACACACGGCCCAGTGCCATTTGTTACCTGTGGCCGGCTGCAGTGGGGGCAGGCCCGGTCCAGGGGAGTAGACCTCGCTGCGGGAGCCGGGCTGGCACACCATGTGACTAGTGACCAGGTGGCTGTAGAGGATGTCCCTGGTGGTGGAAACGAAGCCGCAGCCGTGGCAGACGCCCTTCAGTGTGTCCGTGTGCACCTTCAGGTGCCGCTCACAGTTGGCCTTGGTGGTGAAGGCCGACAGGCAGATGAGGCAGACAAAGGGGCGCTCGCCTGGGGGGGACATGGAGGAAGAAGGAGGGAGATGGAGAGATGGGGGATGAGAGAGAGAGAGAGAGAGAGAGAAGGGGAGGGAGAAAGGAGGAAGGAGAGATAAAGAGGGAGGGAAAGAGGGAGAGAGAATGAAAGGGAGAGAGGGAGAGAGGAGGAAGGAGAGAAAAAGAGCGAGGGAAAGAGGGAGAGAGAAAGAAAGGGAGGGAGGGAGAGAGAGGAAGATAGAGGGAAGATGAGTCAGAGAGAGGGAGAGAAGGAAAGAGAGATGGACAGAGGAAGACAGACAGAGGAAGAGAGAAAGAAGGAGAGCTTTACAATACTCCATCATGCTCTTTATGTATGAATTTGCCATTTCTTTAAATATCAGCAAATTACAACGATGATTTTCTGGACTTGAGAAAGATGGAAAGTTTTAAACACATGAATGAAATTGCATCTCTCCAGGCCTCTCCTTATATGTACCCATTCAGTGCACTCATTCAGATGGTGCACCCAGCTTCCAGCCCTATACTGCCTGTGCTAGGGTCCTCCCTACATTGCAATTAGGAATTGCAGGATCAGGGGCAGGTTTGTCGTTTCTGGGGGCCCAATCAAAAAGTCACTTCTGGACCCCCCCACTCTCATGGTGACTCTTTGTGGCCAACAGGGGCCCCCGAGTAAATGCACGGCTTCTATGGTGATAAACATGGCCGCTGGCCAGGATAAACAGCTCGAAGATGAGATTGATCTTCGAGTGAGTGTTATTTTTACAGGTATTTAGAGTCATATTTTAGGTTAACTTTCTTGCATAATGGTCCCTCTTGGGATGTGATCCAGAAAACGTGTCTCTGTCCATGTCCATATCTATGAATGCAGTGGCCCCCGGTGTAATTGACACGCACTGCTGCAGTGATGCGGCTGTGTTCTGTGGTGCAGTAATGACGGTGCTCGGGTGACCACTGAGGGCCTCACCGCTGTGCGTGCGCATGTGGATCTCCAGGGAGCTGGCGCTGGGACAGCTCTTCCTGCAGTGGGAGAAGGGGCAGATGCGCTCATTGGGGTACGAGTCCTTGGGCTTGTCGTGGGGAGGCGAGCTAGCCGCCTGCTTCTGCCGACTGGCGCAGTAGTACATGAGATGGGCCTGCAGATTCCTCTCGCTCCGGTACCAGATCCCACAGTCCTTGCATGGGAAGATATCCTCTGAAACACAGCAGCGGCCAAGAAAAGATGAGACAGGATCACACAGCAAAAAAAAAAAAGACCTGAGCAGAGGTCATAAAATACCGCACAAGTCACCCGGGCAGGGTCAAGGGTCACAGATATTAGTTTGCCTCTCTTGGCATCTTATTTTCACCAGCTAAATCTAATCTCTACTATACATTTGGAAGGACGGCACTGAACTTGTGAATGAACTGATGAAAAATAAACAATTTACCATATGTACTAGGCCCTGCTGAAAGTAGGTCTGTGTCTACACTATTTATTTCCTACTCAGGGTACTGGGCGTGAGGTACAGTGAAAGCTTTCGTACCCAGCAACGTTGGCACCGGGACACTGCCTAACAGATTAATTCTGCATATCTATTCTGCACAAACATGAATGATTATTTTACTGTTATTTTAAGTTGGATATTTGATAGAACATAAGAGGTTGAGAGGGAAACGATGGCGGAGGAAGCAGAAAGAATACTAAAGCATTTCGCTCCATAGACATGCGAGGGGACTGACATATGTAAGGTGCAATGTCCGTTACTCGCATGTGCCACTGCTTGAACGGCACATACAGGAGATTTTACTGTGCTGTGATTACTGCCACCAAGACTGCAGAAACAAGGACTCTACTTCCAGAATCGATCCATCATCTCCACGGCAGCACTAACAGGTCGCTCCCTGAGTGGGTACGGTAGTAATCACGCCTATCTGGTGTCAGGGCTCATGTTCATTGGCTATTTTGATAACGAGTTCTCCAGGATTTAATTAGCTCATTAAGCACCCGGCCCTAATACGACGGGAATTGGGAATATGGATGATGGTGTTTTATCCCCCAGGTTCATGTCTGGTGATTAATCACTGCTTCATCAGTCCACGACTCCTTTAATAAAGGCTTTCCCGCAGACGCCATAATGGATACGGTGGAACAGTTTGTAGATGAAAAGTAAACGTTCATCCAAGCATGGAGAGAGGAGATCTTTCTAGTGATGAAAGGAATGCGGCTTCAAAACCCAGATGGATTTGATCACTGTGTCAATCGCTGGCAGGTTTAAGGAACTTTGTTGGTTTTCTTAGGGTTAAACTAATGAGAGATGGAGAATGCAAGATAATCCCAACCCACTAGAGGTTTGGTGATCTTAGCACAGATACTAAAACATCCTCCGTTTACTGCAGGCAATCAAACAGAATTTATCATGATTATTTATCAATGAGAACCAGATTATGCACAGGACAAACTGACAGATGCACACATTGTTCACACGTCCTAAAACGCTCTTACTGTTGACGACAGCTGTGGCCAAGATGGCTGCCATGCCGGCTTGTTGGGGGAGGAGCTGAAACTCGGGGTGCAGAGCAGCTGGGTAGGCAGGCTCCTCCTTCACGGACACGTTCTGGTTCTCCGTGGGAGAGGTCTGCTCCTCATCGGGCCCCGTCAGCAGGGCCAAGAGACTCTCTCCCTGTTGGACCTCACGGGTCAGCTTGCAGAACAGCTGCTGTCCTGGGGGAGGGGCATAAGCAGGGTGTGGTGGTAGTACCGAGCAAATCCATCGGTCACTGAGACGTTCCATTACATTCAGATCGGATTACAAGCTATTGACCGATCAGGGAATGCCTCTGAGGTCATGGCCAGTGGTGGGCGGGGGGGGTCCCGGCCTTACCTCGGCTATAGACGGAGCAGTTGCCCGCGGTCGGGGTGGATGTGACTGGCAGTTTGCAAAGCCAGCAGTCTGGGTCTTCGCTCGCCAGAGTCCGGCTGGGATGCTGCTGTGGCAACACCATACAGTTGGTCAGACTTACCCCCGCTCTTAAACACACTCACACTTAAAGGCATTTCATGGAAATGTACTCACAACGCCTTCGAGACAATAGTGTTACCCATTTATGAAGCTGCCTATTTTACGGGAACGATCCAAACTAGGCAGTTTGCTCAAAGGTACATTCTACTTCATGTCCTTAGCCACTTGCATCACATTTTATTCGGCTGTCAAGGAGTCAACTAGGCAAAAATGTAAGCATTATGGGAACAGGAAGCACACAACGACTTCTAACAAAAAAAGTACCTAACAAGACACCAATTCAATCACCAGAAAGTGCAACATTAACAGTGTACAGGGGACATGGAGGGGTCAGTAGATGCATTTAGGGTACAGATGGGTCTGGAGGTGTTTCTTCAAGGTGAAGGAGGAACTCTATGAACGGATGTGGTTCAGCAGCCCTAACCACTACCTGTTGTGGTGTATGTACCTGCAACTTATTTCTGTGTAAGAAGTCTGCGTCACGGTAATGCTGGATTAAACTATGGTTGAAAGTTTCTCTTGTACGTAATGGAGATTATCTCTCAGTCTAAACCATCACCATTCTTTTCATGTTCAGTAAGGATGAGGAACAGTATCTAATTGTAGTAAAGAGGATAAGCCAGAGAGAGCTCATTTCCCCCCTGCCACTGGGTGGCAGCAGCGAGTTGGCTGGAACCCTATCAGACCAAGGCTGGCACTGGTACCTGACCCAAGGCCCCATGTGCTGCAAGCATTGCTGGGGGTAGGTGGAATCTTACACTACCTACATCATAGCAGCTGATAAAACTTGTGAAAGCAGAAAACAGCATAACCTCAAACCTCACAGGAAATAAAGAAATAAGATTTTTTATGGTCGTTGAAAAAAAACATGGAAAAAGAATATGAAAGTATGGAGGCATGCTATGAGATTTCTTTGAAACAATGGTTGCTCTTGGCTAAAGATGGCCTGTATTGTATTTCATGGTGAAGGCTCACTGATGCTGGAGATATTCCCCTTTTGTTTTAATTTGAACCCGTAATCTTTGTTCCATCCATGGCCATAAGCAGAGTCCTAATTTGTTTCAGACTAATTCTGACTAAGCGCTGCTTGTGCCGTTGTTTGGGAAGGAGAATGGGCAGCAGGCCTATGAAAAAGCGGACAAGCTCTCTAAATGCACTCAAATGCAGATGTCACAGCCGCAGAACAGCAACAGGAGCACCCACCAATCAGCAAGGGTCTCCGTCTCCTGCCCCCTGCCTATTGGTCAGTCCATTTGGCTGGCCAGAAGCTTGCCATACCATGCAATACTGCTCACAGTGCTTAGTCCCTAACACTACCTTTTCAGTGGGTTAGATCCCCAGAGGGATTCTTTCCCTCTCTTGAACATCTGCTAGGTTTTCGTTCCTGCTCCCCTGTTACATCCTGGCTTTTTTCGGGCCTCACTGCAGTGAAAGAACGTTAACTGTTCTTAAAGTTTTCTTACCTATCCTTCCCCCACAGAGCCGTATTAAAACATTCCTCAAAGCTCTGTTTATCCTTACCAACGAGGAACCCAAACTAACAATTGACACGGGGGTGGGTGGGGCGCACTTATAGCTGAGGCGATAACTAGCCCATCACCTGGGCTGACAAGCTAATTTTAACTTGTGAACACTTTCAAATCTAGCTGGTCTTTGAGCTTCATGCTTTGGGTTTTCATTACTGGTCTTATTTTACAGTATTTGTAGGTTAGGTTGGTGACATAACTTTTCATCTCATTTAAACTAACCTAAATATTCACTTCACCTAGGCTAGGTGACCACAGCATCGCCTTTTTCATTAAGTACCCTGATCTGTGTCCATCACTAATGGAGAAACAAAGCCGTCCGTTCTCATTACTGCTGGGCAAAATGGCATCAGTGATGCTCTTTTTAATTAATTTGATTCAAATCCACTTGTAATGTTAATACTAATCTCTGTTAAATGATTCAGGCCGTTTAAGCCAAAACGAAAGGGCAGATGGGCTCAGGGGTTGTCACCTGCAGGGGGCAGCAGAGAGCTCACTTGACCCCCTACTTTCATGTGCGTGCACCTAGCCACATAAACAGCTACCTTCAGCTTGTGTGTTTACCCTGATCTTGTGTTTATAGGAGTCCCTCGCCAGTGAGTAGTGTGATTATGAAAAGTGGGGGGTTTCACTTGACTCTGGTTTGCTCACACATTTGGCGTTTGGAACCCGATTTCAGCACCCGACGAGACTCACATACTGCCTCTCAGTCTGCAGGTGCAGGGAGGTACTTTTCAAATTCCAAGTTTTATGACTCAGGGCATGAAGGCCCAGCAGATAGGCAAATGCGTTGCGGTATCTGTAACGGACATCTAATGCGTCGCTACACGGCCGATTGCTATGCTGCCGATAGCGACGTTGCCGATAGCCCAGCCGCCTCCTACTCACGGGCAGAGGGCCAAGGGCACCAACAGCAGACTTTCCAAGCCTGTAGCCTACAGGCTCGAGTCTTTGTTCCTCCTTACAGTCTAAGCAGTAAAACCCCAGCAAGGCTAATCCTACCAGTAGAGCGATGTGAAAAACAGCCTCTTCTTTCCATTACATCAACGACACACGTCTCTGTCTAGCTCCTACTTGCCAATATGCTGAAGAGGGGATTTTTGTACCAATTAAGCCTGATGAATCACCCCTAACGCTTGTAGCGGACATAGGAATGGGAGCTGGGAGGGGGACCGTCACTGCTGTTACATCTGTATGATCTAAACCTGGGGTATCCAGGTTAGAAACTAATGTTCAGTTTATAATGAACAGTGAAAGAAAGGTTCCTTGGCTCACCCAGCCTGGAAAACTGTGATGCTCCTAAAGCAGGAGAATCAGAATCATCCAACTCCCTGAGAAATGTCATGTCTAATCACTTGTACACTGTGGGGGAAAATAAGATACTCAAAGCTGAACCAGCACCTTGGTACAGTATATTTTGCAGTATAACCCTACAGCATTACACAGTACAATCGTGGTTTATTTCCACAAATTGCAAATTTAAAGGAATCCACCTCAAACCCATGCACTCTTTCACTCACCCACCCATTCTCACTTACTCTCTCTGCCTCACAGATCCCCCCTCTCTGCCAATCTGCTACAGATTTCCCAGAATGCTTTGCTTTTAAATGGCTGGTCACACGTTGCAGAAGTTCGGGGCAGGGTGGAATAGAAGCAGAAGCATTCCTGCAGTGGCTGGCCGGCCTCGGTCACACCCGGCGTCCTCCAGGCAAAGCCGAGCACTTTGAAAGCACTAAGCTGCAGCTCCAGGCCGCCTTTCAGCCTCGGCTAAGCCCCTGGGCCGGCCCCTCGTCCGCCATGAATATTAACCAGGGGTGCAGAGTTTTAATCTGCCTGATCCTCACACTGCTGCTGCTGAGATGATAGCAAATCTAATTATTTGGTCTGATATTAACCAGCGGCACCCCCCCCCACCACCACCACTACCGCAGAGTGCCTCACGTACACCCCCCCCCCATTCCGCCCAGCACCTCACCAATTGCCCCCT
>JAODKL010000021.1:23026349-23036575 GCA_026780765.1 Petrocephalus schoutedeni | reverse complement strand
CTAAAAACAGCTCAACTGGAGAGAGGATCTCCTTACTCCTCTATCACCACCGGGGCCTGGTTGAGGCTTAGAGCTCTGTCAAACAAAAGGTCATTTTTCTAAAAGTAAATGCATAAAAAATTAAAACCCATTTAGACAAAGACAACATACAGCCAGTTTTAGCTCACGACAGCAATGGCATCACAGCTATATCTCACACAGTAACCCTTTTATGCAAAAAACAAACAGCATGACGGCAACATTTTTCCCCCAACCATATTATTTCGGGATAGTGAAATATTTCTACATAAATTTGATCTGCAAATTCACTAATGCCTTTTCTGTCCTACCCACAAACTGATGTCAGTTTAAGATAACACGCCACAGTGTTCTTTGCCGTCTTAATCACATTTTCTCATGATTTCCCAATGTTTTTTTTTTCCCAACGAATTGCACAAGTTCACGAGATGCGGAGAGGCCACACGATAAACAAAGCAGCACCCGCATGCTGCTGGAGAGTACTGCAAAATCCCGGGATCGTTGAATCGGTATCCTAGAGGGCTGGAGTCAGACGCAGAGGCTGAGTTAGCGAGCGAATATGTGGTGTTCAGTAGCCAAGGTCGGAAACCCGCCCAGCTATTTTCATTTACTCCTTATTTAGCAGAAGCTTTTAGCTAAACAGACACACATAAAAACACAGGGTCAGACAGTCCCTGGAGCAGTTCTGGGTTAAGGGCCTTGCTCAAGGACCCGACAGGCAACAGTGACATCACTCTGCTGACCAGGGGATTTAAACCAGTGACCTTCCAACTAGGGATGAAACCATTCTGGTTTCGAGGTATACCATGGTAAAATTCCCAATAGTTAGTAATACCGTTTCAAATTTTAATTATCATGAAAACTGTGGCTGATTATTGTGCTTTGAAATACACAAGTTAAATGTGATGCTTTTCCCGTTTTTTGTTTTCCTTTAGAGTGATATATAGCTTTATGTGAGTGATATATATATAGAGTGATATAGTGATATAGAGTGATATATAGCTTTTATATAGCTTGCTAAGGCCAAAAGTACATGCCAAAGGGAGTAACAATCATCACGAAAACCATTCTTCTCTAATCTGCCTGAAACGCCTCGTTCGATTTCCAGCCCTTTACTCTGTGATATGGTGAGGTCACCTCGTAACAATCTTTATTGGCTGCCTACCAGAAAGGATCTGTCTGCAGACTGCAAGACTGGGTGCAATGTGTAAGGCAAGCTGACAGACTGGGAAAGTTGCCCAATCAGAGCACACTGGACTCATCGAGGGGTGGGGCTTAAATTCAAAGTGAATAGAGAAGTACAGTATGAGAAAAAGAATGTGTTTTTGGAACACTGAAGCATGTAAATCTATTCTAGTAAATGCCAAAAAATTATGAACAGTGAAAATTAGCATAATAGGGCCCCTTTAAATACTGACAAGCATCAAACAAAACTAGCAACAGTCTCCCAGACAGGTACGCAGGCATAGCATGCAACGTGGGTTTGTTTTGCATCAGTGAAAACATGGCAGAAGGCAGTGACAGCGCTCAGGAGATTGTGAATGTTAATGCACATTTGAAATGGTTTTTATACATTTAAATGAGGTATTAGCTATGTTATTACATACTGTTAAGTTATTACATAAATTCAGTAGTGCTGCCAATTTTATTTATGGTTTTTTACAGCAAAACTTAGTCAAATTATTTCAGTTTGTGTACCAGTACTTTAACACTTCCATCACATTTTAACAATACCATGGTCATGCTGATAACCATGATGATTTTGGTCACTGTAATCCTAAAATTTTCATACTGTGTCATCTGTACTTCCAACCGCATGTCCTAACCCACTGGGCCACCGCCCCCAATTCATATCTATGAATGAACAGCAGTCATTAACCTTCCCAACCTTCACCATTGAGACGTCTCCACATTATGCAGACAGCACTGAGAGATGAAGAGGAAGTTCTGCCTGGTGAAGTTTACAGGTTTCTTCACTCCAGAAATGGCCTGTTATTAACCACCCTAGTCACCTCCCTATCTGTCTGGTCAAAGTCTGCGGTCCAGGTCCTCTAAGTACACCTGACTGTGGCCCCCTGGAAACAGCTAGGAGATATTAGTCCAGGCTGCTAACCTACGCTAGTTGACGTGGTCAAACAGCAAGTGGCCAGTTGGGCTCATGCTTTGACTATGAAAAGCAAAGCAGTTTAGTTGACATTCCTGACTGTGTGAGCCGAGACTTAGGATTCATTCACGATTGACCAGCGTTCACGAAATGGCACGCATTTCATCAGATTAAAAAACTCGGCAGAACAGAGTTCCTCAATTCCATTTAGGCAAACGTAGCTCTTCGTGTGGTCAGCCATAGCAAGCAAGCATCAACGTACACAGACAAATGCAAGGACATCAAAGCAAAAACGCCCTTTTCATTGATGGTACTAATAAAATTCTGAGCAATCTGGAATGGAGCGAGATCACAGGGAACGTTTTTACCTTGGATAATTCAACAGTAAGATGGAAGTGGCTTATTAGATGAAATAAAACAGCAGACAGCGCCACCTAGAGGTCAGGGCAGCTAAACACAAACCTTACACTTCCATTGACCAAATCAACTCCCAGTAGTACAAACATGAGAGTTTGAGAGGCCCAATACATGAGAGGCCCTATACCTGCCCAAATTGGTTAGGTCACTAACTGGAGTAGCTGCAGACCAGTACCGTGTCCATCTGGTACAAATAAGAGAGCAGCTTGTGTGTGTGAACTGCTTGTCCTTCTATAAACTTGGCAACCCTTAATCTAATCACGCCATCAATGGCCTGTCTGCAACCATTTGCTGGTGTTACTCACCTAACCCTGTTATCAAAGGGAGCCCTTATCTCCAGCATCATTAACCAAATTGTGAAAGTAGCAAGGTGTTCACCTTCACGCAGTAGTCACGGTACTTGCATGCACACTTTAGGGAGCTTGCATACAGATGTTGGAGAAGGGTCAAAGAGATGGCGCAGTAGCCACAAAAACAAGGCTATATACATCCTACAAGTGACGTGACATCTTCACGAATCATACAATAGGGCTTTTGGCTAGAACTACTGACATTCAAAATAACCATCAGTGACAGCAGCAGCAGGCGGTGGAGTGTGGCACAGTTAGGTTGCCGTGCCTGTCGTTAGGAGGTCGTCTGTTCAAATCCCATGATCAACAGAGTGACTTCGGTGTTAGTCCCCTGAAGGGGGTCCTCAACGCCCAATTGGTCCACGGACTGCCTGGCCATGCTTTCTCTATTGTATCGCATTGTAATCGCATTGGATAAAAGCATCTGCTACATACATACAATGTACATATAGTAGAAGCGCACCCGAATCTGAACTGATCTCCACAATGGTCCCCAATAGCTGAACTTTTGAGATCTGTAAGATCTGAATAGTAGTTTTGCACACAGTCAGCATTTGACTCAGGCCAGGCAGTGCCCTGTTGTGTCAGAGGTTACAGAAAACAGGAAGTGGATGCAGCAAAGCTTGATAAAAAGGTAGGACAGGAAAAACAGGCCAGGGTGGCAGATTCTAACAGGGACATGACCAGAGGTCGAAAGTTCAGGTCCAGAAAGTAAAAATCCAGACATAGATTTTGTTTCAAACAACCAGTTGAGTATAGTCACAGTCACATAGTACTTTCACAGGTTGGCTGAGACAAAACCTTGGTGTGGATTCTTACTTTCTGGGTGTGGATTGGAGGTCAACCTCACACGGGAAAACCGCTGTGGTCGAGTTTGTCTGGGATTGTGGGGTTGAGGCCCGTCTGGAGTGATGCATTCCCTTTGATGGGCTGTGTGTGGCTCAGAGGGATAGATTGCTGTGGGTAGAAGGCTGCTGGTTCAAATCCTAGAGTAAGTGGCATGATTTCACTTTCTGGGTCCCAAAAAACGGCCATTAACCTGACAGATGATCCAGGGAATGGCCAAGCCAATCAGATATCTCTTTGGAGTAACCGCCTAGGGAGGAACCACCACATGATGGGTTTAAGGGAAGGGAATGTGGACCCATCACAGCCCCAAGTCTGAAGCCATAACCAGTGTGGGTAAGTTCTCCTCCCACCATGCCCCCAGTGGCCTTATCAATACCACCACAGAACCAGCCGCTGGGGTATCTAGCTGCTGTCCATTTTTTGACAACCAAAGACAATAAAACAATCACTCCATCATTAATGAAATTACTAATGTAATTAGAGTTAGGGAGATTAACAAGGAGTACGTGAGCAGAGAAGGAAGGAGTGGGTGAGTGTGAGAGCCGGAGAGGGGAAAGGCAACAAGATAGTGGAAGTGTGAGACCATGTAAGAAAGAAATCATTAATTCCTGCGTGTTCGGGACGTGCCGTACTGGACGTACCATAAATTTAAAGTGTTTAACAAGCTTATCTGCAGGCAGAAGGAGGCAGACAGGCTGATAAGTTTGTCAGAGGATCCAGGACCCTTGGATGAAAGTGCTGTGGATGGGGTGTGGGTTCACCATGTGAGTGTGCACATGGACAAACGCATGGACCATGTGACAGGCAGAACGATGGTTCTGTGGTTAGCACCGCTCCCTCACAAATCCAAGGTCAGGGGTTCGAATCCTGCCCCTTCCCCGCATGTGGGGATTCTGGATGATCTCTGAGTCGTACCCAGATTCCTCTTTCAACTACCTGCAGCACTTTCTCTAAGTGTGGAGGCAGTGGGACATAATAAGGTCTCCATAAAACCAATAAACACTAAACTGAGGAGAAACATCACACTGTACATCTTGATATCCTAAACCAGAGGTGGGGAAACTGATCCATGGAGGGCTGGTGCGGGCTTTTGGGATGACCTTTCAATCAGCCAATAAAAGTGGGTCTCCAGGACTGGACCTGAGTACCAATGCTTTATTATTGGCTGATTGAGATGTCATCCTAAAAACCCGCACCCACACCGGCCCTCCATGGATCAGGTTCCCCACCCCTGTCCTAAACAAAAACAAAGTAAAAAAACAGTAAATCCTGTGTTCAGCTGTTACAGTCTGTACCGAACACAGAACAAGCTGCCTAGTACAACTTCCAGCCAACACTAACATGGATGCCCCCCCCCACCACCCCCAGCTTACCTACTCCCATCCCATCAAAACACGCCACATAGGCCAGTATTAATAAATGAGACAGAGGACAGGCAGCAAAAGCCTGCAGGAGGAGGCTAATGGGCCAGCCGGGCATGTGCGGTATGCTAGGGAAGAAAAAAGCACGTCGCTTCTCCCCGAACTCCCTGTGAACACTTCCACCCCCTCCTCCAGTCTGATTTCTCCACCCCACAGACTTCTCTATCTAGGTTAATTGATTTTTAAAAAGACTATTGTTGATATCAAATGAGCACATCGCCGTGAAGCTATTGATTTTTTGACACAGTACCACAGGAAATCGTTATCGCCGCGGCACCCTGACCCCGCGCTAATAGGTGAGGCTTAACCTCCAGCTTGGCGACGAATCCGGCGCCGCAGCCCGACTTCGGCAGCTAGTAACTGCGGTCTGGGCACGCCGGGGAGCAGAGGCAGAGCCTCAGAAGCTCATACGGGGCTCTGCGCCACTGCGGGAGACGCCAAGCTGGTCAGCCAATGGAAACACGGGAGGGGCGGGCCAGAAGAATGCCAGTGTGGCAGAAGCTTGTGTGCCAATCATGACCGAGAGCCAACAAAACCGCGGACCGAAGGGATGGAGTCCAAGGCTGTGTCACATGAACAATCAGCTGATTTCAGTTACGGCTCATACTCACATCCAGGAGGTGACCACCCATCCGGAAAACTACATTCCTTAAATCCAGCAAACATGGCTGGCAAAAAGCAGTACCTTCACGTGGGTCATCGAGAAGGACCCAAAAATGACGGGTAGTCTGCGAAAGATCCTCGGGGGCAATCTTCTACATCCCCCTACCATTTTTCCATGACCATCGCCAGCAGATCTTTGTCCTCCAAGAAGTGGCGGTTTCATTGGTTTCATTTCATATGGGTCAGATGTTAAGAAACGATTTCCATTTTGCCCTCTGTTGCACATTGTAGATAAGACAGCCTGCTTTGCACAGATGAGACCATTCCCATCAGATACTCCAAGCTGAACATTATAATTACTACTATGCCAATGTTTACACAGCCAACGTCTCGGCGTTCGCCTGGATAAGCATGTCAGACAGAAAATATCAAATGAAAAGAATTTGGGTAACAGTTTGAATTCCCCTGTCATACTTTTTTCATTCAGTACCATGTCTGGAGAAAACAACTTCATTTTTTTCAGAAGCCAGTTCATGGTGCCTTTACCAAACGTTCTTAAAGGAGCAGTTCTCCCTAAAACTGAAAAAGAAATATGTTTTAGAGGGGCTTTGGTGCTATCTATTCATATAGCCCGTTCTGCTGGGACATGCAAATAAAAGTACACCAGGCTTCAACAGAACTCCACGCATCGTATCACTCAGCAGAAAATATTGTCAGGATGCTTGTGGAGTTCAGTAATAGTAAATAGTTTCTATATTAAATTGCTCACTACAAAGTCTGTGGATTATCCTGAATAACTGGGTTGCGATTTCTGGTAAGAGACATTGTTGCTGAATTTTTCAAATGTATCTTTCTGGTGCTTTAATCACCACAGAAAGAATGCCCATAATATTGGAGAGAAGCCCGATGCTTCTACAGCCAATATCTCCAAAAGTAGGCAACTCCCAGCATGACCAACCCTGATGGATAGATAGCAATAACTACACAACTTTTTCAGTTTTGGGGTGAACTGCCCCTTTAAAACTAAATGATAATTAACCATAATGAAAGATATATCCAAAACTGCATCATGGTAACTTACAGGCATTTGTCCTCCCAGTGGCTCTGACTGCAAAGTTTGGACAGCGCCAGACGGTGAGGGAAAGGGATGGGTGTTAGTCATGGATAATTCTAGGGGTTACCGTTTGCATGTTGACTTCTCTCAAATGGCGTTCTCTCATAGAGGAGCGTGTTTTGAGATGTCAAACCATTTATCACATATTTTGGTGGAGCCTGAATACAATAGTGTATGTGTGTGAGTGTGCATCCTGGAAGCATGTTAGTGGCCCTTGGCTCAGTGTAAATGTTAGCTGGTGGTGGTCTCGATGGACAGGGGAAATGCAATTTTATGAAAATCTGTGATCAAAAAAACAAAATCTTGTCAAAAGTCTTGTATTTCCTTTGGTTATTTATGGCTAAGGTTAGGACTGGGTAGAGGTTGGTGTTGTTATCGTTTGGATTAGAGTTTTTCCCATAGAAAAGGACGGACCCCACAAAGATATGAATACAAATGTGTGTGTGTGTGTGTGTGTGTGCGCACGCAAGATGGAGAGTGGGATTTGGCCTCCGCCCCCTCCTCTCTTACTCTTTTGCAAATTAAAAAATTGGACCCTTGAAGAATCCCTCTCAGATAATCACATATAAATTAATTAGAAAATGTTTCCTGACATTCTGTCTGCATATATGGGAGAGAAAAAACGACTCGGGCAAAGATATATAATTAACTGTACAGTATACGACCAGATAATTAATTCAGTCATTATTCCGTCTGAACGTTAAATACTTCCTCCTGGCTCTCGGTCAGAGTCGCGTGTCAACACGCGATGGCGGGTGACTGGAGCTTTCCGTGAGAGATGGAGATGAAATCAGCTTAAATCGACTCTAAAATCAGTTTGGTCGTGTTAAATTGGCTGATAGGGTGAGTACTTCCAGTTCTCTTCCATTTACTTCTACATAGTGTCCTTTCCAGTATACTGCCTTCAAAGAAGTATTAACAACGGATACCCATTGATCCAAAATTACAATGGACTTGACAAAACACTGGTTGGGAGTACACAAAAGCCCGGCAATAGAGGAGAGGAAGGCGAAACATTCAGGTAATGTGTGGGATAGCTACCTAGGCTAATTGTACATGAGTGAGCAACACCTATCAAAGTGTAAAATCCTGCATCCAAGGTGCAAAAAAAAAGTACAAAAGACCCATAGTAAGTGTGCTACTTTCTTGCATCTATATGTTAGCCATCAGGCGTATGGGTCAACATATTAAGGGGCCCGTGTCTATCTTCCCACTTAAGAATCCAACAGCTCATAAGAGTTTTACTTACACATATGTTTTGAGGGCAGAATGAAAAATGATTGGTTCAGAGAGATAACCAATCAGATCTTGTGTCTGATGTTAGACCAACTAATCAGATGTCTTGGTCCCACCTCCTCCAGTTGTTTGGACCCTCCTCCTGTACAATCTGATTAGTTGTCTCTCTGAACCAATCATTTTTCATTCTGCCCTCAGAATATGTTTGTGGAAGTAAAACTCCCACTAGCAATCTGTTCACATTCACATTCACAGACTGAAGGCTTAATTGCCCATCAGGCATCTGTGGCCTGTATTTCTCACGGGGAGCCATGCTGAAAGGAACTAAAGAGGGCTAGAGTGCCGATGCGTCCGATTAGCGTGCGGATCACAGAGCTAAAGTTTGCAGAAGACAGAGATCAAAATAATACAGGAAGAACCTGTGGCTCTTCTTTCATCTTCTCAAAAGAGAAAAAAAAAGAGAACCAGCGGTGTGAACAAGAAAGGAAAAAAGGAGCTGGGACAAAGAAGGAGAACAGATCAGTCTACCAGGCTTTACTGATAAATAGCGGATGGTAATTAGTGCCATTAAAACAACCCAAATTTACACTCGGTAGACAATAACACTTACTTACATATACATGTTCACTCTGACTGCAGGGGCCAGCCCATGTGAGCAGGCAATTCAAGGATTTTTTTAAGGTAGGGGTCATAATTCAAACAGAGGAGCCAACCTCTGACGATATGCTTGGGCTGGTGAGTGACAGAGGAGGGGGCACTCTGTGGTCAATCAGCTGGGACCAGTGACCCTCCGGCCCACTTAGCCTAGATGGAGCCTATCCCAGAATGCACAGGGCAGAGGTACATTCTGGACAGGATGCCAGTCCATGCTGGGGCACATACACTAGCAGTATGGGAATGCAGACTCCAGCCACAGAAAGGTAAAGGCTGCTGTCCCAATCGCATACCAAATACGGCCTCACAAATTCACCACTCCTGCCCCCCACAGTATTTGGGTGATGGGAAGTTCATCCTGGTGAAACAGCTCGGGAACATGTGCCCTTCGAACTCGCAGCCCGCCAAGCGCCCACTTCCAGCTCTGCGGTGCCCCCCCCCTTCCTCTCTGAAAGATGAATTGCAGGGGGCGCAAGTTCATAGCGGTTGGAGGGGGAGGGGGGCAGATAGAGACAATTCAGAGGGGCGGTAAAGGAAGGCGCGGAACACAGAGCGACATCGGAAGCCTGGGCCCCGGCCTGGTGGGGGGGAGATAGGGGGCAGGGGCGTAGCGAAACCTGGGGCACAGGAAGTGGGCCAAGTAGGGGGGGGGTTAAGCGTGGGGGGGGCAGGAGTCTGTGGTACAATTGCCCAATTGCCATGCACTTTCCCAGCAGGCCAATGGAGGGCAGATTACACTTTTGCCGATCATTCATTAGGGACAGGAAGGGGGAGGGGGGGGAGAGATGACAGAGAAAGAGGGCATGATGACAGGGAGGGCGAGAGGGAGGTGCACATCGATCCCTTCACGGGCCAGGCACTAACACACTCCAATATGCATACTTACATACAGGTGGGCCACACATAGGCATGCACTCACACACACACAGGTCTGTACTCATGTCTTTGTGGACAGAGTCCATTCATTTCTATGGGCATAACCCTAATCTCAAGTGACAACCTTAACCCCTACCCAAGGCTAACCTTAACCCTAAACAACCTAACAAAATACAAGACATTCTTCATTTGTTGAATGGTCACAGATTTTTTTGTACTAAATGACAAAAAAAAAAAAAAAAACAGTTATCATCACATTGCAGGAACATTGTGACAGGTCCCCACAATGCAATATATACATATCCCGCCCACACACACTAGGAGGCCACAGAGACCCCGAAAGTGGTCCTGGTCGCCCTAGAAATGCTGCAGCAGGTGTGTGATCCACAGCAGATAGCGTTGCGGTGCATCTGACAGCCAATCAGAAGGAAGGGGCCTTATCATGGCCGCAACGACTGCACACCTACACAGCAAATATACACACAGCTGCAAAGCCACTGGCAGCTCCGACCTGCCAGGTGAACTAGGACCCCCCCACCCCCACCACAAGCCCCCCACGGGAGAGCTACTGTAACTACGCCCCC
>JAODKL010000021.1:23006306-23017785 GCA_026780765.1 Petrocephalus schoutedeni | reverse complement strand
TTCCGGGATAGGCTCCGGACCCCCCGCGACCCTGAACAGGATAAGCGGGTTGGAAAATGGATGGATGGATGGAAAAATATGTATCGGTGAATTTATGCCCCTAAATTGCACATTCTGTGCCCTATGATGGGCTATTCCTTGTGCCCTGCACTTCCTGGGAAAAGCGCCAAACTGGTTATGAAAAATGGATGGAATCCTTTGCGCACAAACAACTGCCAATCAATCGCACACAGTAACTCACAGTTAGAAATGCTAACAGGATGTGGCTGGTCGCCGCTAATCGCCCCAAACAGAGGGACTGTCTGTCTTGGCCCAACAAAATAAGACACTATATTGCTGCCTTTCAACAGTTTCTGTGTCCCCGGGGCTCTGATATGAGGTTGTATGCATGTATAATCCATTTGTCACCCAAAATCATGGGAAAAGAGCTCTCAGCTAAAAAGAGACAGATGGCTATTGATTTACAGAGATCACTCATCCATCCATGTTCCAACTGTTTATCTTGGTCAGGGTCATTGGGGGCCTGGAGTCTATCCCAGGCAGAACAGGGCACAAGCCTGGGATACATCCTGGATGGAATGCCAGTCTATTGCTGGGCAAAAGCGTAAATGCATTCACACAATATGGGAAATTCAGAGACACTAAGGAGCCTACATGTCTTTGGGCTGCAAGTGGAACCTGGAGCATATGGAGGAAATCTGTAAAGCTCCAAGAGAATACAAACACAGACAGTAAAGGACTCAAACCCCCAACCCTGGAGATGTGAGGCAACAGAGTTACCCACTGAGCAATCATGCCAACCCCTACACAAATCAGGTAATGGATACAAAAATACATATATATGTATATAGGGAAGTAATCAGGGAAGTAATAAAGGTTTCAGAACTATGGAACAGTTATAAAAATGTGAGTATTGTTCCCACCCAAAGTGTGAAAGATGGTGAAGGTGGCAAAGAAGACCCAAGGAACCGTTAGTGGAGGTTACCAAGTCTCAAAATGACCTGCTTGATGCCACCTCCAATTCCACAAGCTCTTTAGGAATGTAGCACAAAGGAAACCCTTACTGGGCACAGCTCACAAATAGCAATATTTGAATTATGACTGGAGTGTTATTTGTTATCTGCCAGAGGCTAGATGGATATTGCACTCAACCAATTCCTTGCACTGCCTCTAGTTTCCTCCACTCTGGCTAATGCACTATTTTCTTACTTCCCCCCACCCCTTCTGGGGTGTGCTGCCTGAAGACCCATGAGTTTGAAGATTTTCCACCTACTTTGCTGTCTGCAAGACCACTACCTCTACTTCCGGCAACTCCCCTCCTGCCTGCCTGCCCTTTGCTCCTGCGATGCCTCTCCTTCCTTCCCTGCTGCTGTACCACTGTTGATCTTGCCATCAAGAATCAAGTACCCCATGCCAGCACCTGTCTGCCCCTGCGCAGAGACAGAAATTTCAACACACAGTTCTGTATAAACTTAGTTCTGTCATCTTGTTTCGTTCAGTTTGTTTGGCTTTGTTTGATTGACTCCTCTGCCGGCCCCTGGAGGATGGACTCCCCCTTTGGGTCTGGTTCCTCCCAAGGTTTCTTCATCCTAGGGAGTTTTTCCTTGCCACTGTCGCTGTTGGCTTACTCACTGGGGGGTCTTTATGTGGCAGAGAAAATGTAAAGCGCATTGAGACAATGCAATGTTGTGATAATGCGCTATATAAATAAAATTGCATTGTTATGGTCAGATAAGACCAAAGTGGAGCTCATGCACAGCATTGGCATCTTTGTAACCAAAAGAGGGTGGCATACAAGAAAAAGTAGCATATACCCACAGCAAAATGTAGTAGTGGATGATTCATGCTTTGTGTAGTTTTGTTACTAGTGGTCTCCAACTTTTTAAGATCAAAGACATCCACTTTTTACTTGGGTATTTTAGTCAAAAACCTAGTTGCATTTGCGAAGAGGGTGAGATATGGCCATAAATGGATCTTTCAAGAAGTTAATGATCCGCAACATAATATCAAAATCTACTCAGAAATGGTCCTGGGAACACGAAATCAATGTTTTGCAATGGCCATTTCAATGGATTTGTTCTCTGTTTTTTAATATATCTTGTGATTCTCAGAGAGTTTATTTTAACCCAAATGATATGTATTACTGTTGTCTGAATGAATCATATGTTATTATTGAACAGAGGGCGCCTTAATGCTTGTCTTTTAGTCAGAGTGCTTGCAGAGTCTCTATAATGCAGAGTCCCCTGCTGTCTTGGTGAAAGCAATAATCCAAACTTCCATAACAAGAAACCTATCTCAGCAGTTCAGGATGATTAGAAATGTAATATGTTCTCTTGTTTGTAAGTCATATTTGTGTTGATTAGCAGAAAGAATTGATGTATTGATGAAAATTGCAATTGTAATTAAGAGGAAAATTTATGTACTGAATGTATTTCCAGTGCCAGAAAGATCTTTATCTATCTTTATCTACATCTTTATCTATGATGTATTGAAAAATATTTCAGATTCAAATTCAAATTTTAACAAAATATAGATGTTACAGAAATTAGAGTAGTGGGTTTTTAAGAATAAAAATGTTTTGTGGAAATAGTAAGGGATTGATGCATTACCAAAAATATATACAAACATTTAAAGCTCTTAAATCTAGTCTGGAACCCAAATGTGTTCTTTTGCATATTTCATAAGCTGAGGCTTTACTCTACCGGCTATGTGGAAATGCTGCCAAAATTATAATCTTTTTAATTATTTAAAAAATGAAAGGATATTCTGTGTAAAAAAGGCTTTAACGGCCAGGGTATTGAAAGATAAAGACATGCTCACCATTAGAGTGAAATGCAGAGCTCATTTTGAGAAAAGCTAGACGCAGAAGCTAGACAGTTTGTAGCCGATCCTGTGACAACACACAAAATCAAAACTGTTGTTGGACACCCATGGGACCCTCTGTGACTAGTTTTGATGCCTCCTGCTTTTCTCAAGGAAATTATAATTAGGATCTTATTCCTGGCTGCTGCTATTTCAGTCAGTTTCAATTGTCAGACAGGCCTGCTGCAGGTAGGGCCACCAATGTGACATTCGCCTCCCAGTTCCACATTTCAGGCAGAGTGAGGTTTGGCGTGATGGTTTTCTCCACTGGAATGAAGAATGTTGCTGCAATTCTGTTTTGTGCCATTCCATTTTAATATAAAATGTTGAAAAAGTAGGTTAACTACTGAGCAGATGGCTTCTAAATTTGTGTACAACTTTATGATAACAAACGTATATTTCTTTGTTTCTTCCTATTTGTGTCTTTGATCCATGATTTTACACTTTTAACGGTGACCTTTCCTGAAGTGTAATAGTTGTTTACAAATGTATAACTTGACACTAATATGCATACATACAATGCAGTTATAGACTATATTTAACAGTAAGTAAGAACAGACTGTTCTTCCTCATAATCTATCCCTTTTGGTCGTGCCTTAGAGGCAAAGAACGTCCAGGAAGATAAATAACTATTTGAAAGAAAAATAAAATCACCCATGTGCTATAAGTACAAAAACAAAAGACCCACTTACATTGAAAGCCGAAGTATTTCTCTTTGATCAATTTTTTCGTAATATATATATATATATATATATATATTAAATATCTTTAGGAGTATAATATCATTGAATATAAGTTGTTTTGCTGGTGCTGCATGATATACTTGGCTTCATAATTTATTAGTTTAACAGTAGACACCATACTGTCACGTCCAACAGGAAAGGCATGACCCAAATGCAGACTGTACTGCATGCAAAACCCCTGCGGGGACTTTATTGAAGAGCAACACAGGATCATAAGTGCAGTCAAGCAACAATGAATTGGGGAGCACAGGACTGGGAAGCACTTAAACACCAGACTAACGAAGGGGCAAACAGGAGGCGGCTGGTAGTGATTAACAGGAGGGTAGGAACATAGAGGAGACAAATAGACCCTAGGCATGGCTTGTTAGGGCCACAACAGGGAGGGGAACAGGAGGGCAAGGCTGACTGGGCGGGCATGGTGTGAGACATATTAGTGAAATTATATTGAAAAAGGAAATTAATTTTATAATTTGTGGCACAAGGTGGTAAAATGACCGTTTTTGATTATTTCCTTTGTCATGGAACTTCCTTGTTTTTCCTTTCCAAACATCATTTGAAATAATTATTGTAATGTCACATTTCCTTTGTGCCAATGATTCTGTGTAGACATACAAACTCAAATGGACACACTCACACAACTTGTTTTCCAGGGTTGCAATGGTGTTCAGTTATCCTAGTCCTTCTTATACTTATCCCATAGTTTTCCATATTAGACCACTCTCTGCTCTGTTATTTTTCCTGCCTTTTAAATAGAAACCAACTGGGGAAACTGGAGACACCTGCTTCCTGAACAAGTGACATCCAGTGCCAGATGCCAGCATTGTACTCTGCCCAGAGCTTGACACTGCCACAGAGCAACATCCTGACAAGCGGGCCTGCTTAAAGCCTGTAAACCCAGAAAGAGCAAATCGCAAACGCAAGCCACATGGCAGCAAACTGAAAGATAAATCTAAGATTGATGGTTATCATTAGCATCACTGAATTTTAGAGCAATTTGGTGCAGGTCCAGCCCACTACCAATAATATACTGATTCAAAGATGGTCTACTGTAGGATTGTAATGCAAGTAGGCTGGAATACATTTGAATAAGCTATAAAACAAATCCAAATGAATGCTCCAAGTAATGCCATCAACACATATATATAATGGGGCTTTCCATTTAAAAAATATTAATCTGCTAAAGAACGGTGCATTAAGACATGCACTACAGTACAAGTTTTAATTCATAAACTTTCAATGTACAACAGTTGTTTTTGTTGTTGTTGTTGTAGCCTGTAAAATAGGAGGTAAGACAGCAGATTGAATGTCACTTTTAATTTAATGTAGGTCATAAAGCACAGGTGTTCCTAGCTGACTCTGCAAAACTTTGAGTTGAAGTCCTCAAAGTTAAGAACTGCCATGATATATTTATCCATAGTGTTACCTCCCAGTAGAGTGTAAGTTTTACAGACAAATCATTTTGCATCCATCATGATAAGTAATGTGAAAAGTGTCATCATGTCTGAATAAAGTGTAGATTTAAGAATCATTAGCATAAAAATGAAAATTCATTGGATATTTGTGTATAATCTTACTGACTTTACCATTGATACATTAATTAACGTCTTATCTTAAGTTAACATTCTATAGAAGATCAACATTGAAAAGCTAAGGCAATATTCAAGATTAACTTGTCATATGTGTGCTGGTGTTGTGTTTATTAATGAAATCAAAAGAGTTACATGAATTTGTAGCGCTAAAGTATTCATAGTGCAGTCTCTGTAGTAGACTGACATACCATACAAAGTGTCCTTTACCACATGCTCTGTCCTTCTTGAAACTCCAAGCTTCGAAAGACTTCGTACTTAGAATGCGTTTATGA
Source organism: Petrocephalus schoutedeni (assembly GCA_026780765.1). Classification (NCBI taxonomy): domain Eukaryota; kingdom Metazoa; phylum Chordata; class Actinopteri; order Osteoglossiformes; family Mormyridae; genus Petrocephalus; species Petrocephalus schoutedeni. The sequence continues at coordinate 23,012,319 of JAODKL010000021.1, read as the reverse complement.
AAAGTGTATGGACATTCTGTAGGTTATTTCCTCACTGAGTAATCCATTTTACCGTGTAGGAAATATTAACTACTCTATAACCACATCATACTTCTTCTGATGTCTCCTGACTTCCTTCCTGTTACATTCAGGATGGATGTATGATTCTTCACCTTAATTAGTGAAAAGCATTAAAGGATTTTGGTTCTACTTATCCAGCTGAGCTGATTAACATATCTAATCCAAACTACGCAGCGTCAGAGATTTCAAGCTTTCATGTATTTCCAAAAACGCATAAAAAAATAAACCTTCTTGTATAAGGTTCCTAGCTTGTATATAGTGAAACATATAGGATGCTTCCTCAGTTTCAGCATTTAAAACTGCCATATTCCAACAGCTACTTTGTGCTTGGCCCACGGAGGCAGAACTTATTTAAACTAGTAGGCCAGGCAAGGGGGAGGTTGAGGTCAGCTGAGGAAGGAAAATTGGCTCCTTCCCCAAGCAGACAGCCAATAATCCTAGGTCACCGGGGGTTTGGACAGGAGGTGGCTATGCCCTCTGGGCAGTTGTCCGCTGGGTTGTTTTTGGTCAGAGCACTTCTTACCCATAATGCATGTTTTTAGCTGTATTGGGGCAGGCGAGCCCCCCTCCTTTCTGGGTGTTTAGAGACTACCAGTCTTATCCTGTTGGCATTCCGCACAGGCAGTTGTACGGCCACCCGTGGGGATATTGTGGTTGCTGTCCAGTGACATGGTGCTGATCGTCGCTGGAGCTTGGTGGATCCTTGTGCATCCCTGGAGTCACACAACAAATTCTTATTTTATAGCAAAGCTTACTAAAAATAATGCTGGTGCCACCACACACAGGCGCACACATAAAATAATACTTCCAACAACATGTAGGTAGCTGTTCTTGAATGTTATTAGAGCTTATTCAGTTTGCTGAAATTCTAATTTCAGAGGTCTTTATTGGCTCTAAGATAATATGTTTACATTTTTAAACCATAAAACTTTTAAGTGCTGTAGTGCACATTTGTTAAATAAAAATGTACACAGTAATTGATATGATTGCATTCAATTTATTTTATTTAGCAGACACAATTATTTTATTTTTTTGGGGGGGGGATGAAATAAGTCAAATTAAATATTATGGGCTATGTGTCTCCCCATGCCCTATTTCCTACGCCCCTGTTAATGTTACATACATACATCCTGTCAAATAATGAACTAGGCATAGGTGTGGCCAGCCTGAGCTTCCAGTGCAGGCAGTACTGGAGCAGGAGCTGCACAACATTATTATTGCTTATATGAATACAGGTCTCAGTGTCCTCTATTGCATATTATGGGATCCTCACTGATCAAGTATTTTGAAAACAAATGTGATACAAATATTATATGAATGTTGATATTATATGACTGCCGATGCAATCACCTGATAGGAAATGAATAAACTGTCTCTGAAGAAGACATTCAATTCTATAGCATTTTTTTGTCCGTGAAGCATGTGAATAGCTGTGTCTGGCTATACCCTATTGACAGTCATTCTTTTGGGTACTCTGTGGATAATAACAGAGTATATTCCCTTAGGATATAAAGGTACAGTTTTAGTCTCTTCTCAGAAATGTGACTATTACTTTTAATGAAGAGCATCATACGTCCCACTAAGCTCATCCTTCTTCTTGACAATATATCAAGTTACTCTTGTAGAACTCCCCCGCTCCTAGTTGTCTTTATTTATGACAGTGTTAACGCTAGCTCTATATGGTGAAAATTTTCATTACCTGTTTTTGGCTTGAAAAACGATTTCCATAATGTTTGTCATTAATGATAACATCTATTGATCAAATTGCATCTCCCAGGACTATTTAGCTTGACTTACTGTATTATTGAAATAGTTACACCATGGTACATTATCTTGTTTAAAATAAGTATAAATACACCTTCAAAAATGATAATAAAAAAATCTACACATGCTGAGGATAAAAATTAAACCATGTGTCTCTTCATTTTATAATGTTCTTCATTGACAACTGACATTTTCAATTCAGCTTGCAAAAAGAGCAGTGGGGCCATTTTCAATGGAAGTACTTTCTCATACTTGGCTAAGAAATCATCATCTAAGTGTAACAGCAGTGACTGCTTGTGATCTACAGCCTCATTCTTTGTTACTTCTCCTCTCATAAATAAAAAGTCAATTTGTGGTAGAGCTTTCAGCCGCTGGACTCCTAGCCTATGTAACAGTCTGCCAGCATATGTGAAGAATGCCCCCTTGCTCTCACGGTTGTCACATTACGAGGGACGAGGGACTCGTTGGCAGGTGTTGTGACAAAATAAAAAGGGTTTTATTGAACCCAAAAGGCAGAAACTGGAAATACACAAGATCGTGAGGGATCAAAACAGGAAGGCTATTGCAGGGAGTGACAAGGGGAATGACGTTAATGACCAGACCAATGATGTATAGACAAACAGGTACTAAAATACATAGACTATCGAGGGGCCTCAAGCATCAGGTGTGGCCCATCAGGGTAACATGAGGCAGGAGGGTCAGGGAGGAAATGACAACTATATAAATAAAAAAATACCTGTTATTTTACCGTGGCTACTGGTGCCAAGGTGCTTCAAGAAAATATTAATGGTGTGCACACACATGCAATTAGCATATTATATGATTTTTTTATTAATAATATTTTCCCCCTAACAAATTTGTTTGTTTTTCAATTGAATTGTACAGGGTATAAGTGGGAAAGGTTTTGAAATGATTTATCGTGGTCTCATTTTTTTTACAGCACATCTTAACAGGGGTGAGTACAATTTTCAAATCTACTGTACATGCACTCCACTCAAAATATGAGGAGAAAAAAAAACTTTGAATGGCTTTGATTAATTCATTTGAAATGATTGATGCATCTCTAATACATCTTTGGCATGAATCAAAGTTGTTGGATTTCTTTTTTTTCCCAGCTGCATCCCACTTTTCATCATTTAATGTAGTAATGAATTTCAATGGGTTTAAAGCAATCAATCATACCTCTTGACAGAAGTCTGGGCTGATCATAAAAGGGTGCAATAAAGCCCAACAAGCATGGGCAAATTCCAGTTTTCACCTAGTTAGAGTTATAGTACTAATTCCTATCAGCTTGACAGTATCGCAAATTGTTTTTGGCAGCTGAATGTCAGGCAAAGCCAAATTATCTCTGCATCATAGTTGTACAAGTACTATCAGTGAGGCCTGGTGTAATTATTGAGCTCTGGATGGAGAGGCACACAGATTTTAACATGAGTGTAGGAGACAGAGCAAAGCCTTGCTGATACCCAAACACACTGTGAAGCGATTTAAAATGTGTCAGAATAGACTGAGAGCTTTATGAATATTACTCTCCCCTTTGATTTCCAGAGTGGCTGCCCATGTTTTAGGTGGAAGGAAAGTGCTTCTTTCTCAATCTGAACTTTGTAATCTTTTCTTCAAGGTGAAAGTGGCTTTATCCAAGGCTGCCAGAAGAGGCTGGAGATCCTATCTAGAAAAGATAATTGGGTGTATAATTAAAGGGTATGAAGAGCTCAGAAAGAAGTTAATCTGTTTGACCTTCTGTGTTCTTCTGAAGGTAGAGATTTGTGATTTGCCGTAAATAAGCAGAGTTCAGCTGACACCTGAATCAATGATCTTAAAATCCAGTTCATAGTGCTCAGTTTGTATTGTGTGTAATGGAATTTGATTGTTTATTATATAACCATCAATCTAAGTATACCTTTATGCTTTTTATGTAAAAGCTACAGATGAATCTCACCTTTAGCTCTGTGAACATTTAGGTAAATACCCCTTACCCCTTATTAAAAAAATAATAATAATTAATGTTTATAGTTCATATTATTCGTAAGCTTGTTCTCACATTCATAAATTAAGGTAAAAACATGAAATTATAAAAACTATTTAAAATTTTACTAATTAAAAGAAAACAGGTTTTTATGCCATAGTGCCCAATGGAGTTAATCGCAGGGTTTTCACCCATCTACCCATCCAGTCTACCCTGCTTCGGATCATGGAATCAAAGGGTAGGCCTATTCATGTGCTTAGCCACTTTAGAAAGACAACACAGATTCAGAACTAGTACTAGACTAGACCCAAACCAAATGCACACTAAGTTACTGAAAGTTGGAGCTGAGTAAAGGCAGGTAGACAGATTCATTTACACCTGCCACGGTATGGCCAACCTATGATATTGTGAAAGAATTCATATTTTAGAAAGCTGATCAGTTTCACAAATGCTATAAAAAGGTGGGAGCCTTATTTTGTTAAAATAATAATTAAAACATTTAATTGAATTATATATTTATTTTAAGGTAATGAGAGATCATTTAAAATCAGTATTTCAGTTGCTTGTCAAAAGTTTTACCATGGTTAAGTACATAGAAAGCATTGTCAAGCATCTAAATCAGACTTAATTGGAATATTCTTGTCAGACATAATTTTAATATTTGTCTTCAAAAAACCTTAATCTTCCAGACTGTAAACCTAACATTTATTTAAAACATAAAAACCAATAAATAAATACATTTCCCCTCACATTTTCCTACCTTTTAAATATATCATCAATGTCTCTGAATCTCCAATATCTAAAATGCTATGGAGTAGCCGTTGGGTCTTTTGATTTATTGATTGATGGAGCCTTCAAATTAGTGGTGTTAAACTCATTTCAGTTAATAGACCACGTTGGACCCAATCCAATCTCAAGCCGGCAAGATAAAAAAAAAATCCTTGCAAGGAATTACAAAAAAAATAATGGCGCTGATCGATATGTAATTACTAGTACAATACAAGATTAACACTTAAAGCTGCCATTCAGTACTGCCAGTAAAGTTGCCAGTTCTTTTCAGATTTACACTGGCCAAAAGCCAGGTGACTGTCCGTAGCCCAATTACTGCCCCTCAATGTACTTAGTTACTTACTTAGTTTCTTAGTACTTAGGTAGCTGGCTTTCACAAATGTATTACAGGTCTCTGCACTATGATTAAAAATGCATTGCTGTTCTTTCAGTTCAGCCAGCAAGTAATTTATTTTGTCCATTTTCACTTGCAAGCTGAGGTGTTTTTCTGGATGGTGAGTCTAAAAATGATGCTGACCATTATATTCTTTCCATTCCTTACCTTCCACCCATATTGTAAAATCATCTTGTGGGCCAGAAAAAGAACCATTATCAGGCCATACTGTATGTTTGTGCTGATTTGAATAATTGAACAAATAAATAAAATGCATGTCTGAAAGATCTGAAGATTCTTTTATACTGTATAGGGAGTTTTACCGAAGATTTACACAATGACATTTTAAGCTTTTCCTCTGATTTAGATTACCAAAAGGTGATCATGTGATGCATATGGTATTTATTTGCAAATCGTTCCACACTTGGTAGGATTGTTGGTAGTATAGCGTTACAAAACAATGTTTCAGTATAATTCCGTTACTTTTGGCGATAACGAGTAATGTGACTACGTTTTCAAATTAACACAGTTAAAAGTACTGATATTTAAATGGGTTCATTATTCGTTGCTTTTGTTTTGTGTGAAAATATTAATGGACAAATGCAGCCTATTCCTCTAATTCCCTCATTATGATTTAACGTCATCTGACCTTACGGTGGCACAATGAATGGGTGATATTGTCACGATTCGTGCCGGGCAAGGAGCAGGGAAATACAAGCAGGAGTCCAAAGTGTCGGGGTAACACAGGGTTTATTCCAGGAATCAAAACAAGCAGGGAACAGCAAGATGAAACGTTACAACGTCAATGACCAGACTGGGAAACAAACTCAAACGCGGACTAAAATACACAGGACTGATAGCGACTGACAAGAAACAGCTGGTAAACGGAGGGATGCGACACGAGGTTAACGATGGGGCGTGGCACACAGGGGGATCTACAGTAGGTTACAGAGTGAAGCTGTTCGCTGGACGAACAGCGTATCACAGACTAAGTAGCGATACTGTATGAGTGAATTCCATTCACATTCTGGACTTAAATCGTCCAGCAATTGACTAATTGG
>JAODKL010000021.1:22984988-23006206 GCA_026780765.1 Petrocephalus schoutedeni | reverse complement strand
CCCCCTCCACACCTTATCTGGGTCTGCTCGGGGGGTCATAAAATTCGAAATGTAGGTTCTCGAATTTCCTCTAGGGACCCGGCCATAAAATACTGACGCTGAGGCCTGGTGATCCTACAGTTTATTGTAAATACCCCATTTAGCTTGCAAACTAATGTTGCATCCCTAACTCTGAGACTAACATTTGCCATTGCACTATCCGCACAGACTTTGGGACAAATTCCACTCTTAAGCATCCCGTTAGCAGAACGCAGACTGCCTTACACTCTTTGTTTGGATGTATATTATTATGCCGTCAGTGCATTATTTTTTTCTCAATGTACAGTGGATCTTTCTACCAAGAGTATGTTTGGTATGCAGTCTCCCAGGTGGTGAGTGATGAGTCATCTGACCTTCACTCCCCCAACCAACTATCTCTAACATACACAGTTCTGTGTTTTGTGTGTGCAACCTTCAGAATACTGATGTGTCAGGGACTTTAGCTCCCTATGACATCTGTAATCCATGCCAGGCTCTTTTTCAAAGAACCTACTGCCTCAACGATACAAAAGGTTAATTGTAATTCCTCAATATTCCCTTGACCTTGGCAGTGTTCTTAAATGAAAGGTGAAAGACTTAGTCCCGTGTATAAAATTACATGATACTGTTCAGAGGGATAACCTTTTCTGATGCTGCTAAGTCTTGGACTTATGTTTGTGTCATGCATCTGGGATTAACAGAGCTCAGTGTGAGACTCTTTCCGGAGATAAGTGCTAACAATCAAAGTAAAGCAGTTCTGCTTTATGACATGCGAAAACTACTAAGCACTTGTAAGAATGTAAGTGTAGCCCTGCTCTGCGGCTTTCTGTCAAGTATTAGAAATGTTCTCAATTTAAATCTTATGCTGCAGCACTGCCCAGTGTCACACAGTGACACAAACGGACCTGCAAAACCAGATGAAACTAGTTTTAGCTGGCTCTGCCTTCTTGGAGGTCTGGCAACAAGCAAACAAAAATGAGGAAAAGAAACATTAAAATACAGCCATGTGGGTCTTATTTTAAGGTTGCTAAGACTACTTTTATTTCCCTTACCATTTATTTTTCCATCTGTTTTCTTGATCTGCTTGTTGTGACCTATTATTCTTGATTGCCTTCTCTGCTGGGGAGGGAGATTGATTTTAAAAGTCGCTTCTGTATAAAGCCGTATTATGGCAACATTGCTTATATGTACTTGTTTCCTTGGAGATCTTTGTTGGTGCGTCCAAGCCTGGAAATTGCATGTCATCAACTGGCATCCTATCCGGAATGTCCCGTCTTATGTCCTGTGCTTCCTGTGATAAGCTCCAGACTCACCAGCATCCCCTAAAGGGCAAATGCTTATGGAAAATGCACAATTGAATGAATACATTTTTGTGGAAATAATTGCAGATAAAAAATTTAACTTAATATATTTTAAACTTCTGTTTATATTTTCCCATTATATTACATGCATTCTATCATTCTGTTTTAAAATTGAGAGCACCATCTTCCACATCAAGTTCACTCTTTTTAAAACACAAATCATCTATATTTTATGAGACGCTTTCACTTGCTTTTAAATTCTCCTCCTGGTGTCCTCTGAATCGGGCAGGAATCAAGAGGAGGAATGGTCCTTCATATTAAACACAAGTCTTATTGATTTGAGAGTTCTACCTGCCAAATCACATCCAAATGTCAGGCAGCAGTTCAATTCACAGCATTTATTTTATTCTCCCCTGGTAGGGTTTGGCTGTGCATTAAAGCAAACTATTTCCTGCTTTTAAAAGCACTGCTCAAAATACACACAGACTCTGTCTGAATCTTAATTAGCATTAAATTTATGGGCTGAACATTAATAAATAAAAAAGAGAAAAAGGTTTTTTGTGTGTGTGAATTTTATATGCATGTTTTTGTTACTGAGGATCAAAAGAATTCTGTACCCAAAATGGCTTACCAGAAATGCCTCAAGATCCATCCCAATGTTTTTATGTTTCTTCAAAGTAATAGAATACACTAAAAGGTCTTGAGGAAATATGTTGCATGGCAAGTACAGAAGTACAGAAGAGTAAACAAAAGACTATTTTCCCTATATAGAATACATATAAAAATAAGGAAAACTGTGTATGACTAAGGGGTGATCAGGTGGTGCAGTGGTTAGCACCATTTCCTCAACCATGGCTCCATGTGTGTAAAGTTTGCATGTTCTCTACGTGTCATTGTGGGGTTTCCTTTGGGTACTCCAGTTTCCCCTGACAATCCCAAAACATGCTGAGGTTTAATGGAGATACCAAATTACCCCTATGCATGAATAGTTGGTGCCCCATCCTGGGTTGTACCCTGACTTGCAGCCATAGGCTCAAAGACCTGGGAGTTTCTGAGTGTTTTGAATGCCCCTTAAGACCTGTGTGTTTCTCCTTCTCCCTGGATGGCTGCTTAACTCAGTGGGCTGTGTGTGTGGCCTAATACTCTTCTGTGTCATGGGTTTGAGGCTGGCCAGCCTTCCATGTTATGTTATTTTATATTTATTGTGTTTCTGTTCCCTAGTGTTCTGTTATCCCTTTTCAGTTTCCTGTTCTTCCCTCATTGTACTTTAGGTTATACTGTTCCATTTATCTCCCTAGTGTAGAGTCTCCTTTTTTTCTCAGTTTCTGGTTTTCCATGTTCCTTAGTTCAGTGTTCATTAGCCATAGTTGTTTCACCTGTATCTTGTTTGTTCTTCAGTGCTCTCTTTATTTGTTCCATCTGTTGCTTGTCATCCTGCATCTCTGTGATTGGTTGATTTCTGTTATGTTCTGAACCTGGTCATCCTCATTAGTTCCAGTGTATTTAAGTGCCTGCCTTTATTCTACTCTTTAGTTGGTCATTGTATGGTATGGTGTATGTTTTAGGTGTGTGTGTGTGTGTGTGTGTGTGTGTGTGTGTGTGTGTGTGTGTGTGTGTGTGTGTGTTCTGCTTGGTGGTCCTGATATCTAGTCATATGTAGTTTAATTCTTGGTTTTCCCTGTTTTGTTTTTTTTTGACCCCTCGTGGTCCTGTTATTATGTAGTTCCCCCTAATCTGTTCTGTTCAACCATTTTGTACCTAAGCCGCAAGTGGGTTGCCATCCTTTTTTTTTTTTTTTTTTATTGCTTGCAACATGCCACGCCACCACCCCTGTGACAAGATTTTAAGATAATTCATCTACATGAACCTGAGCCTGTAAAAATCATCTAAAAGGCAAAGGGCTACAACTAAGTATGTTGGCAGGTCCACAGGTACCAAAAGGAAATGACACAGAAAAGCCTTACTAATACAGTAAGTGAGTGATAAAACACATGTCACATATACTCTATGTATTCAGCCTTTTTGCATGCAAATCAGAGAACTGTATAGCCATTACTGGCATGGAAACCAGAGATGTTAACACTGTGGTACTGTTACCGTAGAAGAAGAAATTTTAATCAGATTGTTTCTAGATTAAATTATAATAAATCTGAATGAAGAATGGTTTTATGATGCATTTATAAAGAATGCGAAGCTGATGTCACTCCGTTCTCTCTGAACAACACCTCTCACGAAATGTACTGATGCTCTTCTTGTAATAATCCCTCCCCCCTCATGGCATAAGTCCCTCCCACTTGTGCAGTAAGCCCTTCCCACTCTAGGCATAAGCCCCTCCCCCTCACAAAGTATGTCCCTCCCACTCGTGGCCTTTCCACTCATGCAGTAAGCCCTTCCCACTCTTGTAGATACACCCTTTGCGAGCACTCTGCACTTCTTTCTGATCATTGTTGTGGCGCTTCGCAGACCGAGGCATCGTGGTAGCAGCGAATGAATCTCACTGCATTGCTTTTCTTACCACGCTCCACTTGACGAGAGCGGAGCCCCTAAGAGGTCAAGGTGGGAAAATATTCATTTTAATAGTTTTGCGTTCTCTCGCAATACGTTTGCATTCCCTCGCAATAGTTTGCAAGGCTGAATTCGGTTTCTTATTCAGCAGTTTCTTATTTGCAAAATCTGTTACACCTTAAATAGGCATAATGAGTGATCTGCCATATTCACAGCAATTTATCTGGTCAAAATCAAAACCTCCGTTCAAAACCTTAATACCATCTGCAACTATTACACTTACTATGATTTGATTTTGACCCATATGACCTCATGACCTCTTCTTTATGATGACAGAAGGAGAAGTATCTATTCATCATAGACTGATGAAAACAGTCTTTTCTTTTGTATTACAAAGGCATTTATTTCTTTATTTATTTTAACCCCTCAGAGTTTAGGATTTGTTACACCTGTGCCTTCAGTTGTGGAACTAAAGAAGGTTTATATGACCTTGCTCTGAGCCATAAGTAGCTGGCTTCAACCCTATTTGCACGGAGCAGTGAGCTTTGACCAGGGTAAAGTATATGAGTATAAGGTTCAACGCTTGATTCTTTTTGGAGTCTAGTTTCCAGGTTTGTGGTGCTGGGTTTACCATGTTCTATTTAATGTGTGGGGCTGGCACCTCACTACTGGCTTCTGGTTCTACACACCAGTCTTGTTTCCAGGTTTGTGTTCTGAGGATTCCAATAATTATGCAGTTGGAATGCTGTGGAAGCAGCATCTTGTCTGAGATTTGTTGTGCTGTGGTTATCTCTTTTCTCTATTTCAACCCCATTTCATGGTTTCTGTGTCCCGGTTTCTGTACCAGGTTTTCCCACTGCTGTGCATCTTGTTCTGGGTAACCCATCCAGTCTGTACCTCCAAGTCCTGCTGGTTACTTTGTTCCCATAGTATGCTGTCCCATGGTCTCTGGCCCCATCAGGTAGAAAACCTGGCATCGTGGATAGACAACCCAGTTCAAGATGCCCTGTTTTGGATATGGTTTTGTTGTGACAGTAAACAAATGTGTTTTAAATGAGCACTCTGAATTCTGGTCATGACAGAATCACTCTCAGAATAATGAACAGAATGAATTATTTAGAATGTAAAATTGGAGAACATCTGCTCATATTCTCCAGTTAGACAAAATATTTTTCTTCATTTGTACTGTAGGAGTACTAGAATAATGATCCAGAGTTTTGTCTTGCTGTAATATTTTCTAATGATATCCTCTACAGCAGAAAAAGCTGAGAACAGGCAGTTCACCAATCACTGTAAATATAAAATTCTTATTATTTAACAATGGTGTCTAAGTACTCTACAGTATGTATTCTGTTAATATTGAGAAAGTTTAATATAAAAATAATTCAACAAGGAACTTGTAAAGGTAAATGAACTTTGTAATTCATTTGTGTAACTGAACCTTTTTTTAATCTTTTCATGCATCTGTTGCACAATGGAACACCTTTTTTTAAATAAGCACTGCTTCGCTATAATTTGATTCAAAATTTGAGTTGTTTCTCTTCCATGGGTGGTTGAATAAGCCAATTTTTTCGATGCAACTTGGACCACAGCAGCAAGTTTCCCTAGGTGGTTTAGTACTGGGAGCAATAAGGACTATTTTTACCAGATTACCGGGAAATAATAAAATGCCCTTGAACATGTTTTCTTAGGTGATGCCATTTCTAGCTTTATTAAAGTTGTTATTCCAACTAGGGGTGTGAGGGGAGTCACAGCATTCTCCCTTATAGAAGGGGCACAAAGTTGAGGTTGTTCTTTCATGTGTCTCCCATGTTGAAGAATAAAGGCCCCTCTGCCAGGCTCAGTGAAGGCGAAGAAGAGGAATACGTGTCAGTCATACTTTTCTCTGTAATATTAGTGTTTACTTGAAAATACAAAGAGAAGCAGGATATTAAAATGAATGGTCCATCTTGGGATGAAAGGCACCTATCACATTGTCTGTTATTTGGCTCCTACAAATGCTGCCAGTGTGTTTAATTGGAAGTGATGCCATTGAAATCCTTTGATGGAGGAAGATCATCTGTCTGAAAGCCCTTCGTAAGTATTTGAAGTTGAAAGGGGAAAGTGTCGATGAAGCGACAGAGAAGAAAATTAATATCTCTAATATCGCTTTGAGAGATGTAAATTACTGAAATGGTTTGATGGCATGGATCTTTGTAGAGTTTTTGAAAATAATTTCATTTTTGGGCACCTTAATGGGTAGCACTTTTGTCGTGTACCTTCAGGGCTGGGGGTATGAGGCCCACCTCTGCCTTCTTTGTGTGGAGCTGTTCTCCTCGTGTTGCTGTGTGTGTGTGTGTGTGTCTATTTGTAAAAGCTTTTTACCTTGTGGGGACCCACAAAGATAACTTCAGTTTTATAAAAATCTGTGAATCAACATGTACATGTCTCATTGCAGCAGGAGAACCCGTAAACCAGACCCAAGAGAGGTGAAATAGGAAGAGATGCATATTTTTCAGATTCGAGATCCATGCCCGCACTTCAGTATTAGTATTCAAGCTCAATATGAAACCATATCCTCTTGTCTGATTAGGGCATCCACACACTGAGGTAGCTACAATTCAGAACACTACCGCCATGTGTTACACACAGACTAGCAGCATAGCGAGAAGTCGGCAGCATTTTTATGCGTGGTCCATAAATTCTTTAGGACAAATAAAATATTTAATTTGACTGCCTGATTTTGCACTTTAAAAAACAGTCCTAGATATTATTTACTGCAGTTCTACATGTAGGTATGATTCACTGCACATGACCAATATTTAAATGCTACTGGGTCCTGGGTCAATAATGATGTGTCAGTTTGCCTATGAATATGAAAATAATACTCCTTGATGAGTATGGGTTAGAGCTGTCATGTGCTTGTATTAACTCGTAGCCCTTACCTGTTTTGCCAATTGGAGATTATTGTCATTAATTAATATATTGCGATTATGGATATTTATGTGCGTATGTGTATTTCCCCCCCCATTTTCCCTCTCACATGGTGGCACTATTCACATTTGCAAATTACCAGCAAAGAAAGAAAAACATATTACAGAAAGGTCAATACTAATCATCACACTTCTATTTTAATAGAACAGCAGATGGGCTTGTTTATACATAGCTTGAAATGTCACACACTATTAAAACTAATGGATATTAACCACAGAATTTCAGGTTAAACAGGAAGCTCAAACGGGGACGAAAGCAGATGTCCTTTCTGTAATTTTAATATTATGCTGTATCTTTACTCCAGTTCAGTAAAAATGCATACTGTGCAGCTATATATATATAATATGATAATAATAATAATAACTATACACAACCATACAAATCATTCTCTACTGGGAGAACTGATTGGGATTCCAAGAGAGATTTCTCTGTGAGAACACTGAGACTGTCACCTGCCTCATGCTACCAGTAGTGATACTGACCACTGAAAAGTGGTCAGAAAAGATGAGGAGGCAAAAATGTAAAAAGAAATGGCCTGTTAAACCGTTCCTGTTTTGGGGGTCGTCTCATTGTTGCCCCTCTAGTGCACCTGTTGTTAATTTAATTAACACTAAAGCTGCTGAAACTGATTAACAACCCCCTTTGCTACTTAACTGACCAGGGGCGCGTTTCCCAAAAGCTCCCGTTAGAAATTAACATATTTCAACTCATTCAGTTGCATGTTTCTAGCCATGTAAGTTGCTATTGTAGTTAGCAACTATGCTTTTGGGAAACGCACCCCTGATCAATATCCCAGAAATTTCATTGACTTAATGCTATACTGCTATTAAGTGTTTTGAGCAGTGTACATCATATAATAAATCATATAATAACAAACATTATAATAATATAATCATAAATTGACTGGTATGTTAGGATGTTGAGGTATACTTACATGCTTCTTATGAATGTTCTGTCATTGTAGAATGAATGTATTATGAAGGTGCAGTTAATGTAAAGTGTTACCCAATATTGGCGTCTTTGATTATTGCAGTAATACTAGATATAAGCGAAGTCGGCACACGTAAAATGAGTTTCATGTTAAAAGTTAAACATTATAAATCAACATCACTGGAATTCATAATTCTTCATAGCAATACAAGTGAACGAAGTTCCTGTATACACTGAATGAAGACAAAATGTCTGAAAGGGCAGAAGTGGGGGATGAATGAGGCAAATGACTGAAAGACGAATGCTGCTCAGTGAAACCCTTCGTGTGATTCAGTATCTGGCTACCAGGGTCATGGATAGGGTATGGACTATGAAGGCTGCCTGCTCTGACAAAGGCCTCCCTTAAACAAACTAGCATCATCCATGGCTGCCCCCATTGCTTTTGTGCTCAGCGGCCATGCCATGAAACATAGCATATCACTTACAGTAAGTGTATTATAGAAGAGTATCGTGGATCCACATGCAGTAAATTGCATGGGCTTTGCATCCATGTATTCTTCCACATACACATACAGTACAGAGCACATATTGCATACCTGAGCAGAGCCAGCTCTATCTTTTCAGGGACCCCTAGGCAGAGCTTTACGGGGGAGCCCCCACTACAAAGAAAATCACTTCTTCAAGAATGGAGGTAATTTGAGGGTCTGAGGCTATTCTGTCTATAGCTAGAGTCCGCCCTGTGCCCTACCCCTCTTGAGGATGCTTATAATAAACAGGCTGGGAAGTAGTATGTGTGTGTGTCTGTGAAGTGATGTCTTCTATTATACCCTCTGTAGGCCAGTTTTCTCTTCAGCCGTCTGTAGACCTGTCTTCAGTCCACTACTGACCAGTAGCTCTTTCTGTCGTCTGCCATATACCTGGAATGAGTGTTGTTGATGTCCACTCAATGCACAGGACATGCAACCATATAGAGGAGAGAGAGGCGGGGTAAGTCAGTGCAGATGTGGATAGGTGGCCAACCAAAGCAATGACAAAGAAACAAAAGCCACACTGGGGCGGTGTGTGGCACTGCAGGTTAGGACTCCATTACCATAAGGGCGCCAGTTCAAATCCCATGGTTGGTAGAGTAATATCACCATTGGGCCCTTGGGCAAGGTCATTATCCCAAGGACTGTCTGACCCTGCTTTGTCAATGGTAAGTCACGTTGGTTAAGAGTGTCTGCTAAATAAATAAATGTAAAATTGCACCAGCTGCCTTAATTATAGCTGGTAATCAGTCAAAAGTCTGGATTTAAATATCTAAGACTGAGACGATATCCCTCACATGTACTGGTATATTGTTCTATTGAAATCTCTACTGCCAGCAGTCTTTTGATTTACTTATTTTCAAGAAGGCCTGTATGTTCAGAATTGCACATATACCTTTGACCTTTAATTGTCTTATATGTAATAAGAAACACTTTTAAGTCTGTCCTGTACTTAACCCAGAGCTAGTGGAAAGACATTAGAAAAGGTTAAATATGGTAATATTCATTCTTTGTAGTCGCACTGATGCATTTTGAGCCTGTTGTAGGGAAGATAGTATGCAATGTGTGCTCCCTGAATGCTGGCTTTGCAACAGTATGATGCATTAGGGTCAAAATAACTGCAATTTATTGATGTCCCATTTTAGAGGTCATGAGTCATTACCGGAAGAGAAATAGAGGTTGAGAAAATATTCAATCTGCCATCTAAGATCACATGGCAGGTTTGCCATGAAATGGGTGGGTTGCCTGGGTGGTCAGGTTTGCTTCATTCTTCAATAACACCAATGGTATCGATACATTCTGGGTGGAGGCTGCCCTTTTGTGAAAATCAAGTATCCATTAATAATTAACAACCAAGAATTAATAAGTCATTAACAAATACTCACCAAGTCTCTAAACCGCAATTTATAGATTTTCTGCTATAGGTTACTTCTCATCTGCAGAGATTTTGTACCAGACCCAGAGACCGTTAAATTTGGATTTTATTTTATTTTTTTTGCAGTTTAGACTCTGGCCCCAGGGAGCCATTTTACTGAAACCACTGACTCACCACAGTTTTAACATCCCTAACTATTGCATTTCCAATGACAAGCGCCATGTCTTGAATTAGCAAGCGTGCTGGAAACCTGTGTACACTTTTAATAAGTTACAAGTCTGTTATTGCTTTTAGATCTGTCTGACTATGATTTAGGATGCAGAATTAGTGGCTGCTCTAGCCAGTACCAAACTTAAGACAGTTGGGACAAGAGGGCTTACATTCTAGTTAAAAATAGCTGAATAATCAGAATGGACCAAGTCGATGCTGTCTTCAGGCTAGCTGATGTGTAAGAGTGTGCTAATATATCCCTGCAGTACATGAATCCTATCCTCCGATGCCACAATAATGAAACATTTCTGACATCTAAAGTCTATACTTTATGGTGTTGGCACGACGTTAAGATTAGGAATGAGGTGGTTAAATCTATCGACTTGTCAGCTGAGGGTTGCTGGTTCAAGCCTTATTAGGGGTCTGCTGCAGGCACTTCAGGTGGAAAAACTTTAAGCTGAATTGTTTGGGGGCGTTATGCAGCCCAGTGGGTTGCAGGTCTGTGTCAGTTCCAGGAACACTGCATGACCCTGCTCTCTGACCTCAAATCTTCCTGCCTTGTTATGTTGCTTTGGACAAAAGCCTCTGCTAGATAAATAAACACTGCCTATACTGTACAATGCAGCAAGACATGGACAGGGCACATGGTAAACTCCTACTGAAAGATATCCCCAGTAATTGCTCGTTTTACATATTATTGGCATCTTAAGTGTTTACCAGACACTCCAAAGCGTTTGTTTCCTGTATATTCATTAATTAAACTAACCACTGTTTTTTGGCACTTAATAAGCAGTGTTTCCACTCTGTTAAGAGTGAGGCACAAAACTCAGAATCTCTGCTGCCTGGTCCAGCTGCATTTTCTGTTTTCAAGTGAAATGCCTCAACACATTTGTTCTAAAATTTTTTGCATTTCCAGGTGAGACCAAACCTAATGAGATGGATTCTTAGGTGGTTATTGATCCTCTGTGGGAAAAAAAAACCTTCGGAGAGGATTCTGTATCCAATTAAATTCTGCTTGCCAAAAAAATAGAAAAAGCTATATATATGGGGGGGGGGGGGTCTTACAGATGATGAGCACGTAATGAGCAGACTTTCTAGCCATCTATTACCTGTGCTTGCACTCACTGGCCTCGGACATACTCATTTCACATTTCATGCACATTCTTCCATTCCGTGAAATGAACACTGGCTCATCACTAATCTCTAACATGGTATTGATGCTTTTCTTTGGCTGAATGTGTGTGGTCACCAGGTGAATCCACACTCGATGGCTTCAGTGTCCATGTAACCACCATGTATTGGCATTCACTTTCATTTTCTGGTTTCTGTTTTTTTCCACAACAGTGTCTAAAACGAGGGACCAATGAATTTGAGCAATTTTGAGACTCCAGATGACCTAAATGAACGTCACTGAACTGTAGGAGAAACATGGGGAAAGTCACATGGCACAGATAACAAACTCCATACAAACATCATGGAGGCTTATAATTCATCCATTTTTCATCAGGCATGTAGCCAAGCGGTAAGATTATGAGTTTGAACCTCCCCCCCCCCAGAAATTTGCTGCAGCCCCCTTTAGTAAACTGTACTGAGGCCCCCCAGCCTACTATCAGTGTTAAAATCTACTGGTAAGGTTTCCAGACTCCCCATGACATTTATTTCTGGCTACAAGCCTGTTTTCTATACCCTCCTATCCTGTGTAGGGTTGTGAGATAAATCATGTGATAAAGTTAATGAAAAACTTATATATAACCATCCAACAATTGTCTATACAGTAACTGCTTGCCCATTATAGGAATGCAGGGTTAAATATAAGCCGCAAAGAAATTTCACAATACTTTTTGTTTCTCATGTATGCAACTTCTGATGATTCAGTCAACAATTCTTGGTAAATACATTTATATAGGCAATCAATTCAAATAAAACTTATTCACATTAACTGGCACTGAACATTTCGACAGCATTAGTATACTATTATTTTTGCAATTATAAACGTGTTCTAGCTATTTCTGTACACTGTAGTTAATGTGCCTTTGAGTTCTGATGTAGTTGCACTGTATCACATTATAGCAAGCTAAACTTCAGTTTTGTTTCTGTATGTAGTGATTGCCCTTGTTTACGGGGCACAACTGAGAGCGTACAAGAAACCCTTTTATATAAAACAATGGTTAAATGCTACAATTACAGTCACTTAATCATAATGCTCATTATATCCAATTACTGAGGCTGAGATACTGCAAGTCATCAGAGGAATAATGGCTTCATGAAGCCATTTTTATATGACTACATCTTCTTCTGTTGTTATTCAAGAATCAGTTCTGAATCAAAGAAAGAAAAGACAGTAATGTTATAACAGTATTTTTGCCAACTGAATCTGGAAAGTCTGGAGCTAGCATAAAAGATTTAAAAGATGTTTGTGAGAGAATTGGACGTTGATGTTACACATGAGTCAGGAGAAAAACAAATGCTTTGGTTCGAATGAGACATAAATTTTGCACAAAATGTATGCTAAACTACACTTTGTTTTAGCGGGGTTCCCCCTTCCAGTGAGGCTGGCGGCAAGTTTTCTCTGTTTTTTTTCTCCAGAAGTTCACATTTTTACCTCATTGTTTCCTCTGAATTAAGAATTAAGACTGCCCATGTGTCTACTTAGTCACACACGCTTATGTAAACATCCACGGAGAAGACCATCTTATATATATGAAGCGGATCAGAAACAGAAACATCTCCTGAAAAAGACAAACACAGCTTCAAATGTCAAAAGGCCTAACAATCACCACTAGTCAGACATTATTATGCAAAGCAGTATCAGGCAACTAATAGAGGTCCATAGATACTGAAGAGTAGGTTCCCAAAATTGCAGCTATATCAAAAACTGTAAAGTTATTGACTATGTAAAGGGGATGGTCTTTAGAAATCATGACAGCATGTGCTGAACATGGACAAAGAGCATCGACATAGACAAACCTCACAAACCTCACACCCAGGGATCGATGGCTACTTCATAGGCGCTAAACACTGGAAAAGATTGCAGAACAGAATTGGCACCTCAGTATCCATAAAAACTGTACATTACCGGTGCTCAAAAATGCATAATTTTGTGTAAAGAACAAGATGTTTTTGGAATATGATGAGACAAATGTCACCCATTTTTCTATATACTGAGAGGTTTCAGTCCACAATGTGTGTTGGTATGGGTGGCAGGACAGACTCCAGCTTTGAAATGTTGGGTGGGCCGCAGGAATACCTAAGGGGGTTGGGAGAGGGGAGAATTGGGCAAACTATCCTGCATATGCGTAGCTCCGTTGTGTTTCAGACATGCCGCCTCTCTCAGATCACACAGAAACTAACTCTGCTTTATGAGCTTCTGAAAGCGCTCGCACTCAGGAAAGTCACTTTGAGTCCCTGCAAAAAGGTCACTAGGCTCTTTTTAAAATATAGTCTCCAAACGGGTATTAAAACTCGCTGAAGACCAATTTGCTGAAGCTTAGAGAGTCATATGCTTGGCCTCAGGATGGATCAAGCTTATGAGTGGGTGGCTCTGCATGTCTGTAAGTGGTAAAGGAATATGTGGCCACAGCCATATGCAAAACTGGTACTTTTGAAAAGAGTCAATATAAGACATCAAATAAAAACATACCTGAGAGTACAGAAAAACAGCCTTCAGCCTGATTCATCGATTTATGTTTACTTTTGTATTGAAATCAAAGTGGGTTTTCAAATCATATTCAGTATTTCACTGCCTGAAAAAAACATATTCTTGTGTCTTTTATTATATTTGCAGTCTTCATTCCATTCTCCATTAAATGTGGCATGTTCAGTTTTATATTGGTTGCCTTGAATTTTTGAAATATTGTTCCTCAAAGCACTTAAGATTACAGTTCCCTCTATGCATTCTGTGTTTCCAATATCATCTATGAATACATCTTCTAACTGCTTATTGTTTTGACCCGGGAGCACAGGGACCATAAGGAGTTTCCTTCGTATAGAATTCACCCATGTTCCCTTCTCATGTTCCCTTCTCATGTTCCCTTATTCCCTGCAGGGGAAGAGGGTCTGGGGCATCATGGGCTCTGGGTGCACCATTTCCCTTGACTTTGAAGATCTCCTGCCTGATGGACATTTCTTGGACAGCTATATCCCTTTAACATGCATCCACTGGGATTTTCTGCAGGTCCTCAGTACTCAGATGTGTCTGGAAGGTGTCCACAAGTCTTTGAGCTGATAGAAAGGTTTGGGAGATCCTGGTTCATTTCCACTCCGACCCACTCCATGCATTACTCGCAGATAACGCTGACCCTAGCTACCCATACCCTACCGAGCACCGGCAGCACACAGCCCATCCTTTCAGGTTATATGAGGCCCCTGAGGTAATACAGGGGTTATACAGGTTATACAGGGAAAACACTGCAGCCTGAGGTTATACCGGGAAAACACTGCAGCCTGTAGTGCATTTAGTATGTTGGGCACAGCAAAATCAGTAAGGAAGATGTCGGATGACTTGATGTGGTCGGGTTTACTGCCGACCACAAAAAGTGCTCCGAAATTGTAACAGTTCCTTAAATCTTCAGAAAAAAAAAAACTATTACTGTGGTTTGGGATGCACCTTGAGTACTCTGGACCATCAAAGCAGAAACAGCATTCTAGGCCCTGAAGAGTTCCCTCACAGTAAAATTGGTCTTGCAAGCCATAGACTTCATCTGGACCCTTCTTGTCCAGACTGGCGCCTCCAACATGTGCGGTATTAGCTGAGGACTTCATTAGGTGAGGAACAATCGGGGATGAACTTAAGGCACACCTGCAGAAATTAGGCATACCACAGTGACCAAGCTAGGGTATTATCTTATCTGTAGACATGTGCTGGTCACTGACCATGCCTCAGTAGATAGCACAAATGAAAAACACCAACGCCCAGGTCACCAGGTGGTTTCACTCCTTATCAGTACTTCTGGTTCCAGATGCAGCGCGGACTTGGCACTGGCATGCCAACATGCGTAAGCACTAAGAACAGTGACCACCTGTCAGGGTCCAGCACCAAGGTGGTGGACAGCCAGATCTGGGGCTCGTCCTTCTTTAACCACAGCTGGAAAATACTAATTAGAGATAATGATCCAGCATAGCATAAAAATTGTGTCTTGTCAGACTAGCAAATCCACCACAGCTGTGACCCCAGACTGCCATTGTTCCTACTTCTAATTCTAGATGGGATCTTTACCCAATTCATATTCTGGTGACCTTACTGAACATAGAAACGGTTGCAGCCTCTGTCACAAAATGAAAAATAAGGTCTTGTAAGTGATGCTCAGTTCTCTCTCTCTTTAAATTTTCCACAGTTAAGTCTGTTGTTTTGCATTTACTTTGAGAAGGGTTTATATTCTTATAGAAGGGTCTGATTTTAATCAAAATCAGCTCTGGAATCAGCAAGTGAGGTCACTGCCTAAAAATTGAAAAAGCATGCTTGTAAGAGCTTGTGGTACCCATGAGAACCTCCTTTTCTGAAAGTACTCTTGCTTTTTATTTCGTTCTTGACAAGTGAGACGTGCTGTGGTGTCCTGTGATCCGGACAGTTTATGAAGCTGTCAGTCACGGTAACTGCTGGCTGGCTCGAGACGCAAAAGACACAAAACGAATAAGGCTCCTTCACATTCGTAACATACATAACTGTGTGCTAAATGTGAGCATCGTTAACACACATACTCAAAATGTGGAGAGTTTAACTGATGTGTCTGGTTTCTTTGCACATTTGTGCTCTCTAGAGATTCTCCTGAAAGTGTATCAGACAGACTGTAATACGCACTCTGGTCACATAACAAGGGAATTCGGTTTATTGGGGTTTCCATTTTTGGGATTAAGAGGGTATGTAAGGGGTCAACAAAGTACAAACTCCAACACGAACAAGGAACAATTTCAGGGATTGAGAAAAAAGTGGTGTGTCAAGGATAAATTTAATGAAACGATTCTTCTTGGGGCAGGTATCTATGTCGGAACCCCATTACTGAGGGCAAAAAACGAAACACAATAAAGCAGTTTTACCATGTACCGTCATACAGACTGTTAAGCGCACCCCTTGAAGAGGTATTTTTGCCATTATCTAAATGAATTAAAAGCTTTATCAGCATTCTGACTACTAATGAAATGAAGGTATATTTTCTTCATTATCCAGAATGGCTTTCTGTTGTTGTGATATCCATTCGCTTATAGTAAATTACTGCATATAATGACTATATAATGCAGAATGAACAATACACTGAAACTGTCAGAACTGAAAGTCAAGGTTGGAGATAATAACTGTCAGGAGTTATATGTGACAATATCCCTTCACTTCAAGTTTGCCGTAGGACTTTGGGGATTTGTTTCATTAATGAAATTTTATGTTGACGAGAAATACCTGAAGTAACGAACATCCTGTCAATATGAATAATTAAATATAATGATTTCTGCAATGCTGTTCAGCCAAAAATATATTTAATGTTCGGTAAAAAAGGGGAAAAGGAAGCACACAATGTAAAGCAGCTCAAATCCTGAGTGCAGTTTGAGTGTGACTGATATTAAGGAACAACTTCCATCTTTGTTCTGTGTTGGTATTTGGCTCTGTGGGTTAGGATCCTGTACCAGTTAGTGGAAGGTCACTAGCTCAAGTCCCATGATTTTATTTGATTGAAGAAGATTTGATTCCAATTGCTTCAGCAGCCATCTGCTTTTCCTAGTTGTACATTGCTTTGGATAAAAGCATCTGCTAAACAGATGAAATAGATGAATGTTCCATAAACACTTGTCCAGCCAATGGCCACAATGAACCTGGAGCCGATCCTACAAAATACAAGTTACATGACAGGGGACACCCTGGATGGGATGCCAGTCCACCACAGGGCACACACACCACCACCAAACTGAACATAGCAACATAGAGAGAACAATTCACATAGTGTATTTTTTTTTGTATTTCAGAGTAGTTTTAAATACAGGCTAATTTTATTAATTAACTTGCATTCTGCACTGTACTAAATCACTGCACTAAATATGCTGCTGTAAATAATTCATGCACAATTCTCACTAGCCAATTTAGGGTAAAAACATGCAGTTCTCAGGAATGGAAACAATATGTTTAGCTTTTTGTGTTGCTAAATTATGCATACCACATGGAGAAATTAATTGCATCTTATCTCCTTAGGTGTTCAGCAAAATTAAAATGACTCACTCTCACAGTGAGTTGTGGTGAATAATATATTAATGGATGAAAATGTAATCAATTCATTTCATTACTTTTTTAAGATAAAAAAACTGAACTTCACTAGAATGTTCTTAACAGCTGGATCGCAGTCTGTCACTGCATATTGCTGTGGATAGCGATTTCCAATACAAAGTAAAACCATTTCTCTCAGATATTTCTGAATCTTATGCCTTAAGATTGTTTTATGTGACTGCAGTCTATTCAAATTACAGAACAGAAGTTTGTGGGAGATTTAGGTTGCAGCCACACAATTTGCCTCTACAGCACTCTACAGCTTAATAAATCATACTGTAGCAGACAGACATGGTGAAGACACTGAAAAACAGTGTAGAGAATGTAAGATATCCTTACATTCTTTACATTATGATTAACAAACACAGATAAGCTTGTACAGTAGTTTATTGTACATGAAAAAGAGGTGCAGATTTGTTGATGTGCATGTCATACTTACAACCAGCGGCGTAGGAACCTGGTTGCAAATTGTTAAGTTGCATCTCTCCCAATATCAGACTCTCCTATGCCCTTACCTGCAACTACAAAACCGAGATACCAATTGGACTTGAATCAAGATACATTAAATCCACCCTGCCAAAACCAGACCGCCTCACAGGGGCATGCAGAGATTAGGTAAAAACTTTTCTTTTCATTGGCTGCTGTAACTCAGCAATGTGCTGCCCTTATTTCCCTGAATACCATTTAAAACATTTTTCAGCTAAACGCATACACTAATAATTTACATAAAAGGCCAGAGTGAGAAGGGATAATGTGATTTGCTAACAGTGGATACTAGCGTATTTGAACACATTTGAGATATCTGGTACCCTTCCAGAAAGAGTCCACAGTCATTATCACTAAGTCTGTAGTGTGGGAGGAACAGATGGGTTAGCCTTAATGGATGAGATATGTTTTCTGCTAGGGCAGATACTGAATTTTGTGTATGCTATGTTGAATCCTTAGCATCACTTCGCTTTGATTAACATTTTATATGTAAGCTGAGTATGTGGCCTTGATTCCATCCACCAGCCATTCTGTGTTGTGATCAGAGGTGGGTAGTTCAGGTCGAGGGAGTAAAAGTTCAGACCAAGATTTTGTTTCAACCACCCCATTGAGTGCAACTGGTTGGCTGAAATAAAATCTTGGTCTGGACTTTTACTCTCTGGACCAGAATTACCCACCCC
This sequence comes from Petrocephalus schoutedeni, assembly GCA_026780765.1. Taxonomy (NCBI): domain Eukaryota; kingdom Metazoa; phylum Chordata; class Actinopteri; order Osteoglossiformes; family Mormyridae; genus Petrocephalus; species Petrocephalus schoutedeni. Next base: position 22,987,958 of record JAODKL010000021.1, on the reverse strand, counting down.
TGGTTGTGAATATGCACCCTGTTATTTATTTGAGATTTTCCAATATGAAAATAACACATTAGCTCAATATCTGTAGTCTTTGAGCTTCTAATTATATTCTGCACCTTGATTAGAATTTCATTTGAATGATTGTTCTCCTGGAAGGAAAGCTCAGCTAATTATTTAGCAAAGTGGTATAATCTTAACCATTCTTTAATACATATTTTAAACGTAGCTAACATACAGTTTTTTCACAGTGCTTTTTATGACCACTTTAACTACACCGTTTTTATGCTGCCTCTTTCCTCTGGGGCAGAGGTGGCATAATGGTTTGGGATGTAATTGTGTAACTGAAAGGCTGCCAGTTTGAATTCCCGACCCACATTTTATCTGTAAATAATAAGCATGAAGACAGCTTGTTATGGTAAATTGAGTACTGTATGTGGCCTTGACTCAGAGTAGTCCACCAGCCATACTGCATTGTCATTATACACTCTGTTAGGTAGTTTTTACCATGGTCCATCCATCCATCCACCCATCCATCCATTTTCTGAAACTGCTTATCCTTCTGGGTCATGGGGGGGTCTGGAGCTGAATTTTTTCATTTTATTTTATTACCAACCATTTTAATAGTTTTTATGCTATATGTTTCATCTGGAGCAGTGGTGGCATAATGCTTAGGGATGTGATCCTGTAATTGAAAGGTTACCAGTTTGAGTCCTCGACCCACAAGTACTGTACCACTGTGGTACCCTGTGCATGGTACAGCCCCCAAGCACTGCTCCTCAGGCGCTGAATTAGCTGCCCACTGCTATGTCACAATGTCACATGGGTTAAATGCATAGGACACATTTTGTTGTTGTGCACTGTGTGATGTGATGTGTCAACAATGACAATTAATCACCTTTCACTTTCATAAATACATACAATGATCTGCTTTCTGTGTAAGACTCCTGCAAAGAACCATGGTTTTCTGGTGCTTCATATAGTATTTTGCATTTGACTAATTGCCTTGTGTTATCTGTATTGACTTCTACCTGCCCTTGGATTGCAGGATTGCTGGAGCTACACTTTTGGGTCTGCACTTGAATAATGTCTCTGTCTAGTCTTCACAAATAAACCAACATTAAGCATAGCATATGATCCGATTTGATAAATGCAGTAAATTACCGAAAATGACTGCATTCAGCAGACAGAAGCAGCTCAAATTAAGCAGGGATTAGAAGCCTTGATGATACTGGCAGCTGTGCAGTGTAGGACGTTTTCTGTGCACAGCTTTGATGCGTAGGACAAAAATAATTTTTCTTAAAATAAAATTTTGCATATTCCAGGAAGTGTGAATGCACACCCACACACATACAGGGTGATCACTACTTGCTGCGCCGTTTGCTCGTATTGCTAAATTCTTTATTTATTTACCAGATTAGTTAACTTATAACTATTTAAATAGTTAAGATATGAACTGGCCTATGGTAGTTAAGGAATATTTGGCAATACGTGAGGTTACGCACAAAGATTAACATCACATAAAATAAGTAAAACAGCGGAAGTTTAAATGCACACATTTAATAGGATAGAACAACATTTTGGCCCAGCTGAGGGGTTGTGGGGGGCGTGGGAGGTGAAGAGCCGATATATGGGGTAATAATTTGTAGCCACGCCCCTAGGGCGGACCAGGCTAGTCAGCTAATCCTTTCTGGCATCTTCGGGTTATGGGGGCACAAGCGGTCATCCCCCGGACCCATTGCTTTGATTGGTGAGTATTGTTTTTTTCTGTCACCTAAAATTATCTGTAAAATTGGTCTTGGACATTGGCTCAGAGTAATTTACTGATTGTGTCCGAATATGCACTCTTTCGCTATAATTCCTACACGGAATAATATTGGGCTGAATCCTCACAGTATTAAAATTATACTATTACATTTCTTTTAATTTGTCTTTGAGGTCCTAATTACATTTTGGAGGGGAAAAAATCTTTGGCACACTTTAATTAAAACCACATTTGATTAATTTATCTCCTGGAAGGAAAGTTCAGTAAATTAGTGCAGTATAGCCTTAAACCGGAGAGTCATGCATCGCCCATAAATACCCTTATTATTATTATTATTATCATTATGAGACACATGGCTGTGCGCTCGCTGCGCTCTCGCCCCGCCTCCGCGCAGACACTACAGTCCGGTGTTACCGAGGATGGCATTTACAGCTCGAGCCGCTCATTCGTCCGAAGGACAGTGCCAGTGCGTGCGGCACGTGAGAGCTGGTGCGGTCCGCACTTGTAAGCAGCCTCCTTACTGCCTAGTTCATTCACTTAAACGGACACTTTCTTAATATTTAACGGTATTATTATTATTTTTTAAAAACTACAGTTTTGTTTGGATTTATTTATAGAATTTAAAGCAGAACGCATTATTTTCGGGTGGGCTTGAAGCGCTGGGTTTCTGCAGGTAACAGGAAAAAAAATGAGTGTACATTTGCGATGGAATTAAGAATTAATGGAAAGGAAATATTAAAGGGCGAATACTATCTCTGAGGTCGGGAAATGGATATGGAAAGCTGCTCTCAAATCTGAAGGTGACAACATTTGGAAGAGGAAATGCACACAGGTGAGTTTGAGTAACGGGAACGCATTGATTACTGATGTGTATAAACTCTTTGCATGTATCTGCAGTCGCACCTACTACTGGTAATAAAGTTGCCTCTGACAGATAAATGCAGTGTTGCATTACATTCGCTACCTTGTTTTTTACAGCTGAGCTACTTATTTCACACTCGCGCCTGGTTCTGTGGCTTCCAAATAACATTAGGAGAAGATCGCCCCCTGCTGTAAAAATGGGGTAGTCCATCCATCCATTCATCCATCATCCATATATCCCTGCATCCATCCATCCATCCACCCATCCACCCATCCCTTCCCATCCCGCAACTGCTCTCCATCTACACTGTCACTGGAGGTGGGGGCAGGCGCACAGGAATGGGGGGGGGGGGGGGGGG
>JAODKL010000021.1:22965481-22984888 GCA_026780765.1 Petrocephalus schoutedeni | reverse complement strand
CCCCAGGAAAGCACAGTCTTACTCGATTGCTTTGGAGCATTTCTCAAATGACCATTAAAATTTGCAAAACAGCAAGTGTAATCGTCACGCCATAATGTCACAGCCTCATTGCTTCGCATCAAATCTCCGAATTGTCATCATCTGACATAATTTTCAGGTGCTTTAGATTTGTCAGTCTAAATAGATTATGTAGTTTCCCACTGTAATAATTTTGCATGGAAAACTGAATGTAAGTGATTATCGTGTTATACAATGTTATCCTGTGTGACTATCTTGATTGCTATTGTACTATGTTTTGAGATCTAAGAAGTTGCCAGTGAACTTTACATACTGCAACGTAGAGCCTTGCAACGTTGAAACTGGTGGCTTTGACATGAATAAGTATCAGTTTGGTAAAGAAAAATGATCGGTCAGTGACAATGAGAAAGTGGCAACCGACTATCATTCGGAATTGTGCAGCACAGGAGCATATTTACACTGACATAATGACAATATACAGTATCTAAACATTTCGACTGTCGTGGTTAAATCAACGCAGATTGTACTTTTCACTATGGTGGCACTGACTACTTCATTGGTAGAATTGTTTTGGGTAAGTTACAGGCTTTATGTTAGGTATGTTTCATGAAAAACTGTAAATTGCGGACCCCCGCCCCCCAATGTACAGCCTGGATGACATGCCAGTCTTTCAAAGGGCACCGACTCAGACATACACACATTGACACACTCTGGGAAATTCAGAGACAAATGTGGCAGCATTTATGAAAAATTACAATACTGAGGTACATTTGGAGCAGAATAATAACGATAAAGTGCTGTCTCCATCAAGTTCCAAATGAGATGACACATCCATACCTAGGAATCTCCGTATTTTAGATGCTTGGCAAGCAATACTTGGGCAAGAGCTCTGCTAGAAATGTGTGAATTTTCAAAATTCTCACCCACTTAAGATAAATCTGTTGGAAGCACAGTATGCTAAATGAGTTTACATTTTAATTGGCAAACATAGAAACTTAAAAATAATCATTTTATTCAGATGAGTAACAAAAGAAGGCTACTTAATCCTTAACATAAATATTACCTGTAACTATAAGACAGGCAATTTTGAATTAGATTAATTTGAGCTATGGTCAGGGTTACATTGACCAAAAAATAGTAGCAAGATATTTGTTAAATTTGAACTTGTTAGATATACACTAGAAATAGTGCATATCTATACACTAGAAATAGCATATAATACTGTCGGGCCGATGAGATGGCTTTGCATACTGGAGTATTTTAGCATTTCCCAGCATGCTCATGAGCCTTGTACATAGCCACTCTGTATGTCTTACAGTAAACAGCTGTCCTGTGGACCTGATTGCTGCTTGTACCCTTACCTGTGTTTGTACTCAGTTTTCGCCTGATCCTCGCGTGTCTGTGTGTAATGACTAGTCACTCACCGTGTGTGTAACCTACTGTGTGCCATGAGACCACCCTGCATCTCAGGGGGATGTGGGTTTGAGTGTTGGTTGTTGTCTGGGTGCAGCTGTTTTAAGAGTTACAAGTATAAAACCATTTTGATTGAAATTGTGTGGCTTCCTTCCTGCTGTGATACCTGGGACTGGCAAGCGGTATAATAATTACACAAAAACTGTTAATAAGATGTTAATTTTCTTCTCTATTCAACCACAGACCTGCAATCAGAAGAGGACATACATCAGTTTGATCTTTTAGTAATTAGTACTTTTATCTTTTGCAGTGATATCATAATTGCTACCCACCAGTGCAGTCCTAAAAATCTGGTTAAGGTACTATATTATAGTGGGATCACAAAATAGATTTTTTTATGCCTCTCATCAAATAATTTGTAAGATAATTTTCTCATATTGACCGTTTCTCTTGCCCAGCCAGGACTGTGTTTGCTCTCCTGCAGTAATGTGTGTAATTGGGATGTGGGAAATGCTGATGACCCAGTCCAGATGGGTTCTGCTCATTCGGATTATGGTTCTTTCCCAGGTTATGCTTGTTGTCCACTGTCTGGGGCAAGACAGTTTGTCCTCTACAGGTATTTTTGTTTCTCAGACATCACTTTCTACACACATTCTATTACATGCCCACTTTTTGTATTATATCCCACAAGTCAGACAAGCAGAACAGAAGTGTCTGGATTTTTTATATTTTTTATTAAGTTATGGATCATGTTTACAATGGGAGTTTATAATATGTTAGCTAAACTGCATAATACATAGCTTTAATCACAGTAAAAGCTCTTGTGTCAAGCAAAGTCAAGTAATTGGCACAATTCTAAAATAACAGTATAAATAATAATAATAATAACACTATATAAAAATGTACTCAAAATTAACAAATAATAGCATTGCGTAGGCCTAATGCGAATGTCAGTTCCTGTGTTTGCCTGTGTGATCTCGTGCTGTGTCGGACACTGACGCATGCTAAAATAACAGCACAATAATCATTAGTGTGTGTGTATAAAAGGATTAAAGGGTAAGAAATTTATAATTTACATTTCAGTGTTCTTTAGGAGTACGATTCAACTATCTGGAAAATATAAAGAGCTGGGAGGGAGGAAAAATATGGCCCGTCTGTGTTTCGCAGAGGATCAGGATGAGAAATATTGAGTTAGGGACACCCTTACGGAAATTCACTATGGTTTCCTGTGGTTTTTTTGGGTTTGGGGTATGGGTTTTTTACAGTAACCATGGTTTTACTATGGTACCTCCTGGTAATTATGATTACTAAGCTCCTATCCATAGTATTACCATGGTTTACTTATAGCACTTCATGTTAACTGTGGTACTGCTATGGTTTACTGATAGCACTGCATGGTAACTGTGGTACTGCTATGGTTTACTTATAGCACTGCATGGTAACTGTGGTACTGCTATGGTTTACTTATAGCACTGCATGGTAACTGCAGTGACACCATGATAAAACCATAGTCAGAAAGTCATGGTTACCCAAAAAACCATAGAAAACCATGGTTCATTTTCATAAGGGTAGGTAACAGCCCAGCTGGGTCTTAGAAAAGCTGGGTGAATAGTTATGTGGGACATATGGTACAAGTGGGTATATAGCCTCTATATCTAGGCTTATTCTTTGTCTTATTCTGGTTAAAAGGCATTCTTGAAACAGTTAGTCTTAAGACATTTTTATTTTAATTGGGTGCCTATCTGTATATTTTGCTTCTAACGCGATTTTTTGTCCAGAGTGCACTTTCTGTCCACAATATGTCCCACTGAATTTGCCCAGCATAATCTACTGATACATATGCAGGTCATAATGGAATGTGGTTTTGTTCAGCATGTGGTATATCTTTATCCGCTGACAGAGCAGTGTCTTATCTGCCAAGGCAGTGCTGCAGCTGGGAATCCTGCTCCAACATACTGTGGCTTTCGGCTGATAGTGTGTGGCTCTGCCAGTGCTTGCTTCGTGTTTCGATATCTCGGGCCTACAAGCCTTATCCTGTTTGTCCTTCTGCTGGCATCGTGAGCCGATCCGCCTTTGAATGCTTGAGAGTGCAGAGCCCACAGTTACCATGCTGGGTGATTTCAAGTTGATGGCACCCCCAAATGCTTGTTGGGGATTACTGAGTTCCGTATATCTATACTCTACTGCTTGTATTCCCAGTCAGTTTTTACTGATCTCGTACCTTGCAATCTATATAATGATTTGAGCAAACTGCCCGTCTGTCTGTCCGTCTGTCATCATCCATCCATCCATCCATCCATCTATGCATTGCACAGCTCTGCTTGCACTTATACTTGGGCATTCATTGGAAGCCTAGCATAGCCACACCTAGGCCTTGTTAACGTCTTGACACACATGTGTGTCTAAGGTGCTGTGTACCTCATTAAACTGTAATCTGTATCTATCATCATCAAATTAACAGAAGGCCGATGAGTAATCAAAATCAAAATGAAAGTCCTCTGGAGACAATGTGATGGTTGTACCTCTCAACCAGGGGCGTGGGAGGGGCATGAATACCCTGTCAGATTCAGGGGGCCCAGCACTTGACAGGGGCAATTGAGTACGTAAAATTATACATAAAAGTGACTTTTTTCAGGAGGTCTAGAATTTCCAGCTATGTCCTTGCACACAACCTTGTGAAATGTGCTAAATATGAAAGATTTTGAAGTTCATAGTAATATTGTACATAATCTTCGATATTTGACTTAATCAGTTTCCTTATTTGTTTCAATAAGAATCACGCATTATTATTAAATATGTTTTATTGCTTTTACTTCCAGCTTGGGTTCTTCTGATTCTGATTGAAGAAGGATTAGTATTGGCACAGAAAATAAAAGGTTTTTGCCCTACTTGTTATTAAGTCAACAAGAAATATCTGTACGTTGTTGTAACTTTGTTATAGGTATAATGTGAAATAATATTATTTTTCTATAATGGCACTTTATATACAAATTGGTAATGCATGCTGAAGTGCTATATTGTGGATTTTCTGCTAAATAATAAACAAGAAGACAGCCAGTGAAATATCTGTTCCATTGTTGTGTTGAAGGATCTCGTGTGCTAATAATTCCAGTCGTTTCTTCAGGACTGCACAATGTGGGCCAGACAAGTAAGAGTGCAGGGCAGTGCGGCACCTGGATTCAGAATTCCAACGGAGGACTCTTCACCTCTCCTAACTATCCTGACACATATCCCCCAAACAAGGAATGTGTTTTCATTCTGGAAGGTACAGTATACGTGTACTTTATGTTTCTAGAACCTTCTTTACATGTAAGCTATATTGTGATTGATCCATGCAAAACAGAATGACAGACTTACTATAAATTATCATGTAAATTGTGCATATCCTCCAGACAATAAAGCCACTTACCTTTATTAAACATTATTGTTAACCAAATTGTAAATCCATCCATCCATCCATCCACCCAGCCATCTACCCATCCACCCAATTTCTATATCCTTTTATCCTAGTTAGGATTGCTGTAATATGCGTAGTCTGTACACTGTAATTAATGCATAAATCTCCTTCTGTTTTGTCCACCTATGATATGGCTGGAAGGTGTTTGATTTGTCTTGTCAGAAAAAGGGATAGCATTTACTATATAGGTCGCAGGTTACAGAACAGGCTTTCTTGGGCTGCAGCAGAGTGATTGGCGGGGGGGGGGGGGGGGTTGGGGGGTTTAATGATCACTATTTTTTAAAGTGATCATTTAAATGGGTGGATGGATTATTCAATGAGGTCTCTGTTGAGCTCTTTCTGGTCACTACATTTGACCGATGTGAAATTGTAAGCTTGCTGGATTGTTTGATACAGCATCACATTCTTTTTGACTTAGTAGAAATGATTTTATAGTTACTGATATTTAATAGTTTCTAGTTAATTGTTGTATTGTTTTGGGAAGTCGGGGCAGAAGGGCCTACAGAAAGTGCAGCCTAGGGGCCCCTGAACTCATTAATCCGCCGTTGGGTGCGGCAGTGAAGGTGGTGGGAAGAGAGGGCTACACTTGCTCAGGATGTCCGAGAGTGAGCCAGGCAGGTCTGCATAATACAGTCAGATAGCACAGAGTCCAAAAATGTACCTATGTTCTTGGCAAGAGCATTCTTGCCAACTTGCCTTCCAAGAATGCAATGGGACGCAATGAATCATGGGACTGTTCTTGTTGGCAATGATGCAACCATGATGCATCTTTGATAGTTGTGGCTGGACAAAGAAGACAGGGATTTTTTTCCTTCCCCCGAACTTCTGTTCTTGAATGTTGGAATTGTACTTCGGCAATGGAAGACGGCATCAAATGCGAGAACACAAGAATGGTCGAATATGCATATTGATAAACACCCCTTCTCTCCTCCCATCCCTGCTCTAGGGATAACCAGGTGAATTGTCTTCTGCTGGCAGTAATAATTGACTGCCATCTGGATGTTGTTGGGTCATTGTTGCTCCCCTACCCCTGCCAGGCAGTGTTCACTCTAAGCCCTGCACTACTTTCACCAGAGTGAATCTTCTAGGGCTCTGCAGTCAAAGGGGGGTATAGAAAGAAATTAAAACACAAGAAAAGCTCATAGGAAAGGACTCTGAAGACAAAGGCACAAACAGACCAATTTTACAACTTTTTTTGTCCTTTTTATTAAAAGGAATTAAAAGCGCTTGATTAAAGCACTGATACTAGTCAATAACTCCCCTCAGACACACTCATGCTTGAAATGTTACAATATTGATGTTTTCTTCATTGTTTTCTGGTGTGCTCCATTATAATACTTATTGTCATCTTATTCTGCATCTGTTTAGCTGAACAGTAAAAACTCTGGCACTTGTTTGATTGCTTTGGCGTTAAATTGACCCAAACACTGACATCCACCCACAGCCCTGCCCCGCCAGAGAATCGAGCTGGCCTTTGATGAGACCTATTACATTGAGCCTTCTTTTGAATGCCGCTTTGACTACATTGAGGTACGGGACGGTCCCTTCGGCTTCTCCCCTCTCATCGACCGCTTCTGTGGACCCAACAGTCCTGGCATGGTGAGATCCACAGGCCGCTTCATGTGGATCAAGTTCAGTAGCGACGAGGAACTGGAAGGGCTGGGCTTTCGAGTCAAGTATGCCTTCATAGCAGGTAACTAGTGAACTAGTGAATTGATTCATAATTCCTAATTAATTAATTTTTCACTTTACATACAATTATAGGAAGATAGTAAGATTACATGGGTAATATATATGCCTGTCTGTCACAGAGCAATATGGGATATGCAAAGACTACCCAAATTTCCAACTGGGAAGAGATAAAATCAATTCAATTTTCTATTCTATTCTATTCTAATACTGGTCTCATGCAGATACTGTGGTGCGATTAAAAAGGCATAATTATGAAACACGTACTAGTCCAGTCTGTGCCTCAAGCGGAAAGCTTTTAATCTTTTGTTAAATCTAATCAAACAATCATCTGTACAGGACACTAAAAATCAGCTTGAGGGCTCTTTGCAAACATGGATGGAGACTACTTGTTTACACATCTTTGTTTAAGTGCAAAATATCGTTGTAATGTATCTTTATATCATCTTAGACCCTGACTTTCGTCTACACGTTGGGGATATTTTTAGCCCAATTCCAGGTAAGCTACCTAGTGCTTCATGGGTTTATATCAGTAATATATATATATATATATATATATACATTTTTTTTCTTTTAATATAGGTAATGCATTTATCCAAATCAACATATATTGTTATTGCTATCATTATTCAGAGGTGGAGAATCAGGTCCAGAAAGTAAAAATTTAGACCAAAATTTTGTTAAACCAACCATTTGAGTTCTCTCTGTGGCTCTTTATGGTCAACTGGTTGGTTGAAACAAAATCTTGGCCTGGATTTTTGCTTTCTGGGCCTGAACTATCCACTGCTGTTATTATTATTATTATTATTTTCTTGGGAATGTGCTGATGCAAGGTCAACCTGCTATCAAAGTAACTGAAAAGTTAAAATAATGATGATACCTGCCTTGAATTGCCTTGAAGTTGATGTTTACAGACTGGGTTCATGCCTTATCCTTCATTTCTATTCTCTCTCTGTGTTCTTCTCTTCTTTTCCTCTTTCATTTCTTTGTTCTCAGATTGTCAGTTTGAACTTAGGGGCTCTGATGGAGTTATCCACTCCAGCCAGGTGGAAGAGGAAGCAAAGATTAAATCTGGCAGTGCAGTAGACTGCATCTGGACTGTGCGTGCCCCTCCCAGATCTAAGGTGAGCTTGAAGGTCACCCTAAAATAAGTAATACCTCATCTGTACGTGTTGTAATAAAATGCTGCACTCCTGACACAATTTAATTATAACAGAATATATTGTGGTAATGACAGTTTCTACCTGCGGGATTTTCTAAAAATTGACAGCAGCCACTGGCCCAGCATTATTCGCTGAATCAGTGTTATTATCATTACTGCTCCCTGAGAGGCAGCACAGCTAACTTTCTATGACACCGCTGTGTTTTTTTCACCTATTATTCAATATTCACCTAACCTGAGTTCTGTACATATGAAAATATAGCAAACTACAATGATACTGCTGGATTGAAGATCAGGTTATTTTGTGTTACACTTGGTATGTGCAAATAATTTATTTGATATAGCTGAATGTACAATAAAAATGTATAATGAAATATGACCCTGTATTTTTTTTTTGTTTCGAGCACATTTTATTTGTTTTATTGTAACACTGGTTTAGCCTCATTTGGCAGAAAAACCACGCTTAACTTGACATGTAGTCTTATGTTAAAACCTGAAATAAGCCATTTAGCTCAGTGTCTTGGGGTTAACCAGTGGCTAAGATAATGAAAGAACAATACCCCCTTTGCTTTTGTGTTTGAGTTAGGCTTTACAGGAGAGTAAGGCCTTTGGAGTTAGCATTGCCACTACAGTTACAGTTGCTTCTAAGGTTCTATATAATAAAGTACCATAGTTTTTTTTTTTTTTGTATTGTTTTCTTATTTTGGTTAACTTCATGCATTTCAGAATCCACATTGAATCCATTATTGTAGACCAGGGGTGGGCAATCTTATCCAGAAAGGGCTGTTGTGTATGCGGGTTTTTGCTGCAACTCCCTAATTAGATCACTAATTAGAGGTTTGATTGGCTGAAGAATTCTCTCACCTGGGTTTGAACAGCTGACCTAAAGTTTATCCCAAAAACCTGCATACACACCGGCCTTTTGCAGATAAGATTGTCCACCCCTATTGTAGACGGTTCAGGACGATTAACCAGTAAATCAGCAAGGGCCACAAGCATTAGATTAATTGTATTCCCTTGCATGTGCTCATTAGTACATTTTGATAAGAAAATTATATAATGGAGATGAACTAAATACTGACCTTATTAGATACTGGAAGGGGAAATGTGAAATATGAAGTTATGAGTCTCCAAGTTAGAACACAGTGCCAAGCACTCGGTCACTTTCAGCTGTTAATCATGGCTCCCTTATAAAGGATGGTTGCAGGGACCTCACTAATTCTTTGCTTCCTGAAATAGACGATGTTGGTCATTAATATATAAGATGGCAGAGCATGGAAGCGCAATGGCCTGGCCCTCTCCTCTAAAATGTAGCATGTTTGTTGTTTTATATCGACTAGTCTGAGCAGTCAGGGCAAACATCTTTCAGGCACCATTGTATCACTCTGTAAAATTTGTGTATTGTATGAACCCTATATTGTCTCACAAATATATTGCCTGCTACTTTAAGGACTGTCGCCAAAATTTCGATGAAAATATAGTATCTGTTGTAAGGCATTGTTTTCATTTTGCCATTATTTTTACAAAATGCATTTTTTCAATGATAAAAATGGATCACCTGATTATTTCCACCCCCTGTTCTGCAGATCTATCTCCGTTTTATAGAGTACCAGATGGAACACTCAAACGAGTGCAAGAAAAATTTCGTGGCGGTGTATGACGGCAGCAGCGCCATTGAAAACCTAAAGGCCAAGTACTGCAGCACTGTCGCCAATGACATTATGCTGGACAACGGCGTGGGTGTGGTCCGCATGTGGGCAGACGAAAACAGCCGGCTCAGTCGATTCCGCCTGCTTTTCACTTCGTTTGTTGAACGTAAGAATTTACATATATTGATTCTAACACTATTGAAATGAAACGTTTGTGCAACATTCTTCACATCTAATAATGAAACCTGAGAACTAAAATTTCCAAAGTATCCAGTACAGAGTCCTACTCGTAAAGGAATCTGAGCAGGAGAATTTAGCAAAATAGAATTGATCGAAACTGTCAATAGTAAGATGCAGAAAGCTCATTCATGGCCATATGAATTGCTTGATTGCAGTTCTTCTGTCCAAAAGGTGTTCCACCAAATATTAAATCTAGGTATCAATATTAATTCCAGGTATCAATTGAATAAGAAGGTTCTGTAATATTAATTGTCAATTAAGGGATTTGACTTCTAGTAGTCAATTTGTGAGGTATTTCACAACAGTGCAGTCAGAACAGATGCATACATGTATTCTGGCAGACAAAGAATACCGCAAGGCTATGCACCATAATGCCTGCAGCAGTAATCACAGATTTGCTAAGTCCAGATTTGAAGACCAGCTTGGCATCCCGTACATAAACTGGCACACGGTTTTGAGTATTTTCACATATATTTCAGAGAGAATTAATATTAGCTGTACTTGTCATTATGTGAAAAGTACTTGGCTGTATGTTGTTCGTTACAGTTACGTAGGCTGTGTCACAGTTAGAGTCCTAGAGTGTGGCTATTTTCTCTTTCACATGGCTGTTACAAACTTTTCTTGGAGAAAAAGACATACTGCATTGCCATCCAAAATCCTTACAGGCATAAAATTCGTTTTATCACTTGTCTTGTTTAACCCTTTGACAGCTTTGCATCTGATATCTGTTTGTTTCTTCCAGCGCCGTGTTCAGATGATACCTTTTTTTGCCATAGCAATATGTGCATCAATAACTCCCTTGTTTGCAATGGAGTTCAGAACTGTGTATACCCTTGGGATGAAAACCAATGTAGAGGTGAGGGACTCGATAGCTGCATCATGATCTCTTTCTGTTTTATTTAATAAGACAAACTATTATTGCTGTTGTTGGGTCAAATGTTTGCAGATTTTTTTTTTAATTCTAATATTAAACTAATCAGTTCTTAGTAATTGAAATGATGTGTAAAGTAAAGATATATGTGACTCGTAGATTTATTTTATTTAACATATACATACTTTTCTTTCATTAGAAAAGTCCAGCAGCCTTATAAATCAAATCATCCGGGCACGTGGGACCGTCATTGGAGTGTCGGCTGGCATCGTCTTGGTTCTGCTTATTATTTCGATCCTGGTGCAAGTGAAGCAACCACGCAAAAAAATATTATCTAGGAAGCCTCCGTTGAATAAGGCAAGCTTCCAGGAGGTTTTCAACCCACCTCATTACAATCTCTTCTCTTTGCGGGACAAGGAGATGTCCTCAGACCTGGCCGACCTATCAGATGACCTGGAGGGCTACCATAAGCTACGACGTAACTCTGTAGCCTCACGATGCATCCATGAGCACCACTGTGGCTCGCTGGCCTCCAGCGTTAAGCCAGTCCAGGCTGACCTCAGCTCCATGGAGCTATTATACCATAACGACTTCTCCCAATCACAGACCCTGAGGACACTCAGTAGCACCTATAAGAAGAGCTGTTGTGTCTACAAACAGGCTCATGACTGCGCAGAGAATGTCATCGAGGACAGAGTGATGGAGGAGATCCCCTGCGAGATCTACATGCATGGCAGCAAAAGCGGCACTATTAATAAACACTGCATATCCATGGACTTTTAGAAACAAGTCCAGATTCTCACCTTTCTTACTGTTCAAATGACGGAGAATCTCATACGACAAATTGTGCAGTCGGTCTCATTCATTTAAATACAGTTCAGTGATGTTAGGGTCATTAATAATTAAACTGGCTTTTTTGTGTATAAAAGATTTTTGTCCTATGTTTTTAGCTTCAGTCCCATTACTTTGCCTGATTTTAATAATATGTCTTTGTGATGCTCTTATAGGAAACAAGGTTGCTTTACATAATGCTCCTTGCAATAAGTGGTCTCAAAATGACAAAAACCTGTTATGCTAGGACAGCTGTCTATTGTTATCACATACATTTATCTCTGTTTTATTTTGGTTATTGAATTATGTTTGACTATAAATGGTGTTTTAATCTGTTTGTCAGTATGTCATGTATGATCTGTAAATTGAGGTATGTTTTGCAACTTGAGGTTATTTAAAGTAAGTTCCTCACATAAACTTTCTTGAAAAGCACATTAGCTCACCTGCTTCTCTTTATTATCTTCATTGCTGTGTCTCCCATCGAGCTCCAAGAGAGGTTTAAAACAGTGTTTCTCAACCTGGTCGTTGGAGACCCTAGATGGTCCACATTTTTGCTCCCTCCCAGCTCTCTGTGTTTAAGGAATTCTCTTGTTCTCCTAGCTATGTTTTTAGACATAGACTACTGACATGCCACTTTTAAGGTGGTCCACCATTTTACCAAAGTACTATCATAACCGAAGCAACTTTATTTTTGTTAAAACAAAAAAAATTTATAATATGTCTTGAAAGGTTTCAGTTTCAGTGCACAGCCTTTTTACTTTATCGCTATCCAATTTTTTGTTTTGACTTGTGCACAAAACCATGCTCAGTGGGAATGAGGTCTGACAATTATAAGTAGCTGTGTCAGGTCTGCTGCTGGCCTATTGTTTATTCAAAACCCCAATCATTTTCAAGTACCCCACCACTATTAGAAATTGTACAATTTATTTTTTCCCCGCTGCACACAACTTTCCAGCAGGTCACAAAATAAACACAATTATGTTTGGCGTTGCATAGGGGAGATGGAGAGCCTCACAGCTCGCCACAGGTCCACTGACTAACTTCTAGCAGCTCACCGCAGATTTGCCAGCTGGCTTCACGCAGCTCCCCACTGCCCTTCCTGCCCTTTCCAATGACCAGAGGAAGAAGAGGAGGAACTTGGTCTGTCACGGATCCAATACCGGGAAGGACACTTGTGCGGAATAAGGTGAAAGCACACAGGTTTATTGTACAAGCAAAAGCGGGCAGCTCGTGGTCAGGGAATGAACGGTGGTCGGGCGATGAGCATCAATCCTGAGGGAGGGCGAGACAGCGTTGATGGTCCAGGGGACAGGCGAAGGTCGGGCAATTAGCAGAGACAGGTCGGTGGGCAGGGCAGGTCTCGGAGTCTGTGGACGGGCTCAGGTCAGACAGGGAAAAAAGGCAATGGAAACAGGTAGGATGCAAACGCTTGAACTCGAGACAAGCCAGGAAGATCTCGCACTGCGTAAAAGTGTCGACTCGATTATATAGAGGCTACCTTAATTATAATGTCTGTCAGCTGGGAAGAGGGTGTAGCCGAAAAACAAGAAACACCTTAAGACTAGTAAGACCAGATTGTGAAAAACCCAAAAAACTAGGCAGACTGGAATGCCTGGGGGGGGGGGTGGCGTTAACCTGGGAATTCCCTGTGATGTCACTGGGGAATCCCCAGGACGGATCCCTGACTTTAGTGGTGCCCATTGCTGTCACTCCACCTAACCTGGTGCCTCCAGTGTCTGGCCCTGGAGAGATTG
This sequence comes from Petrocephalus schoutedeni, assembly GCA_026780765.1. Classification (NCBI taxonomy): domain Eukaryota; kingdom Metazoa; phylum Chordata; class Actinopteri; order Osteoglossiformes; family Mormyridae; genus Petrocephalus; species Petrocephalus schoutedeni. The sequence goes on along the minus strand of JAODKL010000021.1, from coordinate 22,971,804 downwards.
CTGCCACGCCTTCAACACCTGTCCATGGACAGGTCGCTGCCATGCCTCCGGTGCCTGGTCCAGGTGAGGCCCCCTTTACTCCTCCAGAGCCCAGCCCAGAAGGGGCTTCCATGTTGCATGATCTCCGAGGGTCCTTCCCAGCAGAGGCTGGCACCACAACGTCCAGCGCCCAGGTTAGGTGAGGCCACCGCAGCACCTCAGAGCCCAGCCCAGTTAGATCCGTCCCTCCACCTAATCTCCCAAGGTCTGCCTTAGGAAGGGCCACACCTACTTCTCCTGAGCATCTAAAGCTCGGACCAGAAGGGGTAGTCGCTCTTCCCGCGCCTCCATGGCTCGTCTTTGCCTCAACCACACCCCATGAGCCCCAGTACCTGGATCCAGGCCCAGGGAGGCCCACTTCGCCCATGCTCCAGGTGCCCAGCCCCAAAAAGGGCCATTGTGCCACTTCCAGCCCAGGAAGCTTGCCTGCAGATGCCCCAGCATCGCCCTGTCCACCTCCAGGTGCCCCAGGGTCACCCTGTTTGCCTCCGGATGCCCCAGCTTCGCCCTGTTTACCTCCAGGTGCCCCAGTGTCACCCTGTTTGCCTTTGGGTGCCCCAGCTTCACCTTGTTTGCCTCCAAGAGCCCCAGCTTTGCCCCACTTGGCTCTAAGTGCATGAAAGTCAAACTCCTGTTTTGCATATTCCTCTCAACACAGCTAAACTGTGTTCAAAAAGCTCTTTAAAAATTGTTGCAAAAACTGTACATCCATGCACAACCCTGGAAGAAGTTCTTCTTCTTCTTCTTGTGGGGGTCAAGTGCATTACGAACACCTACTGGACAGGAGTGTGGGTCAAGAGAAAAAACAAAACCCTATGTCTTATGCCTCTCTCCTTCAAGTATTTAAGTACTCCACCCAGCATCTTTCGAGAGGCTTCCCCCAAGAAATTCCCCAAAGCATCTTAAAGCCCATCCTCCCTCAGAAGTTCCTCCCAAACTATTCGTTCCTTACTGGACTTGTTGCACTCAAGTAATACACATCAAACAGTTTCTAGTTGGCTGCAGTGCATACACAGCCTAGTTGAATGTTTGCTTATCTTGTGGAGTTTTTTGTTGAGCCCTGTGCATCCGAACCTTCAGTGTGATATGACTATTTCTTCTCTCTGGTTCCTGCCCTGTACTTTACTTTGCATGCCCCAGATAATGATGCAGTCGAAGGGAAGACTTTCAGTAGTTCTGCATTAGAATGTGGTATGGATTGAGAGGGGAGTCTCGCTCTCTTTAGTCTGCACAAAATGTGCAGATGCTGCCATAATCTCCTGGCAAATGGGGGTTGAATTGAAGGAACCAAGTGTAGTCGCCTTGATGTGGACACCCAGGAACTTGGTGCTTTTGACCCTCTCTATAGCAGCGCCATCAGTGGTGAGAGGTGAATGGATAGTGTTCATTTTTCTGAAGTCTATAATCATCTCTATGCTCAATGTGATGGTGCCAGAGATGTAGGTGCCAGAGTGGACTGACATAGGCCTTCGTGGGTGAGTAGTGTAAAGAGCAAGAATGCAGCCCTGCAGCACTCCCATGCTCAGTGTTGGTCAGTGTAATGGTGCTAGAGGAATGATAGTATTAAATGCTGAGCTGAAGTCAATGAACAGCATCCTTACACGGAGATGCTGCACCTCACAGTGCTGAGGTATTACTAGGGCTGGCTTTACTTTTCCTGGGGCCCTAGGCAAAACTTTACTTTGAAGGCCACCTTATCAAAAACACTGCTGACCTAAGGAAACTGCCTATAGCTATATAATTTGATATGCATGGAGCCAGTTACATAAGCCATAGGAGGGAACAGTTCTTGGAATTGAAGATTTATTTTTGTTTTCTGCATTCATTTATGCGACAAGTCATAATTAGGAATTAATCAAAGTTCATTGTTCACTTTTTCACTTTGTATAAACACCGGGGTCCAAATGATTGAGATTACTACTGAAAATTCTTATATTTTGCATAATTTTTCTAAATTAACATAAAACTCTTTGTTACAAATGATGGTATTGCCACAGCAATTTGAATGAAAGTTTGAATTATTTTTGGTATGTCTCCTTTTGCTTTAATAACAATATGGACTTGAACTGCCATAACCTCTGGGAATTTGCGCAAAACCTGATGATCCATGTCATGCAGTATGATCTTAGAATCTTCCAAAGATCATGTGATGTTACTGCATGCCTGGCTTTCTCTGTCTTCTGGTGCCCTCATGAATGTTTGATGGGGTTGAGTTCAGGAGACTACTGAGTACTTCTGCTCTTCTTAGTACTTCAAGGTTTTGGATCATTATCCTTCTCCACAAAAGATCCATACCAGATGGCATGAATGATCCTAAGGAATGGACTGATATTTTGCTTTTGTCCAGTGATCCACTGTGAAATGCTGGCATGTTGACATGTTATTTAAAAAAAGTTATGCCCCACCCCCCGATCCGAGGCAAAGTGAAATTGGCTGGTAAGTCGGCACCCCCTCAGAAGATTGAGAGTGTGTGTCTGCATATGTATATGTGTGTGCAATTATGTGCTATGTGTGCATGTGCCCACAGAATAATAAAAACCAGATTTTTTGAGAACCAGGCCCCATATACTTGAAGTCCTATTTTTCATAAAATTCCAAGAAAGGAAAACTCATTTTTATAAAAATCTGTGAATACAATCAAAAACTTCCAATAGCCAAAAGTTTTGGATTTTATTTGGTTAATAAATATCATAATGACCTGAACTGTAATCTCATTTTAAGGACAATACATTTTCCCTTAATAAAATTATGCATCTGATCAATTCCAATATTTTTGAAGAAAATAGGCAATAACAGAACAACAGACTGTTAACGCTATTCCCATAACATCATTGTTTGTAGGTCATTCAGAAATTGTAAGATTTTTACTTCACTGCCCAGGGGACATAATGTAAAGGTGTGCGGCAACAGTACCACGTTGTTGTTGTTGTTGTTATTACTATGCGACATATTTGGGGGACTGATGCATCCATGTTTTGCGCACAGAGTGGGGGAGGGCCTGGGGAGAGGGCGTTGCGTGTGCGTGACGCGGAAAGGTTAAAGTGGACGCATTGCGCATGAAGTTTCCGGCCGGCTCCTCTTTCTGTCCTCCTCCGTTTCTCAAGCCGAAAGGCCGCCGCTTAGCTCCACCATGGCCAACGTTGCGGACACCCGTCTCTACGACATCTTAGGGGTCTCCCCGTCCGCCTCTGAAAACGAACTGAAAAAGGTACCGACGGGCGGGCTTTCGCGTCCCGAGGTTCGGCTTGGGTCACTTACGTGGGAAGGGCAGGCGGCTAGCCGGTTAAGCAATCGGGGGGTTGGTAAGTGGGGCCTACGCATATATTGTGTAGCGCCCAGGTGGAAAAGCTAACGGGAAGCCGTGTTTGTCTAACTTCCCGTTTATTGTTCCTTTCTTATTCTTGTTCTTTGTGGTTATTGGAGCATTGTGGTTTGGTTTGGTTTGTACGTTATTATTATTTTTGGTTATGTACCACTCGTTTCAGAGTGTAGCAGTTGGCTAACCTGCTAGCCTCTGCTTGTTGCTAGGCAGTTGCTAGCAGGCTGTCTGCCGGCTGCTGTTTATGTTTACGCTTGTTTGCTAACTGGCATCTAACTCGACGTCAAGCGTTATTACTGGGAGTCCGGGTTAGCCTGGTTATCTGGCTATCTCCACACATACACACATGTTACTCTAAGGCTTTAAAAGCAAACCAGGCTCGGCTATGATGAGCTTGTCTAAGTTTCAGATGACAACGTTTCTCGAAATGTAACCTGGGCTCTGAGCCGTGGGCCATTTCGGTATTAAACCGCGAATGTCATGAAAGCGATTGAGTCAAGGTGCCGCGTTTCGCTGTTATAGCAAATTACGGCCTTGGCTAGCGGACCATGGAAAAACGTCGGAGTTTGTAAACTTGTGTGAATTATGTTTATTTACCCGTTCCCCTCCGCAGAAATAATTTAATATCTGTGACATGAGCCGTGATATGTTCTATATCTAGAACCTATTTCGGACACTTTTGAAATGCGTATGTATTTTTCATTGTAGGCATACCGTAAGCTAGCAAAGGAATACCACCCTGACAAGAATCCAAACGCGGGAGACAAGGTAAGCCAGCAGCATTTCTGAATAGCTTTGCTTTTGTTTCAGACGTATTTCCAGCATCTACAATTAAATGTTTCATTAAAATTGCCGTTTAAAACCTGTCTGTGAAGATGCGTTGTGCTTAAAGGTACTGATTTGTATTGTACTTTTTTATTTAGCGCGATAAATATATTAACCTGGGTTTATTCAGCATATGATTTGAAAAGTGCACAGTTCTTCAGTATGATTTCGGTTTTCAGTATTCAGCTTCAGTATTACTTGGCGATTAAATGTACCCATTTATATGTTCTTAAACACTAAACTGATTCTCTTAGCACACTGTCTTAGGTATCGGGCCCCTCTACATATTCAGATCAGAATTATGCTGAAACTAGTGTCCAGTGTTTGGTTTATTGCTTCAGGGGCTTACACTGGTGATCCTGTGTGGGTTTTTTACTGTAGCAGTGCAGATTCTGAGAAGTGGGTCATTCTAATAAATATAAAAGGGTTGTGGTGTTTATTTTTTTTTTCCGGAAAAATCTCGATGTTGAGAGGCAGATTATTCAGGTGTATTACTGCTGTCAGACCATCATTTCTTTTCCTGAGAAGTTTCCCTCCAGACGTGAATCTGCCCAGTTTTGACAGCAACTGTGTTATTCTGAATTCAGTTTAAGGAAATTAGCTTTGCCTATGAAGTGCTCACCAACCCCGAGAAAAAAGAGCTGTATGACCGCTATGGAGAGCAGGGCCTTCGGGAAGGCGGTGGAGGCGGCACCGGCATGGATGACATTTTCTCGCATATCTTTGGAGGCGGACTGTTTGGGTTCATGGGAGGACAAGCTAGGAGCCGAAACGGGGGAAGACGTCGGGGCGAGGATATGGTCCATCCACTCAAGTGAGCCTTAGACAGTTTCTTAATTTTCTGTCATCTAATTCATGGTTGTCTTGCCTCTGAATCTCCCTCTCCTTAAGAGACATTATGTACTCGTTCAAACTTTTTACTATTAAAAAATATTCCTCACCTTTTTTGTAAAGATTTGATGTAAATCAGAACTTGAATTAATCTTCGGGGTGGGGACACAGTGCAACCAAGTTGCCTTTTGGTTGTTCGCAGAAGTGCACCTTCCAATCAGCCAGGCCCTTGTATCCAGTGCTATTAGGTTGTGTGTGTGTGTGTGTGGGTGTGTTGGGGCTGGGCGATTATATTGACGTTTCATTTTGTTTTCAATACATTCTTCATATGAAATGGGTTGATAATGTAATCTATTTTATTCATGTTTTGGAAATGGGGACAATATGGTTTGCTGTATAAATGCAGGACGAACAGATTGGGCATTGCCAGAAAGTAACGCGATGTACGCATGGGCTGTGCCAGATCGTAACGTGGTGTTCGTCTGCATGGAAGTGTTGGCAGGTGATATGGGTAGTGACAGACAGCCCTGTCAAGCCACACCGTTTCAAAACTAGGCCTGATAGTGAAGCACAAAGGGAAAGAAGAACTACAAAGCGCAGGACACGTACCGTAAAGAGAAGTGAGTGCTGAAAAAAGCAAAATGCAAAGAGAAAAGCATTACAAAATTACATTTTCAAAAGATCTGACAGGAGACCTTGAGTAATTTCTCAATGTATACATGCTTTTGTTTACGGTAGCACTATGTGGATGCAACTTGACTCTGTACATTTAACTTTTTATCAGCCTAATATATAATTATGTACACTTTTTTAAAATGTATCCACTTTGTCTAATTTGTGACTTAAAATATTGAAATTTTTACAGCCATATCACCCAGCCCTGTGTGTGTGATGTGTATATTAAATAATATATGTGTGAATCTACATGTCTGTGTGTGATGTATGCATGTATGTTTTTATCTATATAGTATACAGTTTAAATGTTGTATACTGCGTAACCATTTCTCATTCTTTAGGTGTTTTAAATTGCTTATGTTTTGGTGTTTTCTCAATTTACATCTGCTGTGCCTCGGACAGGGTTTCTCTTGAAGATTTGTATAATGGAAAAACAACCAAACTGCAACTAAGCAAGAATGTTCTGTGCAGTACTTGTAACGGGTATGTAAAGATATGGCATTACATTTTGTACCAGAAGCACTGTCAAATTCAAGCAGTAGTACTGTGGAATCTTGACATGAATGCTTTGGGTCTTTAGTTCTCCTGCAATGCATAGATACATAGAACATTTGCTTTTCTGTTTTTTTATTAT
>JAODKL010000021.1:22954298-22965381 GCA_026780765.1 Petrocephalus schoutedeni | reverse complement strand
TATATATTTGTTATTGTTATTATTGTTGTTATTATTATAGTTTTATATATTATACTTTTTAAAATTTTTAAACGATTAAAATTTCCTTGATGTTCTAAAGTCCCTGGGGGACATGTCTTGGCAGTAAACTAGTTATGCTTACCTTTTCAACCAGGATGTTTATTCAGGTAATTTTCTATGAACTAGATGAGCTTATATTTAATGTTGTCAAAGAATTGTGTGAGGCCGGATTCCTCGTCTGCCCACATCTTTTGTGTGTCTAACTCAAACATTTAGTTTCTTTAAAAGTGCATCATTCTTTTCTTTCACAGTCAGGGCGGTAAGACCGGAGCTGTTCAGAAATGTGTAGCATGCCGAGGTCGGGGCATGCGCATAATGATCAGACAGCTGGGTCCTGGTATGGTCCAGCAGATGCAGTCTGTCTGTACTGATTGTAATGGTGAAGGTAAGACTGTTGATTGCTGAAATCTAGAAGCTTTCCAGAGGGAATGAATTTTTAGATTATATGCAAAATGAAATCCTCATAAATCATGAATTGTTCAGTGTGATTGCATTTTGCTGTCTTGCTACTGTCATGGTAGTGATGCCTCCAACTCCTAAACTGAATCCTGTTTTATTATACCTAAAGGTGAAGTGATAAATGAAAAAGACCGTTGTAAAAAGTGTGAGGGGAAGAAAGTGGTGAAAGAGGTAAAAATCCTGGAGGTTCATGTAGACAAAGGCATGAGGCATGGTCAGAAAATTACCTTTGGAGGGGAGGCCGACCAGGCACCCGGAGTCGAACCTGGAGATATTGTCCTTGTCCTGCAGGAGAAGGAGCATGAGGTAAGGTTATGTTACTGTAAGCCTTGCGTTCGTTTTGATGTAAGGAACCAGAACCGTCCCATTCTCATGACCTGGATATATTTAAGTTAATGCTTGAATTGGAATTCTAAACCAAGACTTGGAACGGCACCAACTGTTCCTGTATTTCTTCCACATAATTTTAGAAATGAAACATGTCACCAGTGACCGCCATGCAGGACAGTGCAGGCTGTGTTGGCAGCTCAGTGCACAATTGTGCTGAGCATTAAATTTACACCAGTACTGGTGAAATGTTTGTTATATTGACCTATGCCATTAGTTTGTCCAAGAGAATACATTGAATTGAATCATTGGAGTGATGGAGCCAGTTCAGGGTTTAATTTCTATGTCACCAGCAGACTGAACCTGCTTAAGGATGTTTTGAGAAAATAATGTGTTGGTGGCACAGAGGACGCTGTTCAAAATGCAAGTTTTAAACTTTTGCCATTGTCCTTAATGAGAATTCTGAAACTAAGTATACTTATGAAATGTAATCGCCAAAAACATATACAGTAAACTACCTTTCAGCTAGATTCTTGACACCCGGCTTTACAAGTTTGCTGTAGTGTATATAAAGTGAAGTGTGCCAGTTTGGCTGGATATAATGTGGAAAACACAGCCTTTTAACAAGCATAAATGTATATATATTTTTTGAAAGCAATGGAGTAGTGTTATCTTGGAGTTGAATGTAGTCTTGTTTATACAAGATATCTTTATGAATTTGATGCCCTTTCTGCTTAATGTCTTAGATGCTCATTTGAGGTAGAATATTTCTATTCCCTCCTAAATTAACTGTGGCCTTAGGGCTTAAAGCGTATAACGTTTCTTCCAGACATTCAAAAGAGATGCCAATGACTTGCACATGACTCACAAAATCGGCCTTGTTGAAGCACTTTGTGGATTCCAGTTCGCGCTGAAACACTTAGATGCCAGGCAGATTGTTGTGAAGTACCCTGCTGGTAAAGTAATTGAGCCAGGTATGTTTCGGATTTTTTTATTTTTTATTACTTATTTAACCCCATTGTTACACAAATGCTTGTTTGAGGTGTGAGGGTTGCCTTTTTAAATTGCTCATTTTATGAAATTATTTCTCAAAACCCTGTTTGCTTTGCAGGTTCTGTCAGAGTAGTGTGGGGTGAAGGTATGCCACAGTATCGCAATCCATTTGAGAAGGGAGATCTGTATATCAAATTTGAAGTGGAGTTCCCAGATAACAACTGGATCAGCCCAGAGAAGCTTTCGGTGAGTATTTTAGGATGCATTTTATTTTTAGTCTTGCATTTTACTTTACGGTTGTTTTGTCACAGAAATAATCATAAGCTTGTTTGGTATACTTCGTTTGTCGCCTACCCTTATTATTGTGGAGTCAAGGATTCGAAAACTCGTTTGGTGAAGTACAATGAAAAATTTGCTTGCCTACCTCTCATAGACTTGAACAACACAGCTCTAAAGAACAATAAATAAAGGTAACAATGGACAATAAGATATGGAAAGAGGGAGCTAGGACATGGTCCTGGATTGTGATTTGTTGCCTGTTCTCTATACAGACTTCTCATTTATTACTAGTGAAGAATTGTACCTTTTTTAGGTGATTTCTTCTTATTAGCTAATCTATAGTTGCGCCTTATAATGTGGAACCCCTAGTTCTGTCCTGTAGTTTAACGCTTGTGAATTTAATTTCAGGAACTGGAAGACTTGCTTCCTGCCCGGGCTGAGGTGCCCATTGTCTCTGGGGATGCAGAGGAGGTCGACCTCCTGGACTTTGACATGAGTCAGGGCTCTTCTGGAGGACATCGGCGGGAGGCATATAATGACAGCTCAGATGAGGAGAGTGGCCACCATGGACCTGGAGTCCAGTGTGCCCACCAGTAGTAAAATCCCACTGCACAGGAAATGGATTTCCAGATCTTTGTGGCTTGAATTTAGTATATTTAACTTCTGCAATTCCCCTATACCTTTCCATCCAATATCTGGTGCTGCCCCCAATACACTTGCTTTCATTCTTCTATAGGCAGTCCAGAACCAATTTAAAAAAAGATTGATTTTTTTTTTTCCATATGGAATTAACTTAACTGTAACTTAACCCTTGGCACATTTGAATGATTCGTAGACTGAAAAACCTCACTGTCCCCTATCACTATAATTTACTTACTCCTTATCTTTTTATTTTTGTTTTAAACCACTCGTTTCCCTTGTAGACTTTTTACAATTAATTTGCATTTTAGAATGGGGTGAGGGTAAACCTTGTATAAAGTGGAAGCAGTTCTGAATCTTCATCACTTGGTCTGAAAGCTAGTATAATGTTTCAAACCTGTATTTGTCTAATGCAGGATCAAACTAACATTAATTGGGGGTGCTGTGGGTAAATCCTTGCCAGATTATGAAGCTAAAAGAAATGTTCAAAATTTGAGCAATATCGCATGTCATTTTACAAAGCTCTAAACACACTTTTTTTTATTTTTATTTTTTTCTGTCCAGTAAGTGGTGTGGCATAAGCCACACAATATTAGCAGATTCCGTTCAGATGTGGGTGAGAGAACCTGTATGCTCATTAGCTGCCTTGGGTTTATTCATTCTAATCATATTGTGCACTTTTTAAACCAGCCTGTATGTAATTGACTAATCCTGTTGTCATTCAGCTAGCTCTTCAAATGCAGCAGTTCTTTGCTGCTTCTTGAAGTACACCACCCATCTTTGAGTGGCGATAAGCCAGTGTTGCAGTAAGTTTATGTCCAACTTTTTTTTTTCCTTCTTCCCTCTCCCTCCTTCCCTCAGCTTTTGTGTAGTGCTGACCACTTGCTTGACCAAAATTGAGCCAATAATGTAAATACAGATTTTTTTTCTTTTTCTCAAAGGAGGATTGTCAAAGCTGCTGTCATGTTGTGTTCTCCTCCTCAGCATAGCGGAAGGCTTACTGCATTCATCAACCTTGGACATATCCTGATAAATCGGATTGTTACTGAAATGTGCATTGTCCAAACCCTGGGCACCTGCTGTTGAACATTTGAAGACACTGTAATTGATTTCTGTGTTGATGCACATGTTTGTTCATGTTACTTGTACAATAAATTGTCATGTGTTAATTGGTTCTGTAGTTTTTTTTTTTCTGCCTGAATGTGTAGTCCCTGTTTTAGAAGCCCCTGAATTGATTTATTCCTATATTTTGAGAACTTTGAACAGTAGTTAATTCAAATAGATGGGAGGATAACTTGTAATTTTGTGAAACCTGAATTTACTGTAATTAACAAACCTACAGTTATATTAAGTCACAAATTATTTCCTTAATCTTGGAATTTATCCAAGATCCATGTATTTTAGAATCGTTCTTATATTTTTTATAGGACTGAAGGTGCCAAAGTAATTTTGGTTTGAGGGTATGCAGTAACAATGTTCCATCAATGGGGGGCAGTACTTAAAAACCAACAATCCGGTTACTCCAACTTGTACCTAACCAATTATGGCAAACTACATACAAAGATATAAGCCTTTTTTAAAGTAGTATTAATTGGCACCTTCTGGTATTTAATAAAGTAATTTCTAAATCACCTCTTTGTCTCGTGCGGTATTTTAGTGTCTGTCAAGGCTATGATTTCATGCAATTATACAGATTTATTATATTTTTGTTGATGTTATTCAAAAAATTGTAATGGCCAAATATTTAGTTAGAAACTACTGTGAGGAGCAAAATTCTTGTTCCTAAGTGATCCCCCAAGGAAGCCGAGACTATGATTTCAGACTCAACACTTTAAATATATAGATCTAAGACGGTACAATGACTAAGCATTGACAAACGTGCAACTTAGGAAAACTGTTGATGTTCATAATGCAGTGTAAGGTTAATTCACTGTGCTGCAAATATGCATTCTATAAGTATGTAATCTGTGCGCATAATCTATAAAATCAAAATATAAAACACTTCAGAAAGTACTAATAGTTTTTTTTTTTTTTTGCTTAATCTCTGTTCAGCCCCCTTTCCCTGCTGAAGGACCGCGCATGCTCATTGCTAATGTATGGAAAAGGGGAAGAAATCAAACATCTCGCTGCCTCAAATGCGCATGATCATTAGTAACGTTGGTATTGTGTGTGTGTGAGTGTGTGTCTGCGCGTGAGTGTGTATGTGTGTGTTAGCGCGCCTGCCTGCCTACCTTCCTGCTTGCTCAACCTTAGATTTCCATATATATTTGTCAGAAGCCTGGTGGGTGATAATCAGACTGAAATAAATTATATTCTAACAAATCACATTTAGCATGTCGACGAATAAATCAAAGAAAGTGAAAATGGCCACTAAGTCATGTCCTGACTGCGATCAACAGGTAAGAATATATGCACAAGTATGTTGCATTTTTGTTCTATTTTATTATGATTAAATAGTTCTTCGTGCTTTCGTCGTGAACAGCGATATTTTGAAGACACTATGTTTAGTATAGGAGATTACAGACACGGAACACGTAACCATTGTCTAGTAATAGTTTGAAATTTGTTGTATTTACTGTGGTATTTTATGAATAGTGCAGCGAAGAAAAACACCAGTGCGAGACAATGTTACAAGTACGGATCACTTCCCTGCGATACATCGCGTGGCTGGTTTACGTTAAAAAAGGATTATGAAAATGAGCTACCAAAAAAGGGAACACAGAATTGTGTTAATCGCACTGCCAATTTTAAGTATCCTGCTCAACTTAAACGAAGTTGTATCGATATTTTGATCCGTTCTCATAGGCCTACTCAATTATCGTTTTATTTTCATTGGAAACTGCTCATGTTATATTCCGGGAAAGTCTTAACGACATTACAGAAAAAGCTGGGTGGAACGGGGATTGTTATACCTGCAATAACATATTCAAATAAATGCTGTGATACATTTTCCAGTGACTTTATATTTACCTTGACACACAGGCATATCGCTAAACGCCTTTTATTCATTCGTAGATTCCGGTAGCCTGCAAGTCTTGTCACTGTGGCTATGTGTTTATTAGCCGAAAACTCCTAAATGCTAAGCAGGCTGAGAGATCATCGACCACATTGGGTAAGAAGTGCCTTTAGACTTTTCAGCTGCATAACTTCAGCCTGTTTGGTATTAAAACGTCCTGCTTAACTGATACATTTTACTTTAAAACCCATATTTTATTCTATGCTTCTTAATCGACAAATTCATCAGATTTTATTGGTTGAGCAATAGTTGAAAAAAATATTCAGAACTGAAACTGATTATATTAGTATTCATTTCCAAGTAAAGACAAAGATGCCAAACATTTTTCTTTAACATGTTCTTCATTTCTTCGCTCTGAAAGAAATACAAGCAATTGAAGGATTTTTTTCCCCAGTTATGTATTCAAGATTTATGTTTTCGTGGGTGGTCCCATTCTATTATATAGTCATCATAATGAGTCGGCAAATGTGATTGGTTTACAATTTGTTATATTATGTAGATGGATTATTTGTTATTCATTCATGTATTTTGTGTATTGTGTGTATATGCTGCATGTACTTTAAGCATATAAACCTCTGAGTCATTAACAAGTTCTGCTTTTGCATCCATCAAGATCCATCTAGTTCAGCTGTATTCTGATGTGTTCATTAATACAGTTTCAAATGATTCAATACATTCTTTAATAATTAAAAACTGAGCAAACTGGTCTATTAGTCATTAAAATTATTAGACGTCTTATTGTATGTTTGCCAGTGTTTTCAGAGAATAATGAGTGGTTCTAAATAAGGAACATTAACGTCTACAAATCATGTAGATACATTTAACTAGATCAAATGCTAGATGTTTTGGACTGACTGATATATAAAAACAGTTTACTTCCCTTCCAGATTAGACTGTTCATTTGAAATGTGATGGTAAATTTTACAGACAGGCTAGATGCTAAAAGGAGGAGGACAGAAAGAACACAAGTGGAGAAGATTAGTGCCACCTCATCCAATCACCAAGAGCATAGAAGGCAGTCCCGCTCAAACAGCCAATGTGAGCAGGTCCGGAGAGGAAGGGGGCGGCCCAAAACCACTGCGCACAAGAAGCAAGAGGAAGAGAGAGGTAAATGGCTGTTAAACATTACAGAAAGCCAAATCCACTCTTTACAGTTTGCACACAGTTTTCATTTTGTCTCTTAATGTGAACAGTGGCAGGTTTCGTAAAGAAATAACATAAGCGGAATCATAACAGTAACATACCATGCAGTCTTTACCACATGTGTTTTATTCAAAAGAACGGAAAATTAAAGCCAAATGGAATGTTCAGCACAGTCCAGAGAAATTATGGCATGCCTGTGGCACTCACGCTAGACTGAGACAATACCATACCATGTATCAGTGTGTGTGTGTGTGTCACATAATATAATTTCCCTCCCTTACAGAAAAGCAAGACAAGGACATTGATATTTATGCCAGTCTCTCCAACGAGAAAGCTTTCGTGTTTTCAGTGGCTTTGGCAGAAATCAATAGGAAGATCCTTGGTCAGAGATTGATTTTATAATGGGGGCTGATTTTGACAGTGATATGCTACTCATGATTTAAAAGAGCTAAGAAATGACTGCAGTGGACGTGTAACAAATATGTGAACTTTGAGTAAGTTGGGACAATACCTGCCACCCATGGTACTGTGGGGTGTCTTGGATGGCTGGATGGATGAATTGATGGGTGGATACATTTTCAATACCACTTATGTGGTACAAGGCATTGCGCATAAATACATTTTTATAAATAAACTAGAATTTAAAAACAAACAAGTTATCTTAGATAATCAAAGAAAGATTACATTTTAATTTGTTTTATGTACAGTGGTTTTATTATATTAATTTATTAGGCAAAAGCATTAATAAATGGATATTTAATTGTTTTTCATGTTTTTTATTTTAATTGCAATACAACTATTCAGATGTGTAAAATTGTTAATTTTGTGGAATTATTTGTTTTGCACTCATAAAAATGTTGAAGAATAAATGGCTGAAAATTTTGCTCTCAGTCTTTTGGAGGCTTTTTTATCCTTCACTTTAGTATACTGCTGTGTAATGTTTTCAGGTTGTCTTCTGGTTGTAAATTCCACTAAGCTTCTTTCAGGACTTGCCATAGCTCTTCTCTTGACTTTGGCTGCTTTTCACTCTCCTTGCTGTCCAAGTGACCCCACACAGCTTCAATTATGTTGAGGTGCAGAGTTCTTGGGTGGGGGGGGGTGGATCTCACACTGTAAATGTCCCATCTACAAATGTCCACTCCAAGAACCCTTAAATGGATTTGGTGGACATTGTCCTGTTAAGATGAATGTCATAATCCCGGAGGAACAAAATGTCACATGAAAATCAGTTTCTATTTCTTGTATTTCCTGTTCCATCAGTTGACCAGGTCCCCTCACCAGAGCCACCACCATACTTGACAGAAGGCTGCAAACCTATAAGACCCTCTTCCTTTCCATGCTTTATGGTTTTTTACATACTGTGATCTCATCTATGTGTTACCTTTCTGAAAAAATTGTTTCTTACCCACAAAATGCCCTCTAAGACAATTTCTTTGAAATCTTAGCTGAAGCAGTGACTTGGTACCAGATAGCTCTGCCAGATTCTGAGTGAGAACATCTTTGGGTTTCCTTCTGTCCCCCAAAGAACTGACTGTTAAGTAGCGTTTTTCAGGTGCAGACAAATTTTTGGGTCTTTTGCTCAGTTTCTTCAAATTTCTTTATGACATCTTAAACACGATATCTTGACAATCCAGTCTGGCAAGCTATTGCTCACTGGCTGTAGTCTTGTTGTAACACTATGATTTTATGACTGTCGAAGTGAGTTAGCTATTTCAAAATCTCTCCTCAAGTCACCGTAGAATTTGTAACCATCATACAATGTGTCCACTGACCACTAGCGCACCTTGTTTAGCTTATCAATATCTCATAACATTAATTAAGAGCTTAATAAATGTAGAATTAGATAAAATGTATTTTTTTGGGTAGTTCTAAGACACAATTCCTCTTCTGAGGTTAGACTTCTTGCGCTGCACAACAGAAATTGGCTACAGGCAGATTTAGAGTTCTGAGTTAATGAGACTCTGCTGCGGTCTAGGGGGACTTCCTGTTGTCAGGCAGAAGAGCTTAAGTCTAACCAGTGTTGTTGCACAGATTTAGAGAATAATCTCTCAGAGTACACAACATTGACTCTTTGTTTAAGCTTTCATTATACTAATAAATATACTAAAATATACAAAATCATAATCTTTTTCCCCGCCTCGTGCCTGTAGCTTCCGGGATAGGCTCTGGACCCCCTGCGACCCTGAACGGATAAGCGGGTTGGAAAATGGATGGATAATCTTTTCTGTCAGCATCATCATTTTTATAGTTGTTGTTCTTAGTATTATTAATCACATGCCAACAACAGTTCAATGACCATTTTTATTACTGATCAAAAGAAGATAATAATGGATTAATGCATATATTTTACACTTTAATGATGCACATGAAATGTAAACATAGTACAAGGACATTTAAGACTGAAAATTGCTAATAATTGGTGTCCATGTTGCCTATTGTGTGTGTCCTGAGATGGGCTCTCTCATCGTCCAGAGGGTTCCCCAACCTTGTGTCCAGCCGTGGCCAGCCGTTTCAGTTATTTTTTTTAACCACTAGGGGGCAATAGAATACTGCAATTGATAAACTTCGTCTAAAGGTATGGTCTAAGAACTGCCCGAGTTTACTAAATGGTTATGTTTATATATTGTACACTGCAAAACAAAAGTATTCTGAAATTGTAGCAGATGTGTTTCAGGCACCGACAAATTCCAAATTAAATTAAATCAATTTTTACTTTGAAAATGATTACATGAAGCATCAAATTAATTCTTAGGCTTTTATTTTAAAATGTATTTCATGAAATGTAAAATGTTTATACAGTGTATATATATATATATTATATATATATAATGCATAAAACTCTTGATGAAGGCTCAATCAAATAGGTAAGCTCTAGCAAGTCTGGCTGCTCCTTGACAAGACTCATGGTTATTACACACAATCATTAAATGCAGTGACTGGAAATAATTGCTTTTAATATGCATTTACTTTGGCATATTCAAATTTCATTTAGCTGTCTTGGTTCGTCTTGTTGTGTAGTCATTTCCAAGCAGTATAGTAGATTATAGTTTCAGATTTTTTGAAGAATTTTGAGGAATATGCATTTCCTGGAATACGTAATAGCCCTAATTTTAAGCTATGAAGGATAAAATATTATTACACGTATTAAAAGAGTAACCTTGAGTAAAACTGACAGTGGCTGCTGTTTTTCCTCCTGGCAAATGGCCACCCCTACCTGCCACCTTCAAGCTCTGTATGATGGTGCCAGGCATGGTCATTGGGGCCCCTGTTCTGCTCTCAAGTCAGGAGAAACCTTTTCCCAACTTTATCAAGTAACAGAACAAATATCTCCAGACTTGCAAAAACTCTGATTGTGCTTTCCCAGCTGCAAGGATTCTTTTTTTTCCATACAAATCTGAAAGGTCCACTTAGCACAGAAGTAGCTGATAATGCCCTGTGGCGCTGAGCATTTAAAATTGATTAATACACCTATTTCAGGATATGTGTTAGGTATTTGGACTGAGTTCAGAGAAGATTCTATAGTACCAAAAGCAATACACTGTCTGTAAAAATATCAAGTCATATGGTTAAACTGGCATCCTTGTGTTCTATGTTAGTCTTTACCAGCACTGTTACGTCCCGTTGATATATTCTTATAATGATGTCTTTAATACTTTGTCTTTAATAAGGTTGATCAATAATATTATAGTGCCGCGGAGATGCGCTGAGCCTGCTGGGACATTGTAAACAACCCCTTGTAGTGTGTTGCTGTTGTTAGTGTTCTTACTTGTGTTCCCGATTCTGGCATGTGTGTTTGCCCATGTCTTACATGAACCCTGTCTGATCCTTGTGTGTTTTTAGTGTTGTATAAAGTACCTACCATGTGTGAGCCTTACCGTCTGCTGACTGACCTCCCTGTTTCTCCAATATGATTGATTCCAGTACTTATTCAGCGTCTCTGTTAATCCATTTCAAGGCTATAATGTAATGGCAACATTTTCCCCCTAAAAGAGCTTATTAGTTGTTTGCCACTACAGTACTGTAGAGCCTTGCTCTGTCAAGTGGTACAATATGCACAGTGTAATACTTGCTGTCGGTATTACAAGCATTTAAAACAAACCATCCATCCATCCATCCATTTTCCAACCCGCTTTTCCCTATCGGGGTCGCGGGGGGTCCGGAGCCTAT
>JAODKL010000021.1:22939209-22954198 GCA_026780765.1 Petrocephalus schoutedeni | reverse complement strand
CGGAGGAAACCCCACAACGGCACGGGGAGAACATGCAAACTCCACACACATGGAACTGGGCAGGATTCGAACCCCGGATTCGTATGTCTGTTAAGATTTATTATGGAGCATTGATAACCTGCATGCTTTGGATCCTTTGGAAATAGAAGTTGAAGCGCAGGTGATAAAAAGCTGTCTTTACCTCAGGCCTATACATCATTTCTTAGGGGCCACTTGGGTCAGGTTCACAAGTGTGCAGAGCCATCATCTGCTCTGGTGCTGCCTGCAAAATTCATCAGACTGAGAGAGAGGACAGGGAGAGCACAAATAATATACTGAGGAAAATAAAAATACAGTTTTCCAGTTTTCTTTTTTTTGTCCCTGTGAGTGGCTTAATTTTTGAACCTTTGAACATAAACCACCTCTGAATTTTTTGAGGTTTGAATGGTGGAGAGTTGGTCAGATTATGGATGAGGCCACCTGACAGAGATGAATGCTGTTGGGATTACAAGACAGGCCTGTGACATTGTGCCGTGCCCCCACCAGCAGTATTTTCTCAGATTTAGGCAAGGCAAAGAAGCAAGGTCTCTACAGAATGACAAACTTGCTATGCTGGGTCTCTTCATATCTCTTTTTGGAAAAAAAGGTTACTATTGGGTTATTATAGACTGCATAATAAGTGATAATGTTAATTGCTAGGAATGTGTCTTGGATTCTATGAAGAATACTACAATAAAAAAAAAACAGATTTGGTTTTAATTTTAGCTGTTTTGTTTATGGTTTATGCTCTAAACTGTTTGTCTGGGGGGCATGGAGAAAATGACAAGATGCTATACAGTATATTAATCAAGGAGCAGAGCTTCATCTTCAGAACAGCTTCAGGCCTTCTTGGAACATTGGACATTGGACCAAGGGTCTTCATATTCTAGCTTCAGGTCTGAGACAAATGGTAGAGAACCGTAAAAGTTTTCTATATAATGTAATTGTATTTGTTTCTAATATTAAACAAACTCTTTGACTTTAATTCTTTGCTTGAATTGTTCTGAATTCCACTCTATGTTTTATTAAATAGCCAATTACCAATATCACTTAATATTCATTTAATATACATGGGCATAGATATTTCTGCTCACCAAAGGCAGGGCAAACTACATCACCAAAACTGACAGTCATCAATCTGGGATTTGGCATCAATCCATCCCATCCATCAATTTGGGATTTGAAATTCCCAAAACATGGCTCAAAGTGCCTGCCAGGGCTCTTTTCTGGAATATGCCAAGTACTGCTTTCTCCCACGGCAACCACTTGAATGCCTCTGGGTCCACAAGATACAGATGGAAAAAAGGTATCAGCTTTGCCTTAATCACAACTCAACCTACAATCCCTGGTGGGGGCCATCATATAGATATGCATGGGGAACAAAATATAGTATGCTTTCATTAGGTAGCGTGTTTTGTGAACTCTCTAGGTGAAATGCACCAAAGTAGGTACACAGTGTCATATCAATATGAATGTGTCGTCACAGAAAGCCTTCATTTTGGTCTCCGTGGCACATGGGATGAAAAGGTTAGAAACTGACATAGCACTGAAGATGGGGTTGACAAGAAACTAGGTGCCGACTGCTTCCATCCCTTCATTGATTCCATGCTAACAGTGCTAAAGCAACACAGGAGGTGAATAACATACTGTACTAAATTATAGTTTTCAACACAAGTTCATTTTATGTTTTAATTGTGCACAATGGCAAAGGGGTTTTGTTATTATGTTTTTTCTCATATATCAACATTTGTGGCCGAGGCTGAATTAAAAAATAATCATACAGTAGCTTACCAGAGTGCTTTATATGCGTATAATTGTATTTGATGCCCTGATAGGCATACAAAAATTAATGTATGTGTGTATGTATTCACATGTATTCCCTCACATGTATGTGAGTGCGAGTCTCCAAAGAATCTTCGGTTTACATATTTAAAAGTCCACAGTAGAAGTGATGGGGCAGGTTTGGTCTCCTGGGGGACCCGGTCACTAAAGCGCCTATAACTATATGAGACTGTTCAATGCATGACAGTATATTTTTAAAAGAAGAGAAAAACAGAGAAGAGAGATAAACAGGTAAGAACTAAGACTACAGACCGGTATTTCGCCAGGATCACATGCGTGGAAGAGCGGCTGCGGTCTCGGCGTTTCGTCACTGCCTACGTCACGAAGGATGAACGCGGCCGACACGGGTCACGTGACGCGTTTAAAGGGGAAGGGCTGCCTTTTGGCGAAATATATTTAATAAACATGGTAAGTAAATGTTATCACACCTCATATTTGTAATGTTCGAGCGTGCAGGACCGACGCCGGTTTTCAGTACAAGGAGCAAAAGCTGTGCCCAGCAAAGCGGCTTTAAAATGTTCGAAAGGACATGTTGTATGCTATGTTTGCGGGCCTCCTGGAATAACTGCATGGTCATTTATATTCCTGAGAATGTTTGCAGCATTTATAGCATACGATATTATTCCCTTTTCTTCCGCCTGTTGCTTCTTGGGTGGGCGTGCTTTTCCGAGGTCACAATAAAGTTGAAATAGCCACCTTGAAATATTGCTAATGCTACTGTTGATTCCGAGTCCGATTTAACACCTTCGTTCGGTGCAGGTGCCACATACAACTAACGACATCACTTTACAGATATCCTGTGCGTTTGCTTCTTTAGTGCTAAATATACTGATTTCATTCAACGTCTTAATGCATTAATGCAGGCTTTTAATCGTCTTGGTGTAATTCGGTTATACACCTCAAAAACGTACACATCCGTTGGAAAAGGGGGAAAAACACCCGCCTGAAGTTCACATTTTAAAAATAATATTGTAATGCTGACTAGTCTCAACACAGTCCCACTATGACTGAAATATAAACAAAACACCAGAATGAACAACACTTCCGGAGCTGCAATAATGCTTTGGTCTACGCACATAAAACATAATTCGAATATAATAGTTATATTCTTACAGTTGTACCTTTTTGACTTTGCTCAAAATAAGCGTTATCGCCTGTTTTTTTATTTATTTATTTATTTATTTCTGAAACATGGCCTGAGTACATTTCCAATATGGTCCCATGGGATGTTTTAGCCTGCCACACAGCAATCCATGCCGGATGATCAGGAGAAACTCCTCGATGAGGCTGTCCAGGCTGTGAAGGTCCAGTCCTTTCAGATGAAGCGGTGCCTGGTAGGACCCCTACCGGAGCCTTTTTACTGGAGTGAATAAGTCCTTTACAACGTAGATTTAACTGCGTGCTTACTGTATAATCATTGCCTGTCTTACTGTTCCAATTGTTCTTAGACTATATATATATATATATATATTTTTTTTTTTTTCTTTCTTTTTTATATCTATAAAAATATATAGATTTTTAAAAAATATATATTTATATATAAAACATAAATAAAATATATTTATTTATTTATTTTTAAATTGTAGGACAAGAATAAGCTGATGGATGCCCTAAAACATGCGTCCAACACACTGGGAGAGCTGCGGACTTCCATGCTCTCTCCCAAAAGTTACTATGAACTGTGTATCCTTTAACTGACCTTGGATAGAAATGCAAGATAGGCCCATGTTTCCACAAACAGATAACATTAAGGATGTCATACTGTTCATGTCATTGATGACCCTGATCAGGAATGTAGAGATATGAATGTCATGAAAGATTTATTTTGACCCCATTTTAGATATTTTATGATAAAAAAGCCAAGGTCGAGAAGATCTAACTTATGCATTAATATTAATGGGGAAAATTAATCATAATAATGCAGTTATAGGGATCATTATTTTGCTTTTGGATTCATTTCATCTTTTAAAACATCATTCTTAAAGGCGCTATATCTGGTCACAGTCAAGGCTGGTCTCATACACACAAAGGGAAAAAAAATCCTTAGCGTTTTGCAGACATGGCCATATCTGATGAGCTACATTACCTGGAGATCTACCTTACAGATGAGTTTTCTAAGGGGAGAAAAGTGGCGGATCTGTATGAACTGGTTCAGTATGCAGGGAACATCATCCCAAGACTGTGAGTGTCCTAAAAAGTCACCTCCCTCAAGGAACATATTAGTGTTAAATTAAAATTTTCTTTTGTTAATAGTTCAGCACAGCATCAAAACAGACACTGACAAAAAGGACAAAGCATTACTACATTTCCATGATGATATATGAAGAAATTTGTGTTGCCATGTGTGTCCACAATTGAATGCTATGTAGGTAAAAGTATTAAAAAAATGTGGAAGTAACTCATATTTTACAACTAATTTAAAATGTTAAGCTATTTTTGTGTGTTCATCACTCTTATTTGTACTTCCTTCCCTAGGTATTTGCTAATAACTGTAGGCGTGGTGTACGTGAAATCATTCACACAGTCCCGGAAAGACATCCTGAAGGATTTAGTAGAAATGTGCCGTGGAGTCCAACATCCTCTTCGAGGGCTTTTCTTGAGGAACTACCTACTTCAGTGTACCCGGAATGTCCTCCCTGATGATGGAGAGGTTACAGAGTGAGCCGCCCAATGCAGTCTTACTGAAAAGCACCCACAACATTCCCTGAATCAAACTAGTTATGCTACTGCTGCCCATTTCAGACCTATTTGTCAACATATGTGTGTGTGTGTGTTTTTAAGTCAGTTTGTAAATATAATTATGTATAACTACATATAGTATATCATTACCCCTTATATAGTGTAGGGAGACAGGTAAAATATAGATTGTATTTTGTTCCTTTGTCCAGAGAGGGGACGACTGGGGACATCGACAACTCCATAGACTTTGTGTTGCTGAACTTTGCGGAGATGAACAAACTGTGGGTGCGCATGCAGCACCAGGGCCACAGCCGGGACCGGGAGAAGCGGGAGAAGGAGAGGCAGGAGCTGCGGATCCTGGTGGGAACCAATCTGGTGCGCCTCAGTCAGCTGGAGGGCGTCAATGTTGACAAATACACCCAGGTGTGTGTTTAGCACAGCCGCCTTCTTCAGGCCTTCAGGTTCATCAGGCCTTCGAATTAATCTGCTTCTACACATTGTGCATGGAAAAGAAAAACATTTGGTAATGCTTTACATTAACTGCACCCTCATAATGACCTCATAATGCATTCATAGAACATTCATAAGTAGCATGTAAGTATTCCTTAATGTTCTAACATACCTTAACAGGTTTAATATACATTAATAACAAGCATACAATTATAATGTTTATCATATCATGTCATTATCATGTTAAACTATACTTACATATTGCTTAAGAATGTTATATGAATGCATAATGAATGCATTATTAAGGCCCAGTTATTGTGCATAGTCTTTTATCCATGTCTGGATATATGTTATTTCATGCTAATATTTTGTCACTGCTCAGGTTGTGCTGCCTGGAATTCTAGAGCAGGCGGTGAACTGCCGAGATTCCCTAGCGCAGGAGTATCTGATGGAATGTATCATACAGGTAAGCAAATCACCCTGAAAATACAATTCTTTTTGTCTTGTAAAACAGCCTATCTCTACCCGGTCCTCCGGGACTCCCAGATGGTCCATGTTTCAGCTCCCTTGCAGCTCACTATCAGACAGTCCACATTCATGCTCCAGGAAAAAACAAGGACTGTTTGGGGGTCCCTGAGGACTGATTTGAGAAACACCTTTGTAAAAGGTATCATCATAAGAAATAATAGGTCTTCCTGGGCTTATATTCTGATGCATATCCCTGAACCAGTGCCAGATCAGCATCTACTTCTTTCGTACTTTTAGGTCTTCCCGGATGAGTTCCACCTTCAGACATTGAACTTATTTCTGCGTGCTTGTGCAGAGCTGCACCAAGATGTGAATGTGAAGAACATTATTATTGCTCTTATTGATAGGTATTTTACTTTCAGTTCACTTTCTTTGCTAAATATTTTTTTCTCAAAAAATTCAGTAATTTTCTTTAAATACTGATTAGAGTCCCACTCTACCCCAGGCTGGCCTTATTTGCTCACAGAGAGGATGGTCCTGGTATTCCAGCAGATATTAAATTATTTGACATATTTTCACAAGAAGTGGCTACAGTTATACAGGTAAGTAGTGTCCATTTAAGCATTTATGCAGTTTGCAGTGGGGAAGTGGCACTGGTTAGCACTTGCTCCATGTGTGTGGAGTTTGCATGTTCTCCCCGTGTTGTCATGGGGTTTCCCCTGGCTACTTTAGTTTCCCCCCACAGCCCAAAACCATGGTAATGTGAAATGAAGTTACTTAATTGCCCATCGGTGTGCATGTGTGAGTGAATGGTGTGCCCTGTGATGGGTTGACACTCCATCCTGTGGTTTGTCTCTGCCTTGCGCCTATACTCTCCTGGATAATCTCTGGACCCCCCACAGTCCTGAAAAGGAGAAGGGGGTACAGAAGACGGGCGGAAGGAAGAAGTGATGGATATAGTTCATCATTTCAAAGTAAATATAGAGAGTAGAGCTATAGCAGTCTTTGTCCTTTATGCTTTTCCTTCCTAGTCTCGCCAGGATATGCCTTCCGAGGACGTGGTTTCCTTGCAGGTGTCCCTTATCAACCTGGCCATGAAGTGTTACCCTGATCGAGTAGATTATGTGGATAAGGTTTTGGAGACCACACTGGAGATTTGCAACAAAATGAATCTAGAACAGTAAGTGCATCACCTCTTCTTGTTCACTCTGATCTTGGATATCACTTTGGCTCTTTTTCATATGTATCTTCAGTGTAAGATCAGATGAGCTGGACAGAGCAGATTTGCTGAGGAACGGTTTGCATCCATATGTTTAGCTGGTTTGTAAGATAAATCTGATCACCTCAAACAATTTCATTTAATATCAAGCTGGTACAGCAGAAACCTTGTTCAGTGCTGCCAGTGAAATGGTTCCATTTGTTTCTGGTATTCTCCTCTAAACAGTGTTTTTTTATTATATTTCTTACTTAATGAAATAAAGGATTTTTATGCTTAGTACAGCAAAGAAATTAATGAAAGCAAAACATAAGTAATCCAATACCCTAGACTTTCAAGAAACAGATCTTATTTTGTCTTGAAGTATGGCCACCAGCAGTGCAGTGTCCAAGGAGCTGATGAGATTGCTGAAGATCCCTGTGGACATCTACAACAACATCCTGACTGTGCTTCAGCTCCAACATTTTCACCCGCTCTTTGAGTACTTCGACTATGAGTCCCGAAAGATCATGAGTTCCTACCTGCTGAGCAACACCTTGGATTATAATACGGTGATCAAAGCCCAGGAACAGGTGAAATCTTGTACTCTTTGACAATAGGAACATCTAGGAGCCTTCACATTTATTCTGGTTAATTTAAAAAAGTTTAATACAGTATTATAGACCATTACCGTTTAAAATAATTTTGAAATAATGATACTTGGGTCACTGGTGATGATCTAGTGTCCCCGCTGATGTTTGGAAATATATTCCATGGATTAATAGAAAAGAAGAAAGGAAATACAAGCTATTTATGAAGATTTCTTAGAGCCTTGTATATTTCAGTATTGCATGCTTTTTCTTTTGCAACAACTTTCTTTTATTGGCCTTCAAATGTTCTAAAAATGTTACCCTGCATAGCTCTTACGGAGGGAATGTTTCTGATGACTGTTTGATGTTTTTGCTCCCTGGTTGTTTTTTCTTGTGCTTCTAACACCCTCTGGTGGGTCATGAATCACAATTAAATGAGTGTTGTTTGAAACATGGGTGTCACGGTGGCAGAGTGATGGTGGGAGTTTGAATCCCGCCTCTTCTCTGTGTGGTGGTCCCATGTTCTTCCTGTGTCATGAGGGTATCCTCCAGTTTATTCGCATACAGATTTTATGTGGGAAGGGTAAATACTCCAGGGATGGTCCATGTTACATTTTAGTAAATTAATTATGCATTCCACTCATCCATCTTACAACTGTTTATTCTGGTAAGGGTTATGGAGCCAAAATAAGCATCATTTAACAAATTTGAGTATACTTTTGCTGCACACATGGGTATGGTGCATTTATCAATATTAGGAATACATTTCAAATTTATTCAGGCATGGAACATAAGTGGTTTCATATTTGAGATGTGTAAATCAGCTAAATAGATACACAAATAAATGTGGGTTCCATTTTTTTTTTCTATTTAGGTAGATGCAATATTAAAGCTGGTGTCAACACTGATCCAGGACCAACCTGATCAGCCTTCAGAGGACCCAGATCCTGAGGACTTTGCTGAAGAACAGAATCTGGTTGGCCGGTTCATTAACCTGCTTCATTCTGAAGATCCAGATCAACAGTACATGGTAAGCCAAAAAATCAAAACTGACTAGAAGGATTGTGACCTTCATTTGGAAAATATATAATGTGTAACAATATTGCCAAGCACTCTTTTCAACTTTGTATGTTATACATAACATGAAACATAATCTAAAGCATTCATGTGAAGACGTGTTTGCAAAGATACTTTGCATAGTATACCTCTGCATTGATGTTTTATTGTGTCATTAATAACTGGTAGTGATTCTGAGGATGATGATGATGATTACACAGGTCTACACCTTTTTCAGGTGCCAAGGTTTTTTGAATGGATTCGGGGTATTTTGAGGGTGTTGAATTCAAAAATCCCACTACTTTTGCCCGAGTTGGTTCTAGTTTTTGAGATAATGGACATCCATGAAAATAATGCATTCCCCCAATGCGTCTTGTGTGTGATAACAAATGCAATAGATTTTGGTCTGTCTTTTCACTCTTTAACAGTGTCTTAGGTAATTAAATAATTATTCTGTATTTCAATTTGTAGGCCTACAGTGCTATAAAAGCGACTTTTTGAAGCCTAATTAATTAATTATTAAGTATCTCAGAAACTGGAGCCAGTCTGGTAAAGATGAAGTCATATTCTTAATCAGCACCATAAACTTAATATAAAACAATTCACTGTAAACCAGTGTTATTATTGTTGTTGTTGTTGTTACAGCCATTGTTTTAATTTTTTCCTCATGTGTATTTTTTAAAGATTTTAAATGCTGCCAGGAAACACTTTGGGGCAGGAGGGAACCAGAGGATTCAATTCACGCTGCCGCCTCTCGTGTTTGCTGCATATCAGCTTGCTTTCCGTTACAAAGAGAACTCCAGTGTGGTACGAGTCTTTGTGTCATTTTAATGATCTAAGTCATCTTTGAAACCAACATAGAACAGTTGTAAATTAGCTAGTAGAGTGTTTATTCTGAAATTATAGCTTAACAAAAGTGACTGAATGTTGAACAGCTCTTTACATGCATGATTTCCATTTAGGTTTGGCAGTCTGATATTTAGCACCTTATTGCCCCTGGAGTGTATAAATATAATGACGTTTTGACCTTCACAGTAATTTATTGTACTCTTTGCCTCACTTATGTGTCACTTCGGTATGAAAGCGTCTGCTAAATAAAATAAATGTAGAAGTGACTTAAACTTTTCAGCTGTACAATAAGTACTTTTTTACATCTGGAAAAAAATATCTGAACCAAATTTATCACTCTAGAATATCCAGCTTTCTTTTTTTTTTTTTTTTTACCTCATTGTTACTGAAGAAAAACCACTTTAGTCTGTATCTGGCGAGCTGGCCCTCGTTTGCATGTCATAAGAGAGGAGTGGCCACATGAGAGACTGATAAGCGCTGATAAATGATTTGTCCCGGAGCAGACGTTGGACACCGTTGACTCCGCTCTGTGGTCTCTGACGTTGTAAATCTCCTCGTCTGCTTTCAGGATGAGAAGTGGGAGAAGAAGTGTCAGAAGATCTTCTCCTTTGCCCATCAGACCATCAGTGCGCTGATCAAAGCTGAGCTGGCTGAGCTGCCGCTCCGGCTTTTTCTGCAGGGGGCTCTGGCCGCTGGCCAGATTGGGTTTGAGAACCACGAGACGGTGGCTTACGAGTTCATGTCACAGGTACTGCACACCCGGGAGGAAATTCAGGCTGAAGGCACAACACATCTAATCAGAGACGTCAGCATGAAAAAGTCAGTCTGTGTCCTCCGCCCCCCCCCGTCCTGTCCCCCCACCCCCATTAAGGCTTTTTCCCTGTACGAGGATGAGATCAGCGACTCCAAGGCCCAGCTGTCGGCTATCACGCTAATCATCGGCACCTTCGAGAGGTCCAAGTGCTTCAGCGAGGAGAACCACGAGCCGCTGAGGACGCAGTGTGCGCTGGCTGCCTCCAAGCTGCTGAAGAAAGCAGACCAGTGCCGGGCTGTCAGCACCTGCGCCCACCTCTTCTGGTCAGGCCGCAGCAGCGACAAAAACGGAGAGGAGGTGAGCGGGGGAGCAGCGGCCCAGTCTCTGAATTTGGTGCAGGTGGATCAAGGCAGGGGAAAGCAGAACCATCAGGACGAACAAACCGAGTACACAAAAACAGCAAACTGAATCCCACCTTCACTCTGTTATATCCATTCGTCTTTTATAACCACTTATTCAGTAAGTTTTGTGGTGAGCCTTGGATCTCAGAAATTGCAGGGCACAAGGCATTACATACCTTGGATGGGATGCCAGTCCATCACAGGATACGCACTGATTTGCATGGGCTATGAGAAATATCTAGGGAACCCTGGAGGATGTGTAAACACCACAAACTTACGAAGCCAAGAGCAGGAACTCAGCCCACAGCCCAATGTGATGCCACAGAGCCACTGTGGCACTATATCTCTACTATATCGTTTATGATACAAAGTTGTATTCCTGCGTTATATTAGGCTGTAATATGTAAACGTTTAAAACAGGTCATCTGTAATGACCTTAATGATATTTCAGTCTGATTACTTGAGTCAAAACTGGATGTTTTATTTTAAAATGGAAAGTGTTAAATTAATTAGTGTGAATAAATAATCCAGAGTTTTAAAGTTTTAAAATCTGATGTATGTGCATATTGCTTTTTCTTTGGTGAGGAAAGTTCTTGCGTGTTTGCTTATGCAATATGCTCATATATGCTCAAAATGCAATATGCTCATAGCTCATAAACAGCAATGAATCATTTATGCAATTTGTGTTTATAAAATGAATTCTGAATGGCATACACTATTTTTATGAACTTATGCAACTTAAACTCGTAAGCATGATGTATCATTTTCGCAGAATATTTTCCACTCCATTTCACTCACTTTTCTGTGTGTTTTGTTACTATGGATATATATATCCATGGTAACAAAGTGAGTGTGCAATCTTATATATATATATATATATATATATTTGGCATGCTTATGTTTTTTTACAGATCCATGATGAAAAGAGGGTAATGGAGTGCTTAAAGAAGGCTCTGAAAATTGCTAACCAGTGTATGGATTCCTCTTTGCAAGTTCAGCTCTTGATTGAGATCCTCAATAGATACATCTATTTCCACGAAAAGCAAAATGAATCGGTAAGCTATTATTTCCTGTGAATGTGACTCACGCGTAGATGGCTGGATGTTTTAAATATGCCCCATCAATTTAAAATGTATTGACCGTTCTCTGAAACTTCTGGGGCATTTGTGATTAATCCAGTCCATGTATTTCATTATTTCAACTGGATTTTTAAGAGAATTCAAGATTATAGTAACACTCATCCCCTGAGTGTGCAATCTTAAAAAATTGCTTTTCATATGTCTTCTTTCCTGCTAAAAGAAAAAAAGAAAAGAAAAAAATTTAAGATAAACATTCCTTTACCCTGCGGTCAGAGATGACCAGCTTACCTGCAACCCTGCAGTTGAAGCATGGACTTTTGAAAATGAGCTTAACTCTTATCACGGTGCATGTGTGCATCTGCTTGTTTCCCCTTAGGTGACAGTTCAGGTTCTAAATCAACTCATTCAGAAGGTCCAAGACGATCTGCCCAACCTGGAGGCAAGCGACGAGACAGAGTTGATAAAGAAGCACTTCCACAACACGCTGGAGCACCTACGTGTGTGGAAGGCGTCCTCTGCTGATTCCGTAACTTATGAGGGGCTGCTGTTGTAGAGGACACTGTGCAGACCTTAATCCCCCTGCCTGCTTCACAGAGTTGTGTTCATATTTAAAAAAAATGTTTTAGTTTCTCCCAATAGCTGTGTATGATTTTTTTGCCTTTTCAATGTTAAGAGCAAAGAGTGTCAGACATTTTCTCCAAGTCTAATATTTAGTGCAGTTCAGTTAACCCAGTTCTTTTCTCTTTATATCATATACATGTGCTCCTTGTTTTCTGAACGTTGAACATTTCGACTTTACAATGGTGTGCGAGTGATGCACATTCAGTATTCATCATACTTTCTATTTTCAACTTGCGATTTGTCCATCAGAGCATAGCCCCATTGTAAATTAAGGAGCGTCTGTAGTGGCCATCCCAGTGCAGTTACCTCAGCCTGCTAGCAAAGTGATATTGCAAGTACATTTGAAGTACTGTCAGAAACAGCGAAGTCAGTAAGGGTAAGAGAGAAGACTGAGTAAGCAGGAACTTCTGCTGTGAAAAGACATTTTAAAAAGTTCTCTGGGGTTCCGGGCCATCTGGCTGCCCAGTCCACTGGTCACACGGCTTATTCCCTCATCCTTTAACTTATTACTTTGAGTGAAACAATTTGGCCCATGAAGCTCAGGGTAGAGTTTCCTTTAAGCTTATTTAAGCCCAGGGCATGGCTTTATTCTCACTCAGCTGCTGCTGTGTGCTGGTAGTTTTCAGTGTATGTCGCAGGGAATCTTGGGAATAAGTGTGTGTTTTGATATAGTGTCCTTGCATTCCTTAGGGGTGTGTCTCTGACAGTCTGCGGGGGCCAGTGGCTAATTCATTCATCTTTCATGGAGGCTGTAATATTTTTCTGTCCTTCACTTTGCATTTTCTTATTCTGCATGTGTCATTTCAGGTAGGGTAAAAGCATGTATGACAAACTGAGAAGTCTGTACACTTGCAGCAAGTTAATTCTTTGTCTTCACTTAACATATTTCTGTTGAAAGAAACTTGTATGGCTGCCTTTATTTTAATATTAGTTATGACTATGTTCCAAAACCCACCATTGCAAGCAAATAGATTATTAGAAAAATGATTGTATTTTTAACATTAAATTATATCATTGTCATTATCTTTGACTAAAACATATGTGTATTGATAAAATCTCTATAATGTTGACATAGTAATATTTCTCATGTTTTGTGTTCTGATTTATATTTCAGAGAAGTAAACTTTATAGCTTCTAGAGGGCAATTTGGGATAGCTTTAAAATTATAACCTGAGATGAAGCGTGTGAGTCAGGCTCGTCTGCTAGTGTGAAGGAAGACCAGCACCATTATCTCTACATTTGTCACATTTTAGCATGTATACTCAGGAATATGACAATGTGTGGAATGATTCTCTCTACATTGCTAACATAAAGTCTGAATGATGTGGAAGTTAGCCACCAGATGGCAGTATCTGCAAGATGGGATTAAAAAGGTTGTTACCCTGGTATATGAGAAGCAGGACCACAGCAGGTAGACACAGTAAAAATTCAAAAACTAAATAGGCCTGAATAGTTGGGTATATTTTCTACCCTCAGAATCAGAATCTTTCAAGTAAAAGTTTCATTATCGTCTTAAATATAGGAAAAATCTATAGTCATTACATATCCATGCACACAGTGGACAGTTTATTAGGTACGACTATGAAGTACTCGGTAGTACTGATGGTAGTTCTGAGATCCTGGAACCACTACATATGGCACCATGTTTAAAACCACTTGGATCAGGCATCTTTGCCTTTAGCTTAGTCAAAGAGCAAATGAATTGCTTTTTCACATGCTGTAAGTTGCAGCCATGTGATTTGATCTTTGGCGGAGCAGGCTGTTCGCATTGTATATTCATATGTGGGGATTTAACTTTTTACAGGATTGGTGGACTGCTGCATAGAAAGGCCCAGTGAGTATACTGTGGCATACCCAAGAGTGTGGATGTGCGAATAAGTGGAGTTCCTGGCTTACACGCTGGGTATGTGTGGGCCCTGTTTCTCCCCAAGCCCCGAAATGAGTTCCAGACCAGCAATTGCGAGTTGTCTTCACAGATCCGAAGGGTAGGTGAAAATGCACAAAAACGCCAAAAAAGTCCCAATGTGATCAGATGTGAAGAGACCTTTCCTATGCAGACAAATACAAATTGCGACTGGAACTCTAGAAAACGTTATTTCCATAACTGAACAGTTTTCTACCAATACCAAAAAGAATGATACAAAAGCAACTTGGTTCCAAGGCATAGGAACCTGGTGGGGATGGAGGACATGTACAGTACCCCTCAGCATTTAATTAACTAGGCTTCATTCACCCCCCCTCCCACAAAGTAAATAGACCTATACATTTAAATTATTACGTTTCCCCTCCCCAAACTCTCCCCTACTCTCTTGCCCATACCAAATTCCCAAACCCATTATATGACATATTAAACGCAAACATACTACAGATATTAAAACTTCTAAAACTTCTAAACCTATCCCTGCTGCAATATAGGCAGTATGTGGGTCAGCAAGCTGCCACGCTGTGATGGGAAGGTCGCAGGTCCAAATGGCCTGGTCAGCACAGCAGTAGCGTTGGGGTTCTGGGGGTCCGTCAGGGGTTCTGAGGGTGCTTCAGCACCCCCTCTGGTCATTGGTGGTAATGCAGTGTCAGGGTACTGTGGGGAAGCTTGCCCATGCTCTTTTCTTCAAAGAAAAACATTTGTGTTATTTCAGTTATTTTACAATAGCTCAGAGGCAGCTTTATTTGTCCCAAAAGACATCTGCTGTTAGCTGTTGTTACCAATGATTCTTTCATTCGTATCTGATTTTCACATGTCAGCATTTTATTTATCCCTAATTGTGAGTAGATTTATCAGTCTGGAGTATAACTAAATAAAAACTGAAATAATACAGTCATAATCATATATTTAGAAGTCTGTCCATCCATCCATCCATCCATCCATTTGTTTTCTGTACCTGCTTGCAGGGTGGTGGGGGTCCAGAGCCTATAATTCAATTCAATTCAATTCAGTTTATTTTTATATAGCGCCCTTCACAACAGAGTTGTCCCAGGGCGCTTTACAT
>JAODKL010000021.1:22919422-22935675 GCA_026780765.1 Petrocephalus schoutedeni | reverse complement strand
GGGATAGGCTCCGGACCCCCCGCGACCCTGAACGGATAAGCGGGTTGGAAAATGGATGGATGGATGGATGGATGGATGGATGGAATATTACTATCTGTGATATGCTTATTCATACAAGAGGGGAACCTGAAAATGTATATATAAGTACAATTTTATCTTCATGTTTTATATGTTCTGCCAGGGTTCAAATTACACAGTGGATTTTGAGAGAGGCTTATTTTCCAGTTTGCCCCACGACTTCCCAAGTCACATGCACACGCATACATACAAGTCTGCGGCAGTGCACTCAGTAAAAGGGTTACTGTGAAAAACACTCTAATATTACTACTGCAGGCAGGTCAAACTGGAAAATAGAATGTAATGACTGAAGAAAGTTTATACTATCATCTTTTTTATTTCAGGAACCTTGATGTACAGAAAATAAAGCATAACCTATAACACAAAAGTGGACAATTTTTTAGAGCTCCATCTAAATGTCTCAGGGGAGTCTTTTAAGGGAGCGCATGTCCTATTCAGGCGAGCCAAGCTCCCCCCTTAGGTGCCCAGTAATTCGAACCATGTATACTTTCATTTCCTATTTGTGATAAGAACACAATTGAATCAGATTTTCTTGCAGGAAGAGGTTTTGAAAAGAATAACACACAATATAAATGGACATCTTCCATGCTGTGAATTGTCTAAATTTTAAAGGGTTATAACAAACTTCGGTTACAGCCATTTTGTGAAGATGAATAATACGTGTTGGAATGGTTTTATTTAG
Source organism: Petrocephalus schoutedeni (assembly GCA_026780765.1). Lineage (NCBI taxonomy): Eukaryota > Metazoa > Chordata > Actinopteri > Osteoglossiformes > Mormyridae > Petrocephalus > Petrocephalus schoutedeni. The sequence goes on along the minus strand of JAODKL010000021.1, from coordinate 22,934,915 downwards.
GATTTTCTTGATTTGTCATGGTAAAATAGGTACTCCTATGTGTCCCTACGTGTTCTTTTTTTGAATTTGTATTAAATTCCTTAGAAAGAAAAAAAATGCTAAAAATGACATTAAAACTGGATACATTTTCTGTTCTGAAGTGCCTTTCTGAGTGTAATTCTTTAAAGACTTTAAGTTCATCTCATGTCATATCTCAAAGCAACCACGTGCTCTAGAGATGTGGCCAGTGTACCTCACCAACTATGTTCTGAACAGTAACACTTAATTTTCCTATCATTCAAAGCTTTGGCAAACCTGTGGAAGCTAAAACTGAGCATAGTCATAAAACTGACTATTTGACTATGTATTTGAGTGATGACTATTAGAATATTTCATGTCAAATGCTTCTGAAAATCACTGTACCAGGGAATTTTATTGAGTGATGATGACCCAGCCTTAGCTATACAGTACAAGAGATTATTGACCACAAATTATTATTCTTAATGGGGTATGCATAAATATTGCAGTTTCATCTAATGTAATGGTAAACACAGCACATTTTCTACTGCAAGAATAATACTGGAGCTTTCGGCAAACTTCACAGCTGCAGAATGACTAATTCTACGCTCCAGAATCTCTGACATCTCAGACCTCGGACTGTAGGTTTCTCCCCCTCTGGTCTCTAATTAATTTCTCATGTTGATCTTTTGCTAATCAGTATAAATATCTGGTCTGCTGACTACAAATTAAGTTATATTCTCCTTCTTGTTTCAGAGTAGTGAGTAGAAAATTCATTTAAAAAATAATGAGGAATTTCTCACAAGCTGCATTTAAAAGAATCGTTAATTTATAGACCACAATATAAAAAATAAAGTGAATGCTGCTTTAATCAACCAATTGTCTGAATTGTTTAGTGGTATGCACTAAAAATATTAAAATTTAATGCATTTAAAAAGGTGAGCTTGGTTACACAAGTAACGGGTGTATAGTTCGCTGGTGATTTACTAACTGTAATTAAATAAATGACACCACAGAATTAATTAACATATAGTCATTGAAGAATCCATTTAAAGATCCATTAAGATACATTTAAATGTTCTTTTTCATATGTGGTAATTGCACAGCATTTTGGTAGCTTGTGTGTACTGCCTGGTCTACATTTCTTTAATGTGTTCTCCAGCACTCTGTGATGAAAACTAGTATTTTAAAGTGTACTGCAACTAATATATTCTGTTTCATTCTGGGCAGGAAGGGCAAAGATTTTAATGAATGTAAAATGTTGTACTTTGTGTTTAAAAAGTCACATTTTGTTTGTTAGTTTCCCTTTTAGACAAAATATGCCTAATATGCCTTCCAGATAATTATAATACATGAAATTCAGAGGATAATGAAGACTCTTTACAGGCAAACAATTTTTATCTTTCTCATAATGTAATCTTTAACAAATCATACTCAAGTCCCCTTGCAAACTTTCACAGTCACTGTGGAACTCTGAATCATTAATGGCTAACGTAATCATCTGCCCCATGTATTAAATAACCAATGCCGTACATTTGCAGCCTGACAAATCGCAGTGCTGTGTACTGTGTACTATGAATATACCTATTTTCCCCTCCAGATTCCCTTGCAAGTTCTGTTGGGTGGTTCATTAATCAAAAACCCGCAACATCAAAATGATCATGTGCCTTTTACACTATTACCTATAGCACACTGTGGCCTGAGAAATACAATTCTGGCGTGGTAGTTATGCTACTTGATTTACTTGTATTAAGACAGAGGCAAAGCTTTTGAAAATAGATCTGAAATGGCAACATTTGTTATGGTGCCTTGATGCTCTATACCTCCAGGTAACCATGCAAGAAGGTTAAATTAGTTTCTCTTTTCTTGCCTCATTAGTGTAGTTGAGTATTTCGGTGTGAGGTCCCCTGCTCATGTTACCTTTGAGGGGTGTAGTTGTGATTGTCCTTAGAGGTCACAAATTATACATTCTTCAGTAAAGTTAGGTATGTAGTGTATTTATTATTAAACACACAATAGGTCTTTGAAGTATATGAATTTTATGAAGGCGTTTTTATGCTGGCCAGAAATGTGATTCATTTCAAACCCATACTTTTTAGTCAGTACACTGCGAAACTTAATGCTTTATAAAAATATTTTTATACTACTGAAAGTTGGATGGGGATGGATGACAAAGGACTGTGCGACTGGAACAATAAAAATGCAGTCATTTGATTGAAGTTGTGGGACTGAAATTGTATGATTGCAGGTCAACTCCACCAACTGAAATACATGATTTTCAAACTCCAATCCCACCAGTACCTCTACTGTGAACTACTGGTGTCTGATAGTTACTTCCGTCTGTCCCGTATATTAAGGATCATATCAAGAAAACAAATTATAAATGCTATATGCAAGAAAATGCATTAGCAAATGTAAGTCATTTGTTTGGATTATACCAAATACCACTGCAACTGAACAATAATGCTAGTTGCATTATGTTGCAGAGGCAAAATTAGTTAGAATATAAAATTTCTGCACTACAGAAAAATTTGCTAAAAAACAGCACTGAAGCACTTCACTGTTGACTTCAGCCCAATACTCTGATAGCCTTTGGGGCCTTGTTTGATGCAAGTGCTCTGTTCTTGTTCAGCTGTTGATCTGATAAAACAGCCGCATGCTGATGTTGCAGAGCTCTGGCACAGAGCCACTATCTTTCTGTACTAAACAAACAAATCGGAGCTAAAAGGAACATATTGAGTCTCAAACACTCAAAACTAACATAAAATGGCAGAGAATACCTTATAAGTCCTACTGAAATATAAATTGCTCCAGTACCATATAAAACAGCCACTGTATAATACATGTTGTTAGTTTAAAACCGTTACCAGCCCGTAAACAGCTTGGGGAACATTTCATGGTTTTGCAGAATTATAACACTCAGTTTCCTGAATACACTGAAATATCTTTAGACTTAAACAGATTTTGTTAACTGTTTATGGTTATGTAAATGTTGTATTTTAAAATTATGCTCCATGAGCATACAGAAATAAAGAATAACAAAAATTAATGTAAACATAACATGATCATTTATTAATACAAAGTATTTAATATGGAGTATGGCCACCCTTTGTCTCACGGGAGTTTTACTTACACAAACATGTTCTGAGAGCAGAATGAAAAATGATTGGTTCAGTGAGATAACCAATCAGATCTCATGTCAAATTTCAGCTTAACCAATCAGATATGTTAGTCTCCTCTAGTTACTTGGAATAGTCACCCTTTGCCTTCAACACAACTTCAATTTTCTCTTGGAAGGTGGACATTTGGGGTTAAAAACCTCTTTTGGCTTTCAAACATTAGCCCCTCTAGATGTAGGATAAAGAGTGAAAGACTCATCAGACCTTATTACTTTTTCCATTGCTCAGGGATCCAGATTTTTTGCCCTTCACAATCTTATGTCTATCTCTATTGGCCTTAGATACAGATGGATTTCAAATTGCATCCCTGTCATAAATTTCACATTTTTAAAGCTCATGACACTTATGTTAAGACTGGATCACAGAGATGCTCATTCAGTGCCATGCACATTTTTTAGATGACTATTCTATTACATTTATATATTTAGAAGACACTTCTATCCAACGTGACGTACAATTCAGGCTCAGCCAGTCCCTGGCGCAATTGGGATTATGGGCCTTACTAAAGGGCATAACAGTGAAATCACTCTGGCAGCCACAGGATTTGAAACAGTGAACTTCTGACCACAGGCACAGGGACCCAACCTGCAGAGCAACACAAGTGTCCCTCTGTCTTTGTTGATAAGCTTAAGCTTGTGACCTGAGATCCTTTTGTCTGTTATTTGTTCATACATGGCAAGTATTGTCACTTTTCAGACTGCTTCCCTTAAATTTTTTTCTTTTTAATTTATTTCATTTACTCACATATCAATGGTCTGATTACATTAATAAACTGCCACCCTCATTTCTGTAAACCATTGAAAGTTGAGGCGCACTGGGAGACTAAGGGGACATTTAAGGATATTGATGGCCAGTAAAATTTTCTGTTCTGTCCTATTTCCATGTTTCCCAACACATACAGATTAGCATACATATTTTTCACAAGAGGGCTGGAAAGCAAACTAATAAAATTAGGATTGGTTGGACTTTAAGAGGGATCATATTTTGAAACCAAAGAGATTAAACTAACAGGAAAAAGAATGGGTTAGGTATGGGCCTTCTGCTCAGTTCTTTTTCTCTTTGGCGGTCTGCATTTTTCAAATAAGGCTGAGTTAGGGGTCTCAAGACCCTCAAGACAGAGGCAATTTGTCATTTATGCTGGAGGCTTTCCATATGCAAATATGAAACACAACAAAGAAGAGGATGCTCCTTGGCTCTCTTTCCATCTGTTCACTCTAGCTAGTTTCTCCACAGGGACACCGGTGCAGCACATGTTCTAAGGGACTCCCAATATTGTTCTACAGTCCTGCCACCCAGAGAAACATGTGCCGGAGGAGATCAGCTAAGGAAAGAACATTTTTCTCCAGAAAACCCCTGGTTCATCGGGCCCCCTAGAACCACTTCATAACAGCACATCTGTTGATCAAACACCAGAAACACTGTTTTTCAAATAAACAAGCTGATGGAATATTTTGACGTCAGAAAAAAATATTCATATCGATCATCATCTTGAAGCTCTGAATAAACTTCCATGTTCAAGTTCAAGTTCATGGTTTGTACTTCAGCTTAAGTGAGTTATTACTAAGTATTTGTGCCCCGTCAAGTAAATCGTTACTGCAGGTATTATACAAGAAAATTAATGGTTGCATGGAGTCTAAGCTATTTGTCGGTGTGTTTTCTCTGAAAAGATACAAGTATGATTTTCACAGTCCTGAAGCCAGAAGACATTTCTACAACACAGCAGCCCATTGCAATCTGACAGACTGCAGGAAATGGCTGACTTTAAATTAATGCAAACAGAATTCAGTTTCATGGGGTGACAACAGAAGGGTTGAGTTTTGAAAGCCCTTTTATATACTCAGGGAACTCAATAAAGCATGAAAGGAAAAATGGTGCGTTACTTTTCATGTTGATGAGACAAGGTAGTTAGGGGTTGTCTCGGGAGACTTCCAGGGCAACTAGGCACTTAAAGCTGTCATGCCACATTTGAAGACATCTCTTGGGATGCTTTGCTTTCTGTTTGTATTTAGCTCCTGCTCTGCATGCAGACGTGTGAGCGGAATGTCATTCTTTTCTTAAGGGATGCTCTGATGAAAGGTAGTACCTTGTTAATTTGTCTGAAGTCCCAATGGGGAGGTGAGAAGATAAGGTCTTATTCAAATTTAAACAATGTAGTCTTCAGCCATAATAAAATATACTTTACTTTTTATAAAGAATCAGTTGATTTGCACAATCTGGTTGTTCACTGTATTGCTCTAATGTAAAATAAAACAAAAAGTTCAGCTGTCCTGTTCTGCTCTTTGATTGGTAAATTAGATTAAACTTTATTGTTCTTGTGCAAAGTACAAGTACTCAGGCAAAATGCAGTTTGGCATCCAATAAAAAGTGAAAAATTGTGGAAAAGTGCAAGAAACAGTTGTACAGTCGCAATATTTGCAAATGTGATACAAAATAATTCTACATTTATATCTGTACAGGGGTAAAAGTGGTATGCATGGTGTGGTATGCATGTACAACTGTCTGTCGGTCTGCTAATGAGCAGTATGAAACCTACACAGGAACATTTTTCCCAGTGTGTTTAGATTGTCGCCATATGTAAATACAGAATTACTTAATTTCACCCTATAACACAGGAAAAAATTACATCAGTACACAACAAATATTCTAATTAAATAGGAATTTACCATTATAAAAATGTACACAAATTGGATGTCTCCTTACAATTAGGTAAGCGGAGAAGAAAATCATATACATGGAAAAAGATTCTGAAAACTGGATTAATAGGTAACAAACATTCACTAGCCTTTAATCTTCCCTTTCTATTTCTCATTCCACACCTTTGCCTGGATATACTGAGTACTCTGGCACGGTCATGATTACATTTAAGTAGATAGCTGGTAATCGCTGCTCGGTCTCTGAATCCATTAGAATTTATGAATAACACTATAAATGCAACTGGGTCACATGAATAACTCCTGCAAAAAGCTGTAGATTGTTCTAAAGAGGACCAAGATCACTGTCAGGAACATTATCAGCCAGTGATAACATGCATAATGGAGTTTGACACCTCATTTTAATGCCAAGATCATAACAAAAGAATGTACCTAAGAGAACCTTTGTTTAAAAGGATTAATAAAATTATAGTCAGAAAATAAAGTTCCATAAAATGTTTTTCCTTGTTGACATGATTTGGGTTGGCTGCTGTAATGTTTAAGATCATCAGGTTACCGATGATTCACTTTTAATCTGTGATTTGTAATTTTCTTTAAACATGCTTTATAATTTTGAGACCAACTCGGTTCCTTCCCTCTCCAACCTAAACAATGATGAATTTTAAAACAAAGCCCAGAAAAATAAAATTGATCTTGCTGAAATTATGGTTAAGCACACAACAAACAAACAAGCAAATAAATAAGGTGTAGAGCTAAGATGAAAGGACAGATCCAGTGACACTGCTAATGCTGTGAATTAAAGATTGTTGCTTACCTACCTTGTCAAAACATCTCCACATCTGCAGAACCAGTGGTGAGTAGCAACATACACATCAAGGTATTCTGCTCCAGCTCTAGTCATTCAAACCCTAGTTATCACTATATTTAATACAGCACATCATTTTATAGCAAGCTATAATACTTTGGCCTATCAAAGAAATAAAAATGATGTACTCTTCTGGATGTCAAGTCAAATGGGATTTTAAATCACTCTTATTATGCCAAACTTCCAAACTCTCAAGCCTTTTCTGTTGAAGCCATAGGGTGTTCGTCAGGAAACCTAAGATGAGGGTCTTGCAGTTGGCTGGCAATCAGACCATGCTTTTGACCAAATTTCCTAGGGGCACAACAGCAAAAGTGTTCACCAAGCCAGACCCTGGTGCTACTAAGGTTTATCGACAATGAACATCCTGAAATTCTGACAGTTTATATTGAAGAGAAATCTGACATGGACACCACTTAAAAATTAAACAAAATAAATAAATCTAGCTGCAAGTGGCAATAATGCTGTCATGTATTACCCGTCGTGCCTAGTATGTATACCTTGCCCCTGCTCTTTCTTTTCTGGCGTGGCTGTAACAAGCCATGGCCAGTGTTGGTTCACCTTACCACTTGGTTCTGCCCCTCATGTTGATTACCTTCAGTTGCCTCCTGTCTACCACTTCTCTCCTTTGATTTAAGTGCCTCTTAGTACTGCAGACTTCAGATCTGTCAGTGTCAGATGTTCACGCGCCTGTTCCTTGTCCCTACCTGCTGAATAAATGCAACATAAACATGACCTCACAAGCATAGCATAGCAAAAGCATAGCAAAACCTGTATATACACACACACATAACATCAAATTTAAAATTTAAAAGCACACAGCTGGCCTTGACATCAGAGCACAACCACATTCTGCAATGTTCTGCAAAAGTATGTATTAAGTTAGAATTGCCTTGACTGATTACTGCTTAGTAATGACATACTTAATCACGCAGATGCTTTGGGCCAGCACTAGTGCTTCCAGTCTGCTGAAATGAGAATTTAAATATGGTTGCTTTTTAAATCGAGAGCTGTTTCTTTACTACATCCCTAGAGCTACTATTACTTTTTATTGCATCTGATGGATGTGTAAGTTTAATGACAAGCATTATACCTGTCATTTAATAATCTTCTTTTGTCAAAATTAAAAAAGAAAAGCATTAAGGTTAAGGCTGAGGAGTGGGTATGTATTGATTATGTTATCTGTAATGAAAAGTATCTTAGTTTCTTTCCCAAGGCAACTTTTCCCATATCCTCAAATCATCTTTGCTATCATTAAATATATCATTATCGAGTGGAGCAAAAGGCTTTGCATGGGTACAGTTAAAATTGTGTTGAATTATTACTGCACCATATTTCATTTATCTAAACAGAGTTACAATTATTTAGGGCTTCTCTTTGGAAATATATTGAGCCAAATATTAATGAGAATGTTCACGAAATTATATAATTATATAATAATTAAATAATTATTATTATTTAATTAAAAAAATTGCATTATTGAGCAGATGTTTTTTTTTCCAAAACAATGTAGTGAGTTAGGCAAATTGCACATTTTAATAAATGTCCAGTTACAAATGCAAGTGGCACAGATACAAAACTATACAACACAATTGCAAAACAGCAAGAACCTAATAAGACAACTATTCCTATCAGCACACAAAGTGCAAAACCAATAGTATTCAGTGAACATGAGATACCAGAAATGATAATACATACTTTGGTTGAAGTTCTTTTAATACGAGGCACGCGCACTAAGTATACCTGCTCCAGCAGAGGATGGCATAGAAATTGTCTCCATGGTAGCATAAAAATGTCTCACGGAATATATTACTACAATTTTGTCAAAAGTATGTTGCCACATATTTAATGTTTATTAATTATTCTTTGTTGAAGTGAGTTTTTTTTTTAACATTTTTAATTACTGTTCTAAAGCAGAATAAATAGGTATGTGCCAATTATGTTAAACCTTATATCTTAAGTTGAAACCTTCAGATTGTCTGTAGTTTCACCTGTTAATGTACTCACACACAATTTGCAATCTGGAGTTGAAGGGTTCAGTCTGCCCATCAACATTCATGCAGAGAATGAATCATATTAGGAGGATAATGAACCATATAATGACCTACATGTTGATTTATTAGATGTACAGTAGGAGCCAATTTAAAACATGATGCGATAAGTCACCTACTTACCTTATACTGCCCTCAATGATACGAGGGACCAGCAGTCTGCTGTCGGTTGTTAATCAAGGCATTATTAGGAAGAGAAAAATAGCTTTTTACACTTTTCATCCCTGTCGGATACATTCACTGTAATTTTTATGTATTTAACATAAATTTTATTGTATTTAACAAACATTATGGTAAGGAAACTGACAAACAACAACAAATAAAATTCAGAGGACAGCCAAAAAATCAAGCCAACAGACGATTAAAGGCAATATACATTTTGCGATCTTCAAAGTTATTTCACAGCAAATAATCAACTAAATATTCATGAAATATGTTGTATGATGGACTGGTGTCTAACGCAAGGAAGATTCCCATTTTTTATTGGAATAGGCTTTCCACTTGCTGCAGTTATGGACTAGGTAAACAATATGAACAAAGGATTGCTGGATAGAGGGACCAAAGGACCTCACAAATATTGCAAATCCTCGAAAAACGTGACAGTTGAGGTGTTTTTTTCCGGTTCTCACTACTTCAGACTTAATTCTATAAAAAATACATGAATGCAATCAATTTTGTTTGGTTACTTATGGTTAAGGTTAGGGCTGGGTAGGGGTTAAGGATGTCATTATGGGGATTAGGGTTTTTCCCACAGAAATGAATGGACGGTCCTCACTAAGATAGGTAGGAATACAAATGACTTGACTCCAAGTCAGAGACTTGAGACTTGACTCAAACTCTCTGTCAGCTCAAAGAAGAGCATTTTGTAAGTAAATTAATAAATTATGACCATAACATCAAAGTAACCTCAAAGGTTACGTCAATAAATAGAAATGTAATCAATAATTAGAAATTTTCTGTTTTGTATGCTGTTCTAACGGCCGTAAACTCTGATGTTTAAATGGATGTCATTACTCTGCCATGGATATGTTACACAGCCTTAATACAAGAGGGCCATGAAAACGTTTAGCTTGAATTGGCATGATTTCAGCATATGGCTTGTAAAAATGAAATACATAATCTGGATTTTTTTCCCAGGTTTTACCTTTACCTTTTTAACTCTGCACTGAAAGCAGATAAAAAGGAGAGCACAGTACCTTGTTTTATCTTGTACATGTAGCTACATCTGTCAATGGTAAGTGTAGTGTGTGTATATATATATATATATATATATATATATATATATATGTATAATGTAGCAACATGTAATTGTAATGAATATGATGAAATTTCTGTGTTGGTGCTGTCAGTTTAAAACCACAATATTATTTACATTGTTATTAAATTAATAACCTTTTGTTAGGTTTACCTTACTCATGTTCTGAATTTTATATTCCATAATACGTTACTGATGGATAGATGATGGAAACATCTACTGTTGCATCTACTTGTCTTTTATTTAAATAGGTTCTGTATGATTTAGTGTTAACCCAGAAGATTCCCCAGCAAATATTTCCTCCACTGACATGACAAGAACATTAATCTGTAGACAAATGTATCCACTTCAGATGAACATATGGATAACCAAACTCCCTTCACAATTATTGTGTTAATATTTATTTGGATATTGAAGTGTGCTGTAATTAGACAGGAATATCCATTCCTGCTTTAACCAGAAAATCCACTGAGTACATATAGTAACACAAACACTACTGCGGGCTTTGACATTTTAGAGGGATCAATTTACCACTTAAAAGTACATTTCTCATCTGCATGAAGTAAGCACTTGTAGTTCCTTAAGTATTTCATGGCTTACTTAACCTCTTCTGTACAATCAAATTTCTTCTGCAAGTTGCTATAGAAACAGCTGGCTGCATGTCAGCATTTACACTCTGCTCCGAACTGACTTTGCTGTATAACTGTGATTATAGTCTTTTCTTTTATTGTGACAATATAATTTAGGCATTAAAACATAAGATAAAATGCGGGAAAACAGAAAATAGTAATAATACAAATAATAAATTGCTAAGTGCCAGTACACATAGTTTTTTTTTCCCGCTTTGTGTCCTCTCTCTCTATGGCTATCTGTGGATCTGTGAGAGAGAGAGAGAGTTATGTTGCATTGCGTTTCATGCGTCATATTGTTAAAATTCCTCCTTCCCTTGTAAATACTCTATTGTACATAGCCCGCTGTGTTTGTCAGGTCGGGTCAGGGTAGATAACAGATGACATCACAATTGAGTCAGTTTGGTGTTGGTTTATTCCTAAAAAAACTTTTATTACCATATATAATTTATTCAGGGCCTAGTCTAAGATTTCTGGTTTTAGTCAATTTTGATAGAACATTTGGGGGGGTGATGGCAAAAATGTCAATATGGTGTAACCGTCAAAACTTTGTTCCAAATAATTAAAGTTGTTTAAAAAGGTGAAATTCTCAATAAAACACCCTTTCAGTTAGTCAGACATAAGCATGCATAAGACCTATTTAATAGGAAATAAAACTAAAAGAACACCATTGTTCTGAATATTATAATTAATTTGGGGAAACAGGTTAGTCAGGTCCACTTCCATTAGTGTCAAGATTGTGTAACTACTATTCAAGGAGCCATTTTGTTGATATTGCACAAAAAAAAAATGTGACAGGAAATAATTTCACAGAGAAGGACCCCTGATGACCCTAATTGCTGCATTCCAAGTTTAGTAACTCCTTTTTAAATAGTAGATAATTTGACATGTTTAGGGTAAGGCCAGGTAGGCTTAGGTTTATATATCAAATGGTGTGACCCCAGGAAAATTTTCACAATTTACCAATATTATAAAAATGAGTATTTACTTTTTAAAATATTTGAAACATTCACAAGGCCATGTGCTTACATAGGTATCCAAGATAATGCCTGAAAATTTAGATTTGAAATTGAAATGTTAAATGGTTTTAAGTTAGAGGTCACTTTAGTGAAATATCAGGAATTTATGATGCTAATTAAATGTAATATAAACTAACTTACTGTCTACAACTCATTTTAAGTGTTTAATGTTATATATTTTTGGAAAAAGTGGTGATTTGTTTACAACTTTATTATCAAAGCTCTGCAAGGCTAGAAAAAATATCACTACATTGCACAACCCTGGTGTTATAGAAATGTTTATCTTTAAGGCATACTGTATTTGTATTCCATTCACTTACAAATTTAAACAATATATAATGTAATATATGTATGTAATGTCATGGTGTTGCAAAAGCAAGTGGGTGTTCAGTGACTATTGAACATGAACAGCAGTTTAACATACGGAAGAGCCGCTGCTCCTCCACATCAAAAGGAAGCTGAGGTGGTTCTGGCATCTATCTAGGATGCCTCCTGGATGCCTCCTTAGGGAGGTGTATCGGCATGACCAGCTGGGACAGGGCAGACCCGGGATAATTAAGCAAGCAAACAAACAAATGCATGAAAAATGAATACATATGACTGACCCAAATTCAACATTATCCAACAGTTATCCTTTACTATGAGGCTATTTATACAGGAGAGTGGTACATAAAAAAGGTGAATCTTGCAATACATGCAAGCATTAATAAATGAAAACTTTATTGACTAGAGAATTGTTGCTATTGTAAATACTGAGGAAGAATTTAAATACATATTTTAAGGATATTTTTAAGACATTATGCAAAAAAAACCTTCCTATCTTCCTACTAACTAAAGTATGACATTTTCATTTTTGCTTATCACAAAAATTAAATTTATTTATTTATTTTTTTAATTTTAAAGCAGTCAAAGAGACATTGTATGGTTTGGCAATATCTTATCAAACTAAAAACATTTTCTATCTCACCCTTAAAGCAGTGTTTAATTACATAGTCCATCCCCAGGAACCACTTGTTCTGGAAATCTACCCAGTTAAAGTTTGATAATTTTTTCACATTTGAAAGCATTAAGTGTTTATCTAAAAATTGTGTTATCTAATATATGATATTATATAAACTTCTCGCATAGCCACAAAAATGCATGCATTTCTATCATTTTAAATAATAAACTGGGATTATACAGAGCAGGATATTTGCTTATAACAGAGCACATGGACAGCAATAGCAAATAACTATGCATGTTTTAATATTCAGACAAATAATTTATGAATTGAAGGAACTTCCACCCCACCTTACCACATTTTTTTTTTTTAATTTTTCCATATGTTGAACTGTGATAGATTAGTAAAAGAATATGCGTCAGATACATGGAGTCTAATTTAAGTAGCTTAATAAGAGTGAAAAGCACATTGGCTGCAATGTCAAGCTGTTCTGTGGTTTATTCCACCCCTCTGGGTCCATAGCAGAAAGGCCAATGAGGTCATTTAATTTGCATGATGTTAATTTCCTGACGGAATTCATTCAGTTCTGCATTACAGTACAGACTTAAGTGGTTGCTATATGAGCCATTGTCAGGGGAGTTTATGGATTTTATGGTTTTCCTTACAGTGCCTCCTCTTCATGAGACCTGATTGTTCAAGGTACCCTTACTGACCAAAGAAACACCTGCAAGGGATCTCTGATTTGGTAAAAGCTACAATTCTCAGTCACCCCTATGTATTTCTTTGAATTTCTCAGGTTTCATTGAGAGGGTGACATGATGGTGCGGTGGTTAGCACTGTTGCCTCACACCTCAGGGACCGGGGTTTGAATCCTGCCCAGTTCCATGTGTGTGGAGTTTGCATGTTCTCCCCGTGCTGTTGTGGGGTTTCCTCTGGGTACTCTGGTTTCCCCCCACAGTCCAAAAACATGCTGGGGTTAATTGGAGTTCCTAAATTGCCCGTAGGTGTGCATGTGTGAGAGAATGGTGTGTATGAGTGTGCCCAGCGATGGGCTGGCCTCCCCGTCCTGGGTTATTCCTCGTGCCCGCAGCTTCAGGGATAGGCTCCGGACCCCCTGTGACCCTGATAGGAAAAGCGGGTTGGAAAATGGATGAATGGATGGTTTAATTGAGTCAAATAGCATATACTTACTGGCATTTATGTATTTTTTTCTTCAGATATATGATATTTATTATGCATATAAATACAACTTCTGTCAACACTTTGCTTCTTAATTACGAAAGATTAAGTTCCTGCAAATGCTTCCTGCCATTTGCACAGGAAAATGTTGGAGGTACAACAGCATGCCTAAAAACTAAAAAAGCCCCAAAACATTTTAGATGTAACTATAGATCTATAGAACTATAGAATTCCGCAGAGCAAAAAGCAAGGGTCTGTAAAACTACGTAAAATAATGTAGGTTTAAATAAGAGCATTTTCAGGATTTTGTTCATAGATTAATTAGTATTAACAACTGTCTTTCAAGTGAATCTAATTCTGAATTATAATTCAAAAATTACCTAATGGCTTGTTTTTTGTCACTAGCAATCACAAAGATGCAAAAATATTTTATAAGGACAACCAGTTATTGGTGATTGGAAACATTCATATATCTACCCCAATGAACACCTTTGGTTGCTTTCCAACAATGCTAATTGCATAATCAAGATTCACCCCGATATTCATAATGATAGATATCCAAAATAAGCACATTTAATTTAAAATATTGTCCCCAAATTGTGCATTCCGTTATTCTGATGTTTTATAATAACATATTGCCACCACTAATAGACTAATAGCTTGTTTTTTATTTCTCTGCACATAGTTGTTTCAGATTTTTGAACATATTCTAAGAACTAATATAGTTCTGAATTTTAAATAATGCAAATCTATGGCCAATTATTTAATTGCCTGGTATACATTCTTCAATTTATTTAGCACAAAACCACTGTCTTCCACGATTAAGGTTATTTCATGTTATATAAAGGATACTCTCATTAGCAGCAGTGGTTTAAACTTTTAACTTGTTAAATAACATGGAAAATGCAAGCTTGGGGGTAAATGCATATTTTCCGATGTCAGAAGACATGCTCGCCCCAGTGCTTTAGCCTAATCTCATAGATGTAGTTTTCTTGTTGAATTGTGGGTCATTCTATCATTATTTCTCTCTCATAAATGCTTCACAGACCCTCCACCCTATGTTTTCTGTCCAGAGGATGAACGGCTAAAAGTGGTGAAAGGAATGAGCACCCAGAGAGCCAAGGGCAACCACCAATCTGATATCAAAGTTTAATGAGCTTTTTATTTGACACCACCATTTTTCACATTGAAGTAGGATAGAGAGCGAGGCCTAGAGCTTCATGCAGATCAGTTTTTCATGGGAGTGTTGGCCAGCACTGTAGGGAATCAAGCCATGATGAAACGAAATGTCCTTGACTGTGATGGATGAGATGCATAGGAAGTGTAGTTTATAGAGCAAGATGGTGATACAGTATTTAAGTTATCAGGTTCATCATTTTGCATGAAGCGGTCGTTAGATGTTGGTGGCCGAAGTTTGGAGTTAGACAGTTTGGCTTGTATTTAATAAATGTGCCAAGTTAAGCATCTGGTAGACCAGGGGTGCATTTCCCAAAGGCTCTTCTTAGCAACTTACATAGTAGGAAACAAGTGTAATTCACGTGCCGCGCCACTATTTATTCATGGTTTACCGGGACACGCCCTTAGAATTTGCGACATGGAGGAACGGAAGCTGGCAAAAAAGATAAATTTCACTCAACTGGAACCCAACGTGCGGCACGGTGGCGCAGTGGGTAGCGCTGTCGCCTCACACCTCTGGGACCAGGGTTCGAATCCGGCCCAGTTCCATGTGTG
>JAODKL010000021.1:22884129-22894142 GCA_026780765.1 Petrocephalus schoutedeni | reverse complement strand
GTTGCAAGCGCAAGCTCAAAGCAAAATGCATTTATTGCCTCACAGGAACCCTATATCCCGGTATCCCTACCATATATTTTATAACTATATTAACTAATTTGTGAGGTGTACTTTATAATTTGTGTTTTGTTTTTTTTTTCATTTTGAAAGTGGTTAATAACATGCATTTAAATAGTGCATTCCATATCTGACTATCGGAATATGGGAATAGATCAGTGTAATATGATGTAATATTCCAGTTTGAGAGCAATCAGTTGAGGGGAGTGATGGATGGAAAACAAATTCATAAAGGATCGATATACCAGGAACAAGGGTGACACAGAGAAGTATTTTGAGCAGCAATTTTTTCCTATTTCTTCACAAAATGAAATGGAATAAAATCTGTTTTCTCTGATCCTGATAGGCTCAAGATGGTCCTTTGGAACATACTTATGTATCATTGTGAAATAACTGATTACCAGATACATGCTAAACACTACAAGTATTAGTACAGCAAAGGATTTTCTTTTCTCACAAAAAAAGTATGTTTTTGCAAATGCTATTCCTTTAAATTTCATTGGAATCATTAATTTATACGTCAGTCAGTTATAAGAACTGTAAAAGGATGTGCAATGCTGGAGCCAGGCCTGGGTTGTCCTAGCACTTGATGTCAGTAATTTGGAATAGATCATATTTAAGTATAGGCTAAGTAAGTAAGCATTTGTATTCAGTGTGCTATTACATACTTTTAATGTTACTGCATTCTGAACTATTATTTTATATCAAAATTTGAGACATTTAGTTGAAGTATGTCTTTAACTTTCAAGGGGCCAGCTGAGGTCTAAGGGATCCTACAGTCTGGCAATCTGTGCTTTCATTGTGTTCCCAGCCTTGATCTATAATTTTTTTAATGAATACTGTAATATTAATTGAACATGCGATTGAAGAAACAAAGCTGAACATCCTTGAAGGAGACCAATAGAGGTGGCGAATTATGTTTGTTTTTTGTTTGAAGCCTGGTTTGCAGATATTTAGTAACCAATCAGGATTTAGAAGTCCATATATGGGAATTTTGTGTTATAGTATAGTTATAGTATAGTTCTGGGTTAATATTTCTGGGTGTGGTGTGCATTGCACATTGTACCTGAGTGTGGCTGGAACACTATGCTGGTTTGCTGAACAAAGAAAACATTGTTCATCACATGCAAGGTCCAGAGCTTGATTCCAGAGAGAGTGAATTATAGAGGATAATAGAGTCATAGATGCTTAGGTTAATTTTGACTACCACACTGTTTTGATGGTGTTTCGTCAAATTTTTTTGTCAAAGGTTTTATTAAACTAGTCAGAATGGATGGTGTTGCAATATTTAAAGATCAAATTAGTTAAGTAAAAAGAACAGCTGTACATAATGGGAACTGCCAAAAATTCCTTATGAACGAAAAGTCTTTTTAGCTGCGTCTAAAATATCCCTAAATATTCTGCCTGTAATTTCTGAGAAACAAAATTATTATCAGCATTAGGTAGTCTCTTTCATCTTTTGAGTGGCTGAATTTAATCTGTTCTGTTATAGAGTGGAGTTCATTAAAAGTGATGTATAGAAGTGTTATCAGCTTATTGTAAGTCCTTTGAGTTTGACGAAGAAAAAGAGTTACGCCTTAGGCTGTAAACGAATCATTCGTAATCTAAAAATGATTTTGTTTCTAAAAGAGGAAGTTAGAAACAAAATGCTAAAGGTCATGCAAGTAAAAAAATGCTAATTAAGATTTCAGCTGTCTTTTACTCCATGTTACTCTTTCCGTTATTCATTTAAAGGTACTACGCTGAACATGGTGCATTATGGGGGATTTCTTAATTTATCCACATTCCTTTGCCACAGACCCAACAGATACTGTACAATTCACAATATTTCACTGTTCTATTCCGCACTTTCAACATATGAGTCATAATAATAATACAAATAATACAATAAATAATACAAAACTAATTACAGTCTTGATTATATACATACATAAGCCCATTGCTCACAGAAAGCCTGAATCAGCTCAGGTAAAAATAAAATGCCTTCACTATTCTAATAATAATGTTTAATTATCACAAGCTGTCCAGTTAAACAATTTCAAGAATTATGCAGCTAATGCTTACGTCAACAAGTTTGAACTTCCAGCAGCTGAAGAATTCAGTGAAAGTCAGTGAATTAAGACTGCCAAACAGAATAGTTAAAACCGGCATTGAAATTAAATGCTCACAGAGTATCTTATGCACATCAGTAAAACTACCAATGAAGGTTTTTTTGAGGCAGCACAAGGTTAATAAAGATGTTTTAGAGGTCCTTGTTGTTCTCCAATTAGTAAAAATGGGCAATTTACAAAGAGAAAAACAAAACTGTTGAAATCACACAATGATTAAGATGCTTGTGATTGATTGTGAGACCTTGAAGTTGCCACATTTTAGTCCTCGATACAAAGCTTTGAAACTACTTCAAATGTAAAAAAGGGTAAATGATTGCAGTTTGGAATGTATAATCTATTAGTGAACACCAATTCCATGAGCATGCACGTAATGGCAAACTTATTATATATTTTTTTTGGATGACAAACTCTCAAGCTCTCAATCAGATGCTGAGCTACAAATCAGAGACAGAATATGAGTCATAAGATGTTGCGAATTGACCTAAGAATGGGATTGTGAATAAGGACGTACATGGATGCAATACAAAAACAGATTTTATGCACACTTTTGCTGCGCAATCCCTCCTTTCCCTTTTCCCTGTTATGCATCTTAATGGAGACTGTGTAAAGAAGTTGATTGCCATTATAGGCTCTCTGCCTGAGGTATAAATCGTTATGTTGGCACATAGTGAATCTGAAAATTGCGTAAATATTGAACAGTAAATGAAACTACAACCTGCATTTCTTTTCAATTATGAGCATCGCAATCTTTGATTTAGGCAGAACAACAAAGAATCTGCACTTGCGATTTTGCGTATCCACTTAAGGCGTTTTTAAAGAGCCACAGTCACAGAGTACTGAACTGGTTGGTTGAAATAAATCTTGGTCTGTATTTTTACATTCTCAATCTGAAATGTCCGCCTTTGACTTTTAATAACATAATAAAATATCGGTATCACTGTCAATAGGAGTGTATCATAAAGGAGCGAGCCAGGTGACCTATCTCAGATTAGGGCTTTTTAGTCCTATTTAAGGTAGGTGAATACCAGATACATCCAAAGCAATTTTCGCAGTTCATGGTTTCACAGACTTTTTATAACCTCAGTTTAATGTTAATTAAAGATATGTGGTTTAGTTACACAGCGTCCCAGTCTGGTACAATATGGTTAAGTAGGTCTCAGTTAAGCACAGCACAGACCATGTATAGGTGATGACTGGAACATCGCTGGGGAACCAGTGAACTATATATGCTTTGCCTCAGGGACTAGACAGTAAGCCTTCGGAGTCTGTCATGTTTAATAACGCAAAGTGTGTACTATGGAATTAAAGAATTCTGTCCTCAGTCAGCACTTTTCAACCTTCCTATCACTTCCCTGTGAAATACATGATCTGACAAATACAGTATTCTGGGAACATGCCCCCCTCAACGTCTGTCATATTGGTGAAATAGGTTTTGAGTGTGTAGTCTTTCTTGTATTTTCTGAAATGAAAAAGAGTCCTCTGGATTTTTGATGTCTGCTTGAATCTCCAGCAAAAAGTTAAAAACTCAGTAAAACACATGAATACAGAATGCCCCTTTTACATGCATGACATCCCATTTGGTTGTTGCACGGCATGTATGCAAATGCAGTTGAAGGAGCTAACCTCTGTACCATGCAGCCAGCTGGTACACCTCAGGGGATGCCTTATGTTAGCTGTTGCCTTGCTGTAAGATCCTTGTGCCTGCAAGAGTGGATTGACACATGAAAAAAAACACCATGCAAAATCTTTCTTTCCTGTCAGCACAATACAAAGCACACTATGGGTCATTATTTAAAGATCTGGACCTTTAAATTATGTTCTTTCAATCAAGAACTGTAATTTGAACTGCTTTAGTAATTACCCAGAGATAAAACTCATAGAATAATAAGCTCCACTTTTCAGGAGGCTTTGAGTAGCTTTGAGTAGTAGAGGTGTCCTGTGGCGTGCAGAAAACATGTTTCAATGCTGTCAACTGTATCAGGTGACATATGCCATTCTTTATTTTCCTAACCCAATTAAAAATCAGCATACCCTGTGGTCATTGAGGATCAATGTGGGGTTCCCTGTGACATTTCTCAAACAGGATTTATTATAAATTGACAAACAAGCAAATAATCAGCACAACTTTTGTTGTCTGAAAGAAGGGATCTCCCATATGTGAATTACACTAGAAACGCACAGTGTGAACACAAGCGACATGGTTGCTAAGTGAAAATCACAGTGACCTGGCCTGACTGTGACCTTGCTCATGTGTTCATGATCAATTATTTCATTATGTCCACATTTTAAACAACATTTTGTATCACTTTTATTTGCTCATAAGTGCATGCCTTGGTTGGAAACTGAATTTTATATTATCGTTGTATAGGCAGCCCATGGGATAAGAACATCAGATTTAGAAACTCGTATTTATGAGAGAACTACCATAAAGTCTAATATATAAAAAATTTGGGTAAAACTCAATGGTTGGTACTGTAATAACGCACGCACGTTCTAATTTGTGACCCTTGTGAAAACATTGCATGGCGAGGTGTCTGCTTTTTTTTTCTTACACTGGACCATTTGTACAGACGTGATGGACACCTACAATAGGCCTGGGGAGACGGGGAGGTGTTGAGTGTCTTCGGTCAATTAATTACTAACATTCCATCCCATCTTATTCAGGCTCTGCCAGTCAACAGTCCCAGAAGTATTTTATGCCACAGAAAATGGGAATCAAGTTACTGAATTCATAGTGTAAAATGTATTAGCTCTGGACTGGCATCACATCCAGGGTACACCCCAGCCTTTTGCCATAGACTCCAGGCATCCCTGTGACCCTGTGCAGGACAAGTACCTGGATGGATGGAAGGTGTTGGCAACTGATCCAAAATGTTTACTTTGGGATTTTTATTACACGCAAAATGGTAAAAAGCCATTTTAAATCTATTATTAATTATAATTATTTCTAACTCAGATTTCTTATTTGCCCATCACGGTGGCTTAAAAGATGTGCTTGGTTAAATAAGGAGAATTTAAAGGCAAATTGCGAGTGCTTATTAATTTTCATAGCCTCTTCAATTCAGTGGAATTTGGCCCATGTCATGGCTTATGTTGATCAATAACAGCACAATCTCCTGGTTTACACCAAACCACAGTTGTCAGTCACCTGCAACAGAAGAGAACTATGGAACGAGCTTGTGTCCAAATCAGGGTGCACACATATACATATTTGGGTACCTGTTTCACTGAAGAATCCAAATGACAAATTCAAATTCTGTCATTATTGGAATAAGTTCTAAGTAATTACCCATCCATGCATTCATTGCTTTCTTCCCTTGCTTGTAGCCTGTATTTTATCCCTTCAGTGTTTCTTTTTATTGTTTAACTGCCTGCTTAATCATACTGTATCCTTTAGATTGTGATCTTAGCTTTAACAGACATATCAGCAATGCATGCAAAACAGCATACTATCACCTTCATAATCACATAATCACAGAGTATGGCGTATGTTGTCATACGTTGACTGTGAAAAATTGATACCTGTTTTTTTTTTCAAGCAGAATAGATTACTGTAATGCACTCCTGTCTGATCTACCTAAGAAATATTTCAAATCTAAGAAATTTAAAATCTACAACAGGTCCAGAGTGCCGCTGCCAAGGTGTTAATACGCACCAGTTGCACGTATCACACCATGCCTACTCTTACATCCCTGCACTGGCTTCCTGTGGCTTTTAGGATTGACTTTAAAGTGTCCTTACTAATATTTAAATGTTTACATGGCCTTGCTCCGCCCCACTGCAGTGACTGTAAAGTACTCCTCAGGCAGATCTTTCAGATCATCTGAGAGAAATTTACTGATTTACTTAAATTTACTTATTGTTTCATGAAATGTGGCTAAAGAGGGAGTTGTCATGTCCTGCCAATCGTGTTAGCCATGCCCTTTCCGTGTTCCTCCCTGGGCGTGGCCATAGCAAGCCACGCCTGATGCTCGTTAGCCTCACCTCTCGTTCCTGCCCTTGCTTCGTCACTCCCAGCAATCGCCAGTCTCTGTCTGCTTAGTTAGCATTTATGCATTTCTCAGCCTTGTATTCCCTACTCCGATGATTATTTATTGTTTATTCACTTTTACATTACACATCATTTGTACACAGAGTACACAGTATTTCAGTGGTTGCTAGCAGCATGCTCACATCGTAACGAGCTTGGAAAATAATAATATGTCTTTTATAGTTCTGATGCTTTAACAACACATTCATTTGCAAATGGAAGACCTCTTCCCACAACATAACCTTTTTTTCTCTTCAAAAGGATTTTGACACGATAAATGCTGGTAGCTAGGATTTCTCCCCAAACAATATTTGGTAAATGAGTAATGATTAACACAGCCTGACAAATGATTCATAGATAAAAGCAACATGCATTAAACATAATTCATCCAATCATTTTGCTTATTTGTTTACAAGGTTGCACAGCAAGGGACTTGCGGCCTACAAAAAAGGCTGGACAAAAAGCGCGAAGCATTTCCAAGGCTAATTCAAAGATGCAAATAAAACCCAGGATATATTATTACAATTCTGCAATTGTGAACGTGTACACCTCTGAAGGTGCTTGTTACTGGGGAAAGTTAAAATAATGTAAAACATATTAGTTGATCTTATGACACAACACTCTAACAAACACGCACACACTTTTTTAGAATTAGGAAGTATATATTTTAATGCTGTTCTTAGATTTCAACTCATATAATTATGTGCATACCTGAATATATGTCTATAAAACAGCTCTTACATTGAACATTTAAAGGATTATGTGACCAAGCAAAAGATCAGAACAGGACCAGTTGAAGCAGATTGTGTGCCTGGAAAATGACCTGGAAGATAACAGGTCATAACTACAGGAAGCTCATTAATGCCATTTAGTTTTGACAGTCCTACTAATAATATAGTGTTGTGCTCATCCAAGCAAAAAATATGTAATAACATAATAGATCACATTTCTCTGGATGATGGATATATCATTATTTATTTGAAAATAACTCTCTCAACATTACCTCTACCATTATTTCAGATCAAGTTTCTTTTACACAAACCAGTAAACAGCTTGTGAAGTTAAAAAGTACCATGAGTACTATGTAGTGGGCATTAGCCTGTGCAAGATCATTTATCTTAAAAATGATATGAATTAAAAAGCATAATTATAGCTATGCCTATTCAGACAATGATAGTTAAAATACCAAAAACACATTTAATGTGGTATGACGTGATATGGCCTGAGAGGTCACTCTATATAATTATATAGCCATGGTTGTTTTACTATTTGGGGTAGAAAAAAAAAGAAAAAGAGAAAAGGGGGTTTATTTATTAAAAATAACTAGAAAAGTTATGGCTATAGCATTTGTAATTCACAGTATAGTTTTGCTATCATATTTTATTTATTACCATGAAACAGTGTTTGCATTATAAAGTTGTACCTTATGTGGACTTTTTCACCTGTCGGGAAATTCAAAGTTTAAGGAGGTGTTAGTACTTTCAGTTTTTAAATAAGAATGATTGGGATAATAGTATCAAATACTGAGCTGTAAGCAAGGAACTGCATTTTTACATAGTGGCCTTTCATTGTCCGGAAGCACCTGCTGTTTATTATGTTTGTGTACTTCTGTATTGGTTCTGACTTTTGTGCTTTTTAGTTATCTCTGTTTGTATCTAATTTTATAGTTATGTCTTGTTTCATCTTTGTTCCTGAAATCTCCTAGTTCCTACCGGTGGCCAATCAAGGGAGGGCCGGTGTGTATGCAGGTTTTTGGGATAACCTTTAGGGCAGCTGATCAAACCCAGGTGTGAGAACTCTTCAGCCAATCAGTCCTCTAATTGGTAATCTAATTAGGGAGTTGCAGTGAAAACCTGCACACACAACAGCCCTTTCAGGATAAGACTGGCCACCCCTGTTGTAGCGTTTCAGTACCTAGTATTTGATTAAGTGTCAATGGCCCGCACCTGTTCCTTGTCTAGCCCTCATGTAAAGTTGCCTCCAGACTGTATTGAGTATGGTTATGTCTCTGTTAAGTTCAACCTCGCCCACAGGTTTCCCAAATGTCCTGGGTGCTATAGATTCCACCCATGTACAGAACCAGGCCCAGGCCGCTGGCCCAATGGACGCAGACCACATGAACAGGAAATCTTTCCACAGCCTCAATGTACAGGTATGTAGGTTTGGAGAAACACTACACATTGTCAGGTGTAGGGATTTAGCACTGAATAGGATGTAACATTTTATACAGAACAATGAATGCTCTGCCAGGCAAAGTATGTTGTATCACTGAATCCACTCTCTGTGTTTAGATGATCTGTGATGGGGGAACTGCCTCATTTCCAATGTTGAGGAAAAATGGCCTGTCTATGACTCCAGGATCTTTAAAGCATCCTCACTGGCACACAAGTTTGCAAAAGGCAAGAGAATATATCAACCACTTTCAACGAACATGTATATTTCATGGAAATTAATGAGACGTAGTCATCTCACTATCCAAACAGTTTTTAAAGCTATTTGGTATAAATTTCTTTCATGTTACAGTAGGGGGTGTCTTTTGAACTGCTGGAATGTCAAACTGTACACAACAATACTTTCTTCTTACAGGGGAGTTTAGTGGAGTCCTACTTGGGGACAAGGGTTATGCCTGCTTGCCATACCTTTTAACCCCTTACCCAGAACCTTAAACTGAGGCAGAGAAGGCATTTAGCAATGCCCACTGTAGGCAATGGCACGAATTGAGATGACCTTTGGCCAACTAAAATCCAGGTTCGAAATTCATACACCCCACATTTCTTGCAGACCAACCTTTCAGGCTAACATATTTCTCCCTGTAGATTTAGATGCCAGAGTAAGGCCAGACCGTGCATGAAACATTGTGGTTGCCTGTGCAGTCCTACATAACACCGGAAATATACGCAGGGAGAGACTGCCCACATTAATGGCAGAGCAGCAGTGGGAGGACATTCCTGCTCCTGAAGGGGGAATAGATGGAAGGAACCTTAGGCATGCACCTACTTCACATAGCCACTTATTCAAAAGATATTCCTTTTAATCAGACATCGTTTGAAGCTGTGGAGAGAGAGGAAATTTAAACTCAGTTCAAACCATATACCTTTGCGCTTTTAGCGTGTACATTCTAGCAGACATGAATACTGCTAGCCATGACATTCACCATGGTTTGAGTTTGGGTTTATTACGCGCTACTAGTTTTATCATGCCTCAGGCATGTTATGGGGACGCAGCAGGTTCTGTGTGCTGGGTGACTGCGGTCCCTTTAAGTACGTATTTGTTTTACTTACAGAGTAATTCCTCTGGTTTGGTTAATAAAGATGGCGGACCTGTTCCTCCCTTGCTAAAAGCTGTCTGCCCTTTTCCTCCAATACCAACAACTTGCATCCTTCTCTAGTTTCTTGATCTCCAACTTCGTTTTCTTTATCGGAAGCCTTTTGTACTCTGCTAAGCTTCTCCCTTTCAACAGACAGGAGCAGCTTTCTTTTTTAAATGGCACGTATATCCTGTGACAAGAGATAATGGGTCACAAAGAAGTTTAGCATGTTGTTAGTAGTAATAATAAGTAGTTACTCATTTCACTCCTTGCTGAAGGGGACAGTGTTCTGGTTAGGGCATTTTCTAGACCACTGCCAAGTCATAGATCAAGAACTTAAGCTTATTAGTAAAATGGAAAGACAAGACGGTTATTTGTGCAATTTAAATGCTTTATGGTTTAAAGTACTTTATGGAGATCAAAGAATAAATCAGTCGATGTACAGGTAGGTGGTATGACCTGCTTGGCATTGCTGCCTGTCGCACCTCCTCCGGTGCCCATGGGTCAG
>JAODKL010000021.1:22846998-22872344 GCA_026780765.1 Petrocephalus schoutedeni | reverse complement strand
GACCCTACCAGGGGCATAAAGCCCCAGACAACTTAGCTCCTGGGATCCCGGGAACACGCAAACCCCTCCACCACGGTAAGGTGTCGGCTCAGGGAGAGGGGTATCCAGTGATACAGCAGTTAATTATATGATAACATACTTAGAAGTGTTTATTTAAAAAAACACAAAAAAACACACATCTGACTGGTACTGGCAACATAACATTTTTAAAAATGAATACAACAGCAACAACAACTATGACACAATGTGCTTTGTTACTTAAAATATACAAGGTCATATTTGTTGACATATGTATAAAAAGAAAAATGTGAAATGATACACAGGCGTAGTTGTTCTCTTACAGACCTTTTACAAACTATGATGACTCTGAAATGTAACAATGTTACTGCTCAACAGTCAGCAATAGAACAAAAAGGTATATATCTAAAAAAATGAAACATGATAATTGCTGCAATGCAATCAGCCGGGCAGATGCTACTGGGAAACTTAATGCATCACTTTGAGTATGGTGGCTGTGTCTATATGCAAGAGTGAAGCTCGTATTCACAGATTCCTTAATTTTTTCTATCATGCTTTTATACAGTCCATTGTATCCATCGTTTAGACAAGCCTTTCAAAGTCCCATTAGAATGTTTTTTTTTTTTCTCTCCTGCTGATGGCCTTATCTTTTCAGCCTTTTCGGTAACTGTGCCATTTGTGTCCTTTTGTCATCATGGACATGAAGTGCTCCAAGTTTGATTTAATGGATGTCTCTAGGCAACACACAGGAAACGGACAGTATGTAGTATCAGCAGGGTGACGCACAGCGCTGGGTCAGTGGCACTGATGGCTCCAGAAGCTGGTGGGTAGGGAAGAAGAAAAAAAAATCATGAGTTTAAACTGTAGCCAAGTCCACTTCTACTTACACTGCATGTGTTACATTGATAAATAATTATATTATTAAACGTTAAGGTTGTTCTGTCAGAAATCAAAGAACAATTCAGTATATAAGATGGTACTTCTCTGTTGCTGCTTTTTTTCCATTTCATTTGCTATCCCATTTTCATTGCTTTTACTATAATTCAAAAGTAGATAACTAACTGACTGACTGACTGACTAACTGAATGGTTGAAAACTCGAGGAACCAGTAAACAATCTTACCCTCAAATCTTGGGAAAACCCTGAGTTTACATGAAGAAAGATTCCCTACTACATGCCCAAGAATATAGCACAATAAGATGCATTCTTCTCTTTTTCCTTAAGTCCCCTTTTCCTGTTCTGCCCTTTGGCAAGTGAAGGGATCCGCCTTCTCTCATTGGCAGAGATATCTCCCTCATACGGCAGCCAATGGGAAAGGCTTTTACCCCATACTGAAATAACAGGTGTATATCTGACAGGCTCAGAGAGAGCTAGCGCGGAGCTTCTCTGTTTATCATTAAGCACTTTGGAAACTCTCCACTCCCAGCTTTCCCAGGATACCATAATTTCTGCTGCCAGTGACTACAGTGAAAACCTTGAAATATGTATACAAAATCTCCCAAAAGGATATCCTTCATATTTTATTTTTTACATCTGCTTAACTTTTGCAGTCATAATATACAAATCACCATTACACTGCCTGTGTAAGTCCAGTTTTCAACAGCAGAACAGAACAAGAAACATTCCTAAGACTATTAAAAACAAACAAAAAAAAAGTTTGAAATTTTGAAAGTTTAGTTTTAACTATGAATTCATTTGACATATTTATATATATAACTGCAATTATATTGGTTTTTTGGGTTTAGTTCAATGTTTATTTTGACATGAATAATTTGACATTAATAAATAAATAATAGTATTTTAAAACGGGAGTTTATATCAGCCTAAATGAACTTCAGTCTCATTTTCTCATATAACACTGTCAATAGTTGAATTAATCAGAGAAAAAAAGAATCAAAGGCCCTAGGACTAAGCCTTGTGGCACTACACAAATAATAGGGAAGGTCTAAGATGTCCAGCACTTTGAGGGGAAATATTCCCTCACTCGTTCTGCATTATTTTTGTTAGTTTTTTCACCAATATTCTTCAACTCTTAACTGTTTGTTGCAGATTCTCATTTACCGTGACGCATTTCTCGTTTGCTTAACCCAAAGACATACTGTATGACTGATTGAGGTTGTTATAGTTCACTAACATATGCAGGGGTTTATGTCTGTTAGACCATAAGAAAGAAATAAACACCGGCTCTGGGGCGAATCTAGGATTTGACCCTTGAGGGGCCTGAGCCCCCTGAAGAACCACTAGACGTCACCTGCCCATGATATTTTTTGCAAAAATCTGCTGAGTGGATGATGAATTGGACCGCCACAATAAAATTTCTACATACAAAATCTATATGAAAATCCCAAATAAGGTCTATGCACCTGCTCATTCAAGTATGGAGTCTGAGACAACATCTTGCCCTCCCCTTGCTTCCATTCCCAGTGTTTAATGACAACATTTAAAGGCTGTGTATCTGTAACTCACAACAATGTAATTAAAACCAACAGGCAATTAAAACCCAGGATCAACAAAAGTTTCATTATTGAAGGAGTTCCACAACTGTAAATCAAGTAAATTATTTAACAAATTAATTTAATAAATTATTTTAAATGTAAACTTATTGAAGTTTGTCATAAATACAATACTTGGTATATTTCATAGCAGGCTACCAGAAAAATAATTCCAGATTCCAAAGCTGATGGGTCAATGCATCCTTCCTACTAAACATATATCAGGACACTAGTTCACAACTTATATAGTTGTCATAATGACTGATAACTTCAGCAGAAGCTGCAGCATGGTGAAACTGCCAGAGAATAATTTTGGCTCATATTTCTTCCCTATGATATTCAGACATAGTTCAAGTCATGCCTTTCCATGGCATCAAACATTCATGCGCATCGGAAATGTATAACTGTAAAGATAATAAATGGTATCTTGGAAATGCTAATGGGGTCACACTGCAGGGAGCTTGACTTCTAAGGATATTCCATCCATCCGTTTTATGTAACTGCTTGTCCTATTCGGGGTAATGTGGGGTCTAGAGCCTATCCCAGAAGATACCGGCACAAGGCAGGGAACAATCCAGGATCAGGCACCAACCCACTGAAAAGCACACTTGCACACCAGTCACACACATGCTGGCAATTTAGCAACTCCAATTAACCTCAGCATGTGAGGAAAACAGGAGGACCTGGAGGAAACGCCACAATGACATGGGGAAAACATGGAAACTCCACACATATAGAGCCATGTCGGAGACTAAGTCTCAGAGGTGTGAGGCAACAGTGCCAACCACTGCACCACCATGCCACTAATCAATTTCTGTTTTCTTTTTCAGCATAAAGTCCAATCATTTTTAATCCTGTTGACCCCACTGACATATTCATACAATTGTTTTTCCAGCCAAAATCTGCATTAACATTAAGGATTATAGCATAAATGTGTTTAAGCAGAGACCGAGACATTCATATAGCACACTGAATATCACGATTTGTCTCTGTCACACCTGCCGTGTTCCCACCTGGCCACTAGGGGCTTTGCTGGCCATCCCATGTCCTCTTCTCTTAGTCCAAATCACTCGCACCTGAAGTTACGTTGTTCTCTAGTTAATCCTAGTGTTTTCTGTTACTGTTTACCCAACCTTCCCCGGTGCTTCATTTACACCTGATTTCTCCTGAGCTGTCCTCCCTACACCCTGCTTTGACCCATCGTGGTCCTTTTATTTAATACTCATCTTCAGTCGCGACACTGAGTCATGGTAAACACATGATCAAGTTTGACACTACATTTTTAAGATACAGTTAATGACAGAAAATTTGTTACTTACACAGGGCTGCTCGCCCTGGTTAATTTTAATGGGAATTGAAAGCTTTTAAGACTATGAATTAAATGAAGCTTATCCCCAGCTATGTCACTGCTGTCACATGCTTGATAACAAACATACATGAAGCTAATACACATTTATAGACAGTAAATGGGTCTGTGCTAAAAATAGCTCATGTTATTTTGTGTAACATTTCGTAGCTATTATCCATTTACTTTTATTTGCCCAACGAAGTATGAGAGAATGGCTTCGCACCTCAGGAGAGCACTTGATTTTCTAAATTCCAACAATTATGGAAACGCTGTAACCTAGCACCGCAAACTATTGAAACATACTATTGAAGCTACAACTACGAGACCAGGAAAATATTAACAGCAATAAATCCAGCGGTTAGACATAAGCATAAGGGAATGTAACCGTAAAGTTTCTGCCTGCAGAGTAGGTGATTTTAATACAGCGTTGCATGGTACTAATCTAATGTACAGACTACAGAGATAACAGTATTAATTATAGTGCCAGTGATGTGTCACAGTCCTAAGCCCCTTCACCTAATGTTTTAAAAACACAAAATTAAAAGTCCCAATAAAAGTGTCATGGTTTGCAAGATGAAGGGCATGAGGGCAGGTGTTAAGGAAAAGAAAAGGCACTTTATTGAATGGAACAGGAGCAGGGGAACAAACCAGACCGCCAGTAGTTGAACCAGGGAGACTAGGACGGTTAAGGGCACAGGCAACCAGAAGTCTGACATCAGTGACTGAACTTGGGAGCACGGGATCGAGAAACGCTTATATATGGGACTAACGAAGAGCGGACGCAACGCAGGTGTGGGGGGTTAGCACAGTGGGATTGGGGATGACGTGAAAGACACATCTGGGAAGAATCAGAAGGGATTTGGAGAACCAGCAGCGACCCCTGCTGCTCATACCGGGGAATGGATAGAACAGGTCATGACAGAGCCCCAAAGCCTCAAAGCATGCGCTCAGATCATGGGAGACACCACTACAATCAGAACTGGACGGAAGGGACAGAGACCAAACCAAAATGGAATCAAGAAAACAAGAAACTCACGATGCAGGACTGGACCGGGAACACAGAGAAGATACCAAGACCAGGGAAAAACAGAGGTGGGACAGGGTAACAGGACTGGCACTAAGGTGCAACCAGACGAAGCTGGGAATATCTGGGAAGTCTTCCTGATTCCGGAGAGCTGGGCAGTGTCCCTGGGACATGGACCTTTCTGGACCAGACCATCAGCGAGGCAGGGCCCGGCAGAGCTGCAGGGCCTAAGGGCTTCATTTGGATAGCAGGGTCAGAGGGCATCAAGGGGACTGTAGGGCTGGTGTAGGAATATGCCATGGGTCCAATTCCCTTGGCTTCTGCAGGAGAGCGGCATGGGGAGACAGCGTCAAGTGAATGAGAGTCTGAGCGGCCGGCATGAATGATGTGCCCCACGGGGAGAAGGGGACTCTGCCAGCCCCTCCCTTGGGCCCGGACCTATATGCTAGCCCCCTCGGACTGAGGCAGGGGCCCATGGAGCAGGACTCAGGGCAAGGCCCAGAGGATCTTACTCAAAGTTGTCCGGAAAGGTATCCTCTAGATAAATCTAAACAGCCTGGCATCAACTAGGGAGTTGGGCGCCTGGCTGGCGCCGATGGGGGAGTTGGGCGCCAGCCTGGCGGTGATCTGCAGGAGATGAGGAGACCGCCAATGGGGAGCCAGAAGACTGCGAGGCAGGAGCCGGCGAGACAGCAGAAGACTGAGGTGGAAGCAGCAGGACACCAGGAGACTGTGAGTTGGGTGCCTGTGGGACACCAAGAGACTGCAAGGCGGTCACCGACGAGAAATGAGGGAACGAGGCGGGCGCTGGCAAGACATCCGAAGATGAGGCAAGAACCAACGGGATGGGAGGAGATAAAGCTGGAGCCAACAGGATGGCAGGAGATGAGGCTGGAGATGAGATGAGGATCTGGAGGCGACCAGGGCACAGCCAGGGCACCTGAAGCAACCACTGGGATTCCATGCAGCACAGCAGATGAAACAGAGCAAGTCGAGCAGCACAGATCAGTGTCCTGATCAGAAGACTGGTCTCACCTGAGTCAAACACAGGCTACACGACGTCTCCAGGTTCAGGTTCAGGCTACACAGCTGCTGCAAGACCAGGTGCAAGTGGTGTTACCCTTCTTGGGCCCAGAGCCTGGGACTCGAGTGGGGCAGCCCTCTTGAGGTTGGGGAATGTGGAGCACGGGCATGGGGGTCCTCTCCAGGCAGGGAGCCTGAAGCACAGTTGTAGTGGCCCCATCTGGGTCAGAGACCTGTGACTTGGACTGCAAGGCCCCTGCTGTGCCGGACTCTGGAGACTCAAGAGAATCGGTTACTGGATCTGTAGGCTAGGGAGAAGCAGGCCCTTGTGTGCCTGACTCTGGGGGTCGGGCAGAACGAGCCCCTATAGGCCAGTTTCTGGAGGATCGGTGTGGTAATGACCTCCCCTACAGGCTCCAGAAGCAAGACAACAGCCTCTCCTGAGCAGGACTCTAAAGCTATACTGGCCTCTCCTGGGCAGGGCTCTGAAGTTACAGCAGAGGCTTCCACTGGGCAGGGCTCTGGAGGCACCGGGTCAGACGAGGCAACTTCACGCTGCAAAAAGACGGCGAGTAGAGTGGGTTCACACTGCAGAGAAGGCATTGAGCTCAGAGGTTTCATGCTGCTGATTGCCAGCAAGCTGAGCAGCTTCATGCTGTGGAGAGGCGGCATGCAGAGTGGCCTCACATTCCAGGGAAGCAGTGGGCAAAGCGACATCACACTCGATTAACTTCTGCATCTCCCCCATTCAATGTCATCTTCTCTGTTTCCTGGGGATCCACGCATGGGGGGAGCCCCTCCAGTATCTACTCTGCCCGCATAAAGAGCTCTATGTCCTCGTGCATTTCCATACGGTGGGATTTCAAAGGGAGAATTCCTCGACTTGCAGATGGGGTCCCTCCAATGGGTCCCACACCTCTGGTGACTTCGCTGGTCTGGATCCAGGGAACTTGGTATCCAGTCCACTGGATGCAGGGTAGCCTGAAAGCCTTGGAGTAACAGCCCTGGTTACTTTTGGAGTTTGCTCACTCTGTCATGGTTTGTGGGATGAAGGACTTGAAAAAAGGGCCTTTATTGAATGGAACAGGAGTAGGGAAACAAACTAGAACACAAGGGGTCGAATCAGGGAAACTAGGATAGGCAAGGGCACAGGCAACCAGGGAGCTTACATCAATAACCGAACTGGGGAACAGAAGACTGGGAGGCACTTGTATACAGGACTAATGAGGGACTTACATCATGCAAGGGTGGGCAGTTAGCACAATAGGGTTGGGGATAATGGGACAGACACACCTGGGAAGAATCAGAAGGGATCCAGGGTACCAGCAGCTGATACTGCTGCTCATACTGGGGAATGGACAGGACAGATCGTGACCCGTCAAAATAGTTTAAATTAAATTTTAACTATTCAAGCAAACAAATATTCACTGGGGGCAGTGTAGTATGTAAAACTCCAATGGGATGATGTAAGACCTGGGGGCGGGCGGGTATGTTCTGCAGTACTTGTGGAGCAGTGCTTCACCAGAAAAAGAAAAGAAAAAACTGTAAAATTCCTATTACATAAAATATCATTTTAATGCCAATGTATCTTCAGAAACACGATTTCCATGTTCCATGTCCCCCCCCCCCCCCCCCCAACATTTTTGCAGTGTGAGATACATTTACCAGTAAAGTAATTTAGGGAGGTAGCGAGCCGCAACAGGCAGGTTCTCCCTCGATACATTTTGCCAAACAGCAGTAGTGCCTTTATAGATTTCGCTGACTGGGGGTGCTGGGATTGACTGGGAATGTCTCACTGACTGATTGTTGAGCACTGGTATAAGTTAAAGAGCCACGAGCTCTATTTACCCAGTTTACCCAGTTTGTTTTTTTTTTCAAATATGCACAGATGAATGGGAATATGACAGTATACACAGGGCAGCTTATATAGAAATAAAATAATGTGTTATGTTACATCAGCCTAAAGACACAAATGGTCATTTCCTTCTCATCTGCCTATTGCATGTGTCTAATTTTAGGCTGTTATAGATGTGAGGCATAATTTCTCTACACAGTGTGAGAGGGATCCCCATGTGTTATACAATTTGTGAGTTGAGCCCTTCATTGTTTGTCTAATTTTTTTCCAATTTTATGAAAGAAAGAATGTCTCCTATCAGGAAACCAAACAAGGGGGCAATTGGAGAATTATACCCAAATAAAATCAGACGCCTTGCCAGAAATATGATAAACGCAACAATTTCAGCTTTACATGAAGAGAATACCACAGAGGGGTGGATCACTAGTCCTAAGACTCCTGACAAAGACCCAAAGACCTTGGTCGATATTCATATAGAGCTGGACAGAACCAAAATGTATGTGCTAGGGGGTCGATGAGGGGTAGATTTTATCGAATCTAACTTTGGTCTAGGGGATATGGTGAACTATTGAACACTGAGTTGCCTTGATGAAGCATTCACACAACGCAGGGCTGATTCCCATAGCGCCTCAGGAATATCCTCGGCCAAGTCCCCCTGCCACTCAGTCTTTATAATGTTAAGAGCTGCTGGATACAGACCGTGAATTTTATTATAGATATGTGAGATCATACCCCTGATATTTTGTAGAGGCATGAATAAGGAAACTATACGAGTGGTGTGTGGAGTATTAGGAAATTGACATTTTAAGAATGTTACGAAAGCTACGAATGAAGCTACAGATATGCAAATATCTAAGAATTGTCTGGGCAGCGAAAATTTCCGTGTGAGCTGTAGGAACGGTGCAAATGAGTTACCCATATACAAATCTGTAAATGCCGTAATACCTAAGTTAGACCATGCAGCAAAAGCTCCATCTATCATACAGGGTGGAAAGGCAGGGGTAGCAGCACAAGGGGCAGACATGGAGTGTCAAAAAGTTGAATTGTTTCCTAAAACTGCAGATTCTCAATGACGTTTTGACTGAAATATTTTGAATTAATACTTTTATTATGAAGGTAGAGATACAGAGGGGGCATGTACCCTTCAATATTTAACTTGGCTCCACTAACACCCTCCCCACCCCCCATACACATAGAACTTTGCCTTTAAATTCATCATATCAAGTTGTGTCCCCCTCAAAATCAAAATCTCTCCTTTGCCCTTGTGTTTATACTATAAATAAGATTTTTTATTCAGATGTTTTAATTGTGCAAAAGGAACATGCGAGTGTCATCATGCAATTAAGTCTTTTGGGAAATGTAAGGATTGATAGCTTGATCAATGAAGACGTCCAGTTAGCCAATCACAATGCAACAGTGAGGAAAAGGGAGATTCTGGAAAGGTTGATTGATGTAATTTCATTCTTGGGTCGACAGGAGCTGGCATTTGAAGGACATGATGAGAGTGAAAATTCTGACAAGAAAGGAAACTGCAGAGCATTGACAGATGTGCTTTCTCACTATGACAATATTCTGGCTTTTCCTGGTGTGTTTGTGTCGCACATGCAATGTAGACCAAAACGGTAATGCAAAGCTTCTCTCTCACATTTTAAGTCACTCCGTTAATTTTACTTGTACTTCTATAATGAATGTAGATTAAAAAAGGGTGCACCTCTTGGGAAGAAAATAACTTTTTGTTAGCACCACTTTCTAAACATCAGTGTGGCAGGTTAATAGTTACACAGATCCAGAAGCAGGCTAACGAGGTCAACATTTGATTTAAATAAGCAACCAGCTGAAAATATTTAGGACGGATGTATGGCAAATATTTTTATATTTTATTTAAAACGATACATGCCTTCTCTGTGAAATATCTCAAAAAGACAGACGTGTTAAACAAATGTAGATAATATTTTCTTCTGTTTAGATCATAGTGACAAGAATACACTGTGTCATTCTGATATGGAGTAGCCCCCTCTGCATCTTACTTCACTGCCATCCCTATATCAAACGAATACTTGCATAATGCATCTATCTGCAGGGAGCTTACGTTTACTAGAAATACATGATTTAAAGTCGTCTTTGAAGGACCAATTGCATCATCCATTGTCGAATTCCAGCTTACAGTGTGGTTAGGTGATGAATGGCAATCGAGCTGTATGTATGTGCAGGTATAAATACTCTCACATGACAATCATATCAGCTGTGATTCTGCAGAGCAATTGGGTGATGGGATAAGAAGCCGTGGAAAAAATAGAATGTAGGAGGGTCCAGAAAGCATGAAATGAATTGAAATTGACTGGAGGAGGAAATCCCAACACGAAAAGGGGCAACTAAAATATTAACAGCATGTTTTGGAAAGCTGTGTTCCAGGCTGCTCCAGACTAACAAAAAATATTTTTATTGGCTAATGGTTTTGTCCTGCCATGTAAATGATGAGGGAAGACGATTTGTTACAAGCAGGGCATAGAAAAGAGAGGTCTTATTTAATACTCAGCTGACTCAGCAGATTTTTTTAGAAGCAAAAAACAGTCACCTCTGAGACTCAGCAGCTAACAAATGCAATAAGTATACATGCACAGACGACCAACCCCAAAAGGAAAAAAAAGCCAAATCAATCAACCTCCTAACTATGTCAGATATGGCACGTGGTGTTCCCTGATTAGCCAGCCATAGCTATTGTAATGAAACGACCTGCCATTACTGCTTTGTGATTATTTTTTGTTCCTTTGTGACTCTGCCACCCCCTGCTCACTCTGGTAAATGGTGCTCTCTGGTGAGTCATCCCGCAAACAAAGGCTTCACTCGGATGAGCTGGCGTGCACTGCACCGGTATTCTCCTCACGGATTCGCTGCCTCTGTCACTTGTTCTCGCTGTGCGCCCTGCGAGAGGCAGAGCCGTGGTGGCAGCTTGGCGGGGGGGGGGGGCGTGGAGGCGAGGGAGAGGGGCGGGAGGTAAGCAGGCTTCCGTATCACTGAAACGCTCGGATAGTCATCTGTTGTTGCTGTTGAAGGTTTGCAAACAAATCCCTCTGACTCTATACTAATATCCTTCCACCTGCAGGCTTTGTCAGCCTTGTAAGGGAAACACATGCTGTCTCAAATCTGCTCTCTCCTGTTTTGTGAATTAATGGAACGGTACAACACACACCCAAGCACATGCCCTCCTTCCAATATGAGACCTTCAACCGGATGGTGGATCCTCCTATTTCTACAGCCATATGTTATAAATGAACCAATGGATCAAAGTCATAGAGACTCACACAGGTTTGCACTATGGCAGCAGCACTATATTTCCTATGAACTGCACACACAACGCAGGATGAGATTTGGACCGCTCTTTTCAGATGGTTCACATGACCTGGCAATGTGAGGTTCCATCTCCGAAGCATATTTGCAATATAATTGACAGCTATGCAGGCGCCAACCCTGTTACCAAGAGCTGGAGCAGGGCCTGCGCCAACCACAACTGAATCCTCATCTCAC
The DNA here is from genome assembly GCA_026780765.1 of Petrocephalus schoutedeni. Taxonomy (NCBI): domain Eukaryota; kingdom Metazoa; phylum Chordata; class Actinopteri; order Osteoglossiformes; family Mormyridae; genus Petrocephalus; species Petrocephalus schoutedeni. The sequence continues at coordinate 22,861,059 of JAODKL010000021.1, read as the reverse complement.
AAACCTTTTTTTCAACATATAGAAAATCTGTATTTATCAGAAACAAATATGAGGATAATTTGGCTCTTATCAGGCTCTTACTCATCAAATATTGTTCTGCAATTTCTTGAAAATAACTTTCGCCTACACCTTCACAGACGACAACAACCAGCAGTTTCTGATGTCGCCACTAGGTGCCAGCATAGATCTTTGACTCACCCGTCCCGTGCTGCTGCCTGAGTATGGCCACATTGCCAGGCTGTGGTGAGGCTGAAGATTTGCTTGCTGGGGTTGCCACTGTTGTGGTGGTAGGAGTCAGACCACGTCCGGCTGGCAGAGGCGCCCAGACTTTTCCCTGACCTGGCCCAGAGGTGGCCCGCCCACTGCCCATAGTATTGCTGTTTCTCAGTGGCCATCGGTTCTGAATGTGAGAAACGGCCTCCTCGGCAACCATGCCGTCACGCGGAGTGACGTGCAACGTGGCTTGGGCTCTGTGTTCCTGAGTCTCGTCCGCGTTGTTGCCCAGCACCCGGCACTCATACATCCCTTGGTCCACCTTCCGCACATTCGAGAGACGAAGTCTGTGCGAAATGGCATTTCCCTGGACTCGGACAGTCTGCCACAAGAAAGACAGCAAGTCTGTGAACGCTTTCTGCTCCCTTCTATTTATATGGGCCTATTTCGCTAGTTAGACAGCTGAAGAAAGCTGACGCAGTTATACTTTGAAAGTGGGAACTGCATAACAATTTGATAATTAGCAAAATAAAACAAATAGGGTCTTTGCTATTTGAAACTGAACTGTGTAAAGTGAATTTTTAATACTCATAAATAAATTAATAAACCAGAGCATGCATAATAAATAACCACAGCAGGAGGGGAAATATATTATTATTATTATTATTAATAAACTTATTTAAAAATTACATATACTTCGTATGTTTCCATATTTCAAGAGATCACTCAGCCCTTTAATGCTTAAAAAATAAGACCAACATACCTAAATAATAATAATAATAATAATAATAATAATGATGATGATGATGATAAACTCACACTTATTTTTGTAGCATCCTTGGTACCAATCTGAAACAGAAAGTTTGAAATGTTTTTTATCAGACAAATACCGCATACATTTTCAGCAACTTTTCATATTTCACATCCATCTGTATTGGTTTGTTTTTTCTGTGCTGTCATAGCCTTCAGGTGTATGTGAGTATAGCGGTAAAGGGAAATTATGCAATTGGTTGTAATCTCCTACACAGAACGATGGCTACCTGAGCGACAAGCACTGTTTTGTACCCTTTGAAAATGTCATAAAAGAAAGCACTGTCATTTCGGCGGTTGTGAAATTATCATTTTGAAATCCAACTGCAAATACATGTATAAAGTACAAAATGCCCTTTTCTTCGTTTTGTATAGTGTAACATTAACTTTACTAGAAATCATTTTAAGGTTGATTTCCAGGTTGCATAAGCATGCTCCTACAACTGTAGACGTACCTTGGCTCGGCTCGCCGGGACGCCCATCTGTACTTCGTGTGCAAGTTTTCTGGGTGCCGATTCCTTAAGATACCACCACTGGATCTCCAGTGAAAACGGCGTGGACCCCGTTGTCCGAAAAGCACAAGGCATTTCAATGTCTTCCCCTTCGCCGACGTTCACATCTCTCGGGATTTCGGTAAACGTCGCTATTCAGTGAAGAAAATTAAACGGAGATGATGTATCGGCAACCTACACGCTGCAATTTCCGTGCGCTTTTTGTTAGTTTGTTTATGCGCAAATGGAAAGCTGTTTGCGTAATACATATTAACGTTAAATAAAATGCGTCCCTGCCTCAATGAGGTTGCCATATTTTTTCATCCTATATGAATTACAACATGTATTGACATATAGGCGACGCAGCCAATTAAGACATCTTTTTTTTTTTGGTTTTAAGTTGTACACACGTCCCATTCTACAGTTATCTTGATACGATTAGTGTGCATGGATATTATGGTCAGAAATGTCACGCTTCAATCATTTTTATGCGTGTGCCAGATGTATTGCAGCATCAAACATCCATTTCATTAATGGATTGTGTTATATATAGCCTTTAAACTGTCGCCAAACTGAGGAACCTATATTGTTTTCGTTTTATAACTGAACAAAACAAATCTTGATATTCACATTTAATGAACAAATACCTATTTATGGCAACAAAATTAAGTATTTAAGAAACTATAGTGTTTGTGGATTGGACAGAGGTAGGTCCTGTATACTTACCGCTTACTAATAACAAGAGTGGCGCATTTATCATGAGATAGTAAATCACACCGTTGATTCCCCGTTTTTCCATCTCATACATAAGGTAGCCCGATTAAAGAAAAAGCAAAGAATAAGTGCGGATGGTCATCAGACTCCAGATGTTTGTAACACTGGCGGCACAGATGGATCTCGCTCTCATTTGTTTTGTTTGTTTCCTTTCTTGTTAAATGATTTCCTCTGAATGAAGAAGGTACTCCCCCATAATAGCGGTAAGGTGGTCCCAGCGCTGTCCCGTCAGCAGGACAAAAGCAAGTAATCCGAAGGTCACAAACACTCAGTTACCTCCCTGTAAATATGATTTCCTTCAGCATGCGGCGCTTATATTTTCCCGATTTGCCTCAAACTACAACTAAACTTATTTTCAACTGTGCAGAGCATGCATTTCCCGATTTCTTGCGGACGACACGTTTTCCCGGGATTTTCTCGACTACCCATCACTACAGCTTGCCACAGAGGGCCCGCTGAGGACAAAATATATCCTTGTTCTGATGGAGACCAGGAGATCAGTCGACAGCCAGTTTTGTCTGTTAAGTATCTGGGGGAATGGCAGCGAGGAAGCGCGCGGGCGGGCGGGCGCGCGCGCGCGCGTGTGTGTGTGTGTGTTTGGGGGGTTTATGCATAGAACACATTTGGGGACTAAAATCTACAAAATGTATAGAAACCGGAATCTTCCTTACTTTTGGAGACAATTTCAGGTCCCCATTTGGATAACCTGAAGTTTATGAAAATCAGAGAATGCAATCAAAAACATAAAAATGCTAGGAGTCAGGGCTGGGTAGGGGTTAACGGTGTCCTGATTAGCATTAGGGTTTTCCCCGTAGAATGAATGGACGGTCCCCATTTTGCACCCTACAAGGTGTAACACTTCCATAAGTTGAACAAGCATTGAAACATAATCAAATAGTTAAATGAACAGGCACGATGTGGGGAATCATTTCACAAACACCAAGGGAGCAAGTACACAAATCACAACAGAACCTTGTCAGCATACATGCATAAAAAACACCAAGGTTATGCGTTTAATCTGTGCATATTAGCACAGCATGTGACATTTGTGGGTTATGTGTGTATTTATCAGTTTCTTGCGATTTATAGTCCAAGATCAATCTTAGCAGTGATCACTGTGATACTGATGAGGAACTATCTCCTCTTCTGTTTTTTTTTTTTTTTTTGTTAAGCTACCTTTCCATTTGGAAATATCTGTTAATACATTCAGCTTACCATCAATGTTTGAACAGAAATATTTACTCATGAGCCCATTTACAAGCAGGGAGCGTATAAGTAAACAAGACTCAAAAAATATAATTTTAAAGCAATGTGCAACAGTACTGGTGTGGTTAGATTACCACATTACCACTCTAATCATCATCTAGTCATCCAATGTCATCCAGGAGGGTCCATTTAATTCAGGAGACTGATTAGCTACAGATTCCTAAAACAGCCTCCCAGCATCTGTACCAAGAAATTGCCAGTCATCCTCCATTAAAATGAGCAGCCTGAGAGTGAGAATGATCAGTCAATAAATGTGGGCATTTAACAATCAGCATTCAAAGAATTGTCAAGCCAAGGGTAATAACATAACCAATTCCTTTTCAATGATGTCCCCAGCCCTACAACACACATAGTGCATCACAGTGACAACATCTGAGTCCTGAAACATCAGAAAATCACTTTCGCTTTGTAACGAGACAGTAATAAAAGTTGATCTTTTTTTTTTTTTTGTTGTCCATGTTAAATCTATAGTGTCAGAGTTTTGGTACTGGTCGTATCTATGAGAGTTAAGCTCAATTTAATGGTCATGGATTTTTTTTTCTGTTACAGAAACTGGAGGTATTGGCATGAATTCAAGATGTTGCATGTACAGTACCATACATATATACAATCTTTTCATTTTGACTTTCTTGCGTGTATTGACTCACTGTTGTATTTTTGTGGTAATGATAACAGTACAGTTACATTGTTTACATCTAAAAAGTTATTGAATAAGGTGTCACCAAAGTCTGAGTATGATGATTTCATTTTTTTTTTAACATTATTGCTGTTGCCATACCTGGTGCGGTGGTTAGCACTGTTGCCTCACACCTCTGGAACCAGAGTCTCTTCCTGGGTTAAATGTGTGTGGAATTTCCATGTTCTCCCCATGTCATTTTGGGGTTTCCTCCAGGTACTCTGGTTTCCATCTGCAGTCCAAAAACATGCTGAGGCTAATTGGAGTTACTATATGTGGACTATATGTTGCCCATATGTGTGAGTGAATGGTGTATGACTGTGCCCTGCGATGGGCTGGCCCCCTGTCCTGGGTTGCTCCCTGCCTCATTCCCGTAGCTTCTGGGATAGGCTCCGGACCCCCTGTGACCCAGTAGGATAAGTGGTTTTGAAAATGGATGGATATTGCCGTACCAGACACACACAACATACAAAAGATGCAAATACACCGATCTGGTGCATGAAAAACATCACCTCCCCATTGTACTTTCCTGCACAGGTGTCATCCCACATGGACTTCACAAAAACCTATAACGATTACGTTTACATCCAAGCATAGACATTATACTACAGTAGGCAACAATAACAGATGCGTGCCACATAGTCAGGAATTTTTTGTCACATTTACAAACCTGTCCTAATGTCTTAGCCTTCGATAGCCTTGGGGATATCCCAGAATTACAAATAATAGTAGTAATAATAATAATGATGATGATGATGATGATGATGACGACGATTATTATTAAAGTCTGTGGCCACTTCATTATCTACACCAAGCTAGTACCAGGTAGGGACCGTTGCATTGCCTACAGAATTGCTTCAAGTATAGGTGAGTTGTGCATTCTGGGATACCTTTCTGTGCACCACTTGCACTGTACTGAGTTGTTCCTTGCCACCTGTGGCCTTACTGTTAGCTTTAATGATTCTGGCAATTCTCCACTGACCTCCCTCATTAACAAGGTGTTTTCACCCCCGAAATTGCCACTGATTGGATGTTTTTGTTTATTTCATCATCCTTTGTTTACTCTAAATATTGCCGTGCATGAAAATCCCAGGCATTTGGCTGTTTCTGAGACGCTGGAAGCAGCACCTCTGGCAAGAACAGTTTCAGCACATTAAAATGACTCAAATCACACATCCTAGCCTTTGAATTTAAATTACTTTGCATTGCACCATAATCTAGTAGTGGGGTTGTCAAAAAAGGCTGGCTTTTGATGATGGTGCAGTATTTATGGCCTGTGTGGTGAGAGGTAATGAAGGATCATAGCATATTGTTGACTGGGGGCAGGGGGTAAAAGGAACTGTACTCTCCATCCTGTCACAGATGGGTAGGTTTACACGTGAAGTGCAGCATCGGCATTTCAACAGAAATCAATATTTCGTATGCAAAGTTTTGTAAAGAAAAACAAGAGCATCTGGATTTTAAGTTTATTATTGAAAAAGCCACTAATATGGATCATTAGAAGACCTTAGAATATTTTTTCCCCAAAAGTTAACTTTCTGGTTGCTGTCAATGAAGCATATTTGATGCAAAGACAATTTAGGAAGGAGAAAATACTTCCCCGTTCCTTTCTTAAAATAGAAAAGCACTCTTGTTGATTAGATGGCACTTCACAGTGTGCTTGGTCCATTCGACAATAGTGGGAAATTATCATTGTCAGAGGAAATGCCTAAGGCAGAGAATATTGTTGGGTGAAGTGGTTTGGTCCTTCATAATCAGTGGCAACCAAACAAAAAATAAAAAAATCCTTGTTTTCCTGATTGTTGTGACAAAAACTCAGTTATATGGCATCAGTTAAAAAGCTAATGACAGTATGCTAAAAGTTAAAATAATTCTGCTGCCGTGTGTATTCAACATCAGTTGACCTGAAAATGAAATGCATCATTTAACATTTTATTAATGTCCAATGAGCTGTCAGAGCACACATAATCATTGAAAAATGTTTTATCAAATAATGCTATAAATCACAATTAAGACCTGCGTGTATGCGAGAGGTTTTTATACATGAAACTGCTTAAGCTATGCTATAAAGGGAAGTACTGCAGTGAGCACCAAACTGTTAAGCAGGCACTCCTTTCATATGTCATGCTGTGCATTGATGCCAAACAACTCTCTGTGTGCTGACCATGTTACTTAAAGCTTCAAAGACATGTATGTATGAAAGTGGCAGCCTTCTTAAGCCATCCATCCACCTCTCCATTTATCCGTCTTCCAAATGCTTACCTGCCATCTCTTCATTTATTACCAGCTGTAAGTAACCTTGGTTGACTGTAAAATTCAACCTTCTGGTCCAAAGACCTAGTGCACATAATGCTTTTATGGGCCAGTAATGACAGTTGCAGTTGCAGCTATAAGCTCAGTCAGCCCTGGAGAGGTGAACCTGAAGGAGGCAATGAAGATAGAAGTGATGATTAGGATTAGCCTGGTCATAGTATTATTCAACAAATACAGAAAAAGGCAGACATTCTGTGGGTTGCACGGGGCATTTTTTTGTATTCAAGCATTTCAAACAGCCTTAATATTTCAGTTCCTTTCGATGAATGTAGACACCCTGAGAGTGCTCCATGCTTTTATTACTAAGAACAATGACAGAAACATTGTAAAACTCATACCTACAGATGCCATGTATTGGGAACAAGAAAACCTTCCTGCCGTTAACAAATATTTCAATTCTTTTGAAACATAGCTACGTGTACTGCTAATGTTTTATGATTACAGAGATTGGAAATGTAACTGATTAGATATGAACACATTGAAATGTCATGCTAATCATTTATTCATTCCCATAAGCTTGGCCTCCATGACACATTCCTTGATTTACCCGTGTAACCTGTACTGGAATTCTAATGAAACAATCCTTGATATTATTGATGTGTTGAAAGCCAATTATTATTACTTTTAGCTCCCTTGAAGGCTTGGCAGTTGTGTCAATAACAGGGTTGCCAACTTTCATGCATCTGGCGTGACACTCACGCTTTCTGACTCTCACGTTCACGCAAGAAATCTTACAGTAAATCTATATCATTCCATTATATACCTAAAATCAGAAGCATTGGGGCAGTTTGCAAACCCCACAGACTATTTACAAAGTAATAAAACTCTTGCATGCATGTGAATATGTGTGCAGACTTGTCTCAAATTGAAAAATCTCATGCCAGCCAGCTGACCAAAATTAGCAACCCTGCAATAGGCAGAGGTCTCTAAATGTAACAAGACAGAAAGCATATATTCATGTTACAGAGCTGAGGAGTTTTGATCATCCTTCTGTTTGCTTTGTTTTTGTAAGGGACTTCTTTGTGTCCCTTAAACTCCCCCCCAGGACTAGTCCTCAAACGTAATATGGGTGCTTGTGATAATGAGCCTACAATCCTGCAGGATGCCAATCAAGTTAATCCTACCAAACATGGAATCTTGAAAAAGGAGACTAAGTACCTTGTTGAATCCATCTTGCTGACCCTACTTGTAGTCCACGGAGGTCCCAGTGTTTACTGGTTTCCAAGCCAAGTGGCATATTCCGCCTCTGTACAGGTTACATAAAAGTCGTTACTTCGATAAAGGCTGACTCTTCTCCCCTATTCATGACGGAGGACTGTATGGATCTGATATGCCAAGTCAAATTCATTACAGGCAGTCCCCAGGTTACGAATGATATCTGTTCCCTAAGTCTGTCTCAAAGTTGAATTTGTTCAGGTAAATCTGAACAATAATAACACAATGCATAATAATAGGTAATAATAGTAATAGTAACAGTTATAACAACAAAAGTAGTGTGTGCTTTCGTTGTTACAAACTACTGCATTTAACTAAAATTTTAAATGCAATAAAATTAATACTGCTTTATGGTAGTCTGTTCCTAAGTATGAATTGTCAGCAAGTCAGATGTTCTTAATCCGGGAACTGCCTGTACAATGTTAGACTTGCTGAAAGGTAACAAGTTCCACTCACTGAACATGCATCTGAAATCTCTACAGCAACACCAGGTTTCTTTATACATCATTTACTTGTGACCTTTGGTTTAGAAAATGCACCCGCTACCTTCCAAAGCTTAATGAGTCAAGTGCAAGCTATTTTTGATAACTGTAAAGCTTACCAGGATGATGATGATGTTGTCACCTTCACAGTTGTTTATTCTGATGCTTGACTAAGTCACCTTCATGCCTTTCTTTGTTTTCACTTTTCCAAGAAGCTTCTCTTATCCTACACTTTGTTAAATGTGAGTTCAGTCATGCCACTGACATACTTTGGTAAGCAGGAAAGCATTTCTTCGAATGGCTGGATACTACAGAAGCTTCTTGTAAGAATTTTTCAAAGGTTATTTTACGTCTGACAAAGCCTCTCTGTGGTGCTGTACTTTTTGTGTGGTCCTCTAATAGTCAAGCTGCTTCTGATGCAATCAAGAGTGTGTTGTGCAGTGCTTCAGTTCCTCTACACCTGAATTCACTCGATCATTTAAGCCTAGCAGCCCGAGTGCTGGTGCTGTGTTAAATCAAGAAGACAACTTAGAAGAAGTCCACTTATTTTCTAAGACGTTCAACCGCTGTCAAATCAACTATACAAAGTGTGATCCTACTACTTGGACTTCAGCACTTCAACATTCAGTTCAGAATCCATTCTTGTACACAAGGGCCACAACCCACTTGTCATTCTGCAGCGTGTCTGCAATACTAATCAAAAACTCACATACAGGACTTTGATCTGACATGCATTCATGTTCAAAAAATATTGTTGCAGATTCACTGTCTCTTGGTTACCTCTAATTCAAAGAAAAGCAATGCATGTCTGTCCTTGGAGGTGGTGCAGGTGTTATGAGCCCATCATCATTGATTTGCAGATCTCCTCTGCCCCGCTGGCTGGGTCTTTTTGCTACCAATGCCACCTACCCTTTCATCACATACCTCTCCTTCCAAATAGCCTGATTTCCATTTTATCATTTCCTTCAAAAAGCCTGTGAAACACAGTCATTCGACATTCTTGCTCATAGGTGAGTTTTTTACAAGTTTCAAAGAAGAGAAGTGATACTCGCTTTCGCATAACTTACTGGAAAAACAATTCCAATTTTACAGAAATGAAGATGTTCAAAAAAACATCTTTACAAGGATCCAGAAACGTTACAAATTCTCACAGACTAGAAGGGTTCACCTTTCCATTTTTCTCATTTCTTTCAAAGTCTTTTGCTCAGATACAACTCAGTCCTGCAGATATGATCCATATTTTTCTACAAATAACATCACAGTTTCCTCCTTCAGGAAGTAACTGCCTAAAGGTTTCAGGGTCTGTATGTTCTGCCTATCACAAATGGACTTTGAAAAGCATTCTTTCGTCTCACCAATCACTGAATCGACAAAAAAATGATTTGCATTCTAAAGCCATCTTTACAGTGAGCTTATGTTTTCTGTCCAAGTGAACATACAACAACACTAACATACAGTCTGCCCTAAGTCTATTTGCTTGTTCTCTGTTTGATGGAAGTAGAAATCTTGCATTTCTCACCTTACAGTAATTATTTTCTATAGTTCATTGAAATTGTCCTCATTACAATTTTCCACAAGTGTCAGCCTAAGGGCTTCAGTTAGATCGACTGCTTTGATTAGGTAATTCTATAGTGACTGAAGCATGTCAGGTAAAAATTTGGTGTCTGCTATAATTGTTGTGAACATAGTTAACAACCCTATGAAATTCGAATCAATTTGAATCTTTTGATTCTATTGCTATCAGGATTGCTCTCATCTGAAATTTAAGCACTCCTATTACTGCAGTATTTCTATCCAGAATATTTCAGCATGCAATATAATGGCAAGCCCATGAGTCTAACTGAGTTTTTGATGCTCCTGTTGTGCACCATTGAACATTTCTTTTTGTACATCAAGCCAGTTTTTTTGTGCACGTATGAGCCTGACATAAATACATGGAGTCTTTCAAGCAAAGAAAAATAAACAAGCAGGTTTTTCACACAGTCCACAATAACAAGTTTCAGACAGTGTCTGTGGCAGTGGACACAAAATGCATATTTGGCCATTTCCATAATTTTAGCTTGAACACCAGAGCATTTGCAAGTCATGACAGTAGCTCCATCATACTCCTGGCCCACCAGATCCTCCCTGTATTCCAGCCAATACTCCTCAGGAACAGAAATTACTCTATCTGTCAAACCAGCTACATCCATATGCTCTGCTTCTTGGTACTCAATAAAGCTCTCCTGTACAGCACCATCATAGCAATACCTTAGGCTAACTGACATCTGCTCCTTTATTTCACATTTTTTGTCTTGACTTTATGTTCAGTAAATATATACATGAGTGCTTGCAGGAGGCATGACACATTTTGAAAACAGCATGGCTCTTGTCGATCTTCTTAGTGCGTTCTTTAGTGTGGAAGCCAAAATGAACCCACGCTTCAGCTTTGTATGTCATGGGAGCTGGTCCAACTCTTCCGGATTCAGCCATTGCTGGTAACGTTACTAGTCAGCTAGGTTTGCTAATGCTAACATTAGCCGTGCTCTTTTACGCTTCTTCCTGTCTCAGAAAAGATAAGATGCCTTTATTGTTACTGTACAAATACAATGGAATGCCATTTGGAACAAGCCTGTAGATGCCAAGTTAGGGGTAAAACTAATTAAAAAAAAAAGCTACTGCAGTCTCCAAACGAAAATGCACCCTTAAAATAAGAGTGAAATACTGCGCATTTGACTTTAGAACAGGTTTTTGCTTGTCAAAAGCACAATTGCTTTCCATTGTCCCAAAATAGCAATGGAGCCACTTCATTTTAAGACCGACACACCCAAGGATGCTCTGATGGGCGCAAGTACACTGGGCACTGGGCTGGAAAATGATAACCGTGTCCGGCTCACGGTAGCAGTGCCACCTGCATTACGCCTTGCATCGCTTTGCGCCGGGTATATGGTAGTGCCGGTAATCTCGTAACCAGTGGTTTAATTTTATTATATATGTGTATTCCACTTCATAATTTATATATCTTATTAAGATAAAAGGAAAACTGCCACAAAATGCTTAAGTCCACTTACATGCATTTTATAATACTTTTTGACAGTATGCTTAGAATAGTGGTTTAGAAGGCTTTGGTACACGTTCTGTTCTGACTTTGCCGTTTTAATTGAAATTGCTGCAGTCACAACCTCTCTCGGGGTATGACAGCAGCAATTTCTCAACAGGTAATAAGGAACGTCAACATCTAGGCCAAAATAGAAACATTGTCTTGGGATTCTCCAGACATTACTGTCAAAACCAGTAATACCTCTTACACATTTTAATGGTATTTCTTTTTTAAAAAAGGAATATGTGATTTGAGCTTAGCGGTTGTCAAGTACAATACCAGTCAATGTGTGCTTGTGTGTATGCACATGTGTGAAAAATCATTTTAGGAATAATTACTTCACATTTCAGCTGTGATTAGAGTCTGGAATTACATGTAGATTTAATGTATGTTCTTAAACCACAGTGTTAGCTTCTTGCATATATCAGCAGTCACTGCACATATAGCCAAGGCAATTTTCCTGTTAACACAAAGCAGAATGACTGTTTCTTTACAAACCATTAGGCAAACCTATGTCCAATGTGCATTACATTTTATTGTTCTGCTCTTTTCAATGGTGATTCTTTTCTTTTCAAAAATGAAGCAGGCATCAGACCTCCCCATGCTCTGTATAAAAATACCCAGAGTCATGTAATCTGCTACTTTCCTTTTTTTTTTACCCCCGCACCCCTGGTAGTTTTATTTAGTACCGGCATGATTAAGTAAAAGCTTTTTTTTTCCAACTGAAGAACCGGCTTTGAGATGGGGTGACACCACAGCATGAAGACGGCACCTCATTCAAAGACCCAGCTGCTGTGGATGGCATGCCATCCCCAGGCATCTTCTACAAGTAATTTGCTTCATTTATTTCACTTCACCGTGCCCGTTCTTGTAAAATATTTAGTGGAAACAATTCCACAAGGATGTTATTTTAAAGACTTCTTTTCTGCACAAGCCTCGGGGAGATGTAGAACAGATTTCCAGCTGAGTTAGAGAGCGTGTAAAGCAGCTGGAATGAGAATCTATCTATGCACCACACTATAGGGAAAATCACCAAAATGGCAAATCCTTTGATGTGCAAGACAAAAGAGCTCATCATGTTGTTACAGCTGGAGGAATAATTCGTTTTATTTAAGTCATATTAAGAATTATAAAGTAATATAATATTATCATAATTGGACTTTTTTAAACGAATGCATTGGTAAGATAAGGTAAGGTGTACTTTATATACCCAAAGGAAACTTATCTTGGGCTCCAAGCCACTGCATCATACAACACACTTGCCAGTGACATCACAATGGACATGCATGCAAATACATGGATCATACATTTAACCTCATATACAAAATTAGCTTAAATTCATATTCAGTGCAGTCCAACCAGAAATAAAAAAAATATAAAAAGTGATTCTTGTTAAAACAAAGGATGAGTAAAAGACAGTAGGAGATAATAAAATTAAATATAATCAGAATAGAAACCAATAAAATGACAAGTTAAATACAAAACAAATTCATATATTTTTCATTGTTCAGAGTATAGTATGTGATTTTCATATTTGTACCCATTCTTACCATATCAGTTTGTTGAATCAATTATTTCCTGTACAGTATAATAGTGTATAATTATGATGGAAATGCATATTGTGATCCTCTACACAAACAGTGACACTGATGGCACTAATTTGACTAATAATGCTCTTAGACAAATATGTTCACTACTATTGTCATGTTACTGAACTACATTCAGCATGTTTTGTGGAACTTGATAATTTTATATAGTAAGTGAACAATTACCTACAACTCTTAATTATGTTAAGTTGTATAAAAAGACATGTGCACCAAATACCACATAAGTGCTTTGATTATAATTCAGGCCATCTAATAATGGACTTCATTTTTTCTCAGCGGAGGTGAGCACGAGTAAATAGAATGTGCAGATAGGGATGAGTCTTTTGTTACATTTAACAGAAGGCCTGGGTTCTTACAATGAGCTGCAAACCCATATCTCTTAAATAACTGAATAAATAGTTTCAAGTCTTCCACATCAATTCAGTTTCTCACATTTTTGATAGTTGTCCCAGATTTAACACTATCATAGATCGCTATTATAATACCTAATGGCATTTGCAGTAAAATGTGAGCAGGACAAAGTCAGCAAGAGAATGACGAGTAATTTATGAGAGAGAGGAGAGCGATACAGAGACAGGCAGCCACTCGGGGTCCATAATCTGGTCTCCCAGCACCCCATGGAAATTATGAAAATAGACAAGTGAGTATATGCTGTTAAAACCAAAAAAGTGTTTTACGTACAAATATTCCTACAATTTTTTTACCAATATTCCTGATACATTCATTTAGTAAAAACACATTTAACACAGAGGCAAGGTTTATATTTTCCAAGCACAACCCCTACCCTGTATTTTTATAAGAAGAGAATGGTGAATTATAAAATGATTTTATACAGGCTAGGATGCTGTGCTTCTTATTAGAGTGTCACTGATTCAAACCCTAGTGACAGCTGAATGATTCCACCCTTCACCTTTGGGCTCATCACCTCCCAGAGTGACTGACCCTGCCGTACAATTGCAATTGCTTTGGAGAAAGGTGTCTGCTAATGGTATATTGCATGTTGGTTAATATAGTCTTATCAACAAAAACAGCCAAAGCACATGCTGGCTGATACAAGGGTGTCTCTAACTTCACTCTGATGGAGGGGATCCTCTGCTGGGATACTGGGACAAGGATAATAAGGCAAGATGTTCTG